>VZRL01006828.1:660879-705709 GCA_013397895.1 Origma solitaria | reverse complement strand
CGGTGCGGGCCAGTACCGGGCGCGCTCCCCGATTCCCCCGGGGGGTTCGGCCGTGTGCCGTGACCTCCCCATTCCCTCTCCCGCCAGGAGCCGCCGGGTGCCGGCCGCGGGAGGAGCAGGACCCCCGGCCGGGCGCTGAAGCAGCCGATGCCCAGCCCTCCCGCCGGGGACCACAACTACAGCCTGCAGGATCAGCGGGCGGCCGAGCCGCAGCAGCAGCCGCCGGCCGCCGGCAGATGCGGCCCCGCGCACCGGCGCAGGACCGTGCCGAGCATCCTCAGGGAGCTGGCGCGGAAGCGGCAGCTTTCTGAGGAAATCGTGACTTTGCTACAGGCGCAGTTTGCAGGTACTGCTGGGGACGCTTGTTGAGGCAGAGTGTACTCCCTCGCCCCGGTTTCATGTCTTTGCTTAACCCGTGCCAAGGGACAGGTGAGGCACAGTGATATCGTTGCCGAGCCCTACACTTCACGCCAGACTTCAGGACTGAGTCGTTCCAGAGGCTGTCCCATTGCCTTGTATTCTGCGGTGTGTTTGTGTCATGCACTCCTCTGTTACCAGCCGTTTATTTGCTTCACTAAAGTTGACCTTTTGTAATTTCTTAAACAGATTTGCCTTGTGAGTTGCACAGCTGGAGGCAGATGGCAGACTACTCACCAGAAATGAAGCAATTCACTTGTCTTCTCCACCTCTACCATGTTAAGGCCTATGATTACCTACGGAAGATTCTTCCCCTCCCTCATCCTTACAGCCTGACAAAGCAAGTTTTTATTCATTCATTTATTCACAGTGTATTTCCAGGTACTCATGTAGAAATAGGTGTAACAGATCTGTCCTGAAGATATTAAGCAGTAGTAATTTCCCCTGCTTTGTTTTTAGTAACAGGAGCAGAGTAGAAAGCAAATGCCAAGAAACATTGATACCCCTCATCTCAGAGAGCTGGAACACATGTGGGTCACAGTCTAGGAATGACACACTCGCACTATGTCCCAGGCTGCTTATCAGAATTTATTGCCTGAACCTATCTGAACAAGGCTGAAGAAACTCTCCCCCTGCAGGTTTAGGGTCTCAGACTCCTGTAGGGCAGGTGGAGGAATCCCAGGGGATACACACAGTCTGTGCCAGCCTCTGGGGGTTTAGCACAGTGTCCTCCTTGGAATCTGTTCAACGGGGTGCCAGGAGTAGTGGGTGGAGTGTACTGAGAGGAGTAGCATACCACATGAATTGCTGAGGGTTTCACATCTTCCAGACTGGATTACTGGTATAAAGAAATCCAGTTGGGAAGGAGAGCACGGTGGTGTTGCTGGCCCTCTGCATAGCCTTGTTTGCATTTCTATGTTTGGCTTACTGGGTTTTTTTCCCCTTTTGCCATGAGATCTTATATTTTGAAAAGGCAGGAAGCTCCTTTGTTACTTCCCTGCATGGTCAGTTCTTTCCTTGGCTTCCCACCACTAAGGTGGGAGAAAAGAAATTTGGATTATGCATGAAGGAAAGCAGGGCTACTTTGTTTGCCCTGCATGTCTCAGCCTGCTCTGCAGCTCTGGGCATGGCTGACCATGTCCTAAGTGGTTAAAAGTGCTGCCTGTTGCTTCAGCTTTTTCAGAATCACATCTCCTAATCACATCCTCCCTTTTTTTTCCCAGCTGGCTGTCTAGTAATGAGGCTGCTGCAGGCTTCAGCAATGACATTTTCCTCCGGCTTGAGGAAATGGTGGAGAGAGGGGATCAGGCCTACCGCTACTGCGCTGTGCTGGTGCAAGATATGTCCCTGCAGAAACAGCAGGAGTGGGACCCACAGACCAAGCGGCTGATGGGCTTTGTTGACTTGGGAGCAGGCATCCTTGATGCTGACGAAGCTCCGCTGGCGTCGGAAGCAATAATCCTCATGGCAGTCGGCATCTTGAGCCGTTGGACAGCTCCCCTCGGCTACTTCTTTGTGAACAGCACGTCCGGCCACTTCCTTGCTCAGCTCCTTCGTCAGGCTGTCACTAAGCTGAACAACATCGGGGTCGTGGTCCTGGCTGTGACATCGGGTGCCTCTGCTTGCGGTGCTGAGACTGCCAGAGCTTTGGGGATCAGGATCGATCCCGAAAGGATTCAGTGCACTTTCCAGCATCCACCCGGTTCTGTTCACAGCATCGCGTACTTCTTTGATGTTTGTCATGCCCTCCAGCTGATAAGGAATGCTCTGCAGTGCTTCCAGAAGGTAGAGTGCCTCGGTGACACCATGTGGTGGCAACATGTGGTGGAGCTGGCAGCTTTGCGGGAGCAGAGGGTGTTGGAGCCGTGCAATCCTCAGTCAGGCAGGGCTGGGAGTAAAGGGAGTTACCACCTGAAGGTCAACCTTGCGACCCTGCTGTTCAGCGAGGGTGTTGCTGAGGCACTGGAGCACCTCCAGAAGCTGGGCCTAGCCTCATTTCAGAACTGCAGCGGGACTGTCAAGTTTGTGCGATTGATGAGCTCTCTGTGTGATGTATTTTATGGCAGAGGTCCCTATGGAAAGGAGCCTTTGCTAGCTGGAAATTACACCAAAATAAGCAACCTCTTCAAAGAGGCCAAGAGTTTCTTTGTCAACTTAAGAGACTCTATGGGGAGATACATTATTGAGAGCAAACGCAAACTAGGATTTCTGAGCTTCTTGCTCAATGCTGAAAGCCTCAAGTGGCTTTATTCCAATTACATGTGTCCAGAAGGCATTCCTTCCCACCACCTCCACACAGATGCCTTCAGCCTGGACCCTCTGGAGCAGTTTCTCAGGGTCCTCCAGCAAGCCAGTGGCAGCAGCGGCAGCCCCACCTGCACTGTGTTCCAGGCTGCTTACCACAAACTGCTGGCCAGCTGCAGCCTGGCACTGGGCTCACCACACAGCACTGCAACCTCCTGGGACAGATCCCTGTCTCAGAGGAGAGACCTGACCCTGGGCAGCATTCGTGCTCAATATCACCCAGCTCCTGGGAGCGCACTGGCCCCAGAGTGCCCCTACAGTGCAGGGCTGCTTTTGCCCAGCTCTGCTCTGAGCAACGCGCTGACAGATCTGTCACTGTACACACAGAGTGTCACCTGCACTGCTGGCTGGGTGGCTGAGCAGTTGGCCTTGGAACTGCAATGTGAAGCTTGTCTTGCCTCCCTCTTTGAGGCAGATGAGAGCAGGCTAAGATGCAGGTCAGTGCTCTACATCAAAAAGTCAGGTGGAGTGAGTCTGCCCTCGGCCAGCGTGCACCACATAACAAGCATTTCAGAACAAGTCCTAAACCAGTATAGCAAAGTAGGAGGTGCCAACAAAAATACCAAGCTGTGGTATTTAGCTTTAGAACAGAAAGTTTTCCAGGAGCTTCTGGGAGAAAGCCCCCTCTTTCCCACCCTCACAAACCATTTATTTGAAGGGGAGCTGAGCATCAACAACCACTATACAACCTTAGTAAAGGAATTAACATGGTGTTACTTAAACATCAGAACAAACCCTGCCCAGCACCTGAACTTGAAATACCCTTGTGGAAAGCACAGATTGAAGAGACTGAAGGGAAGACATTTGTTTCCATCAGCACTGGGTAGCTGTCAGTCAAGCTAAACCCACACAGGGTCTAACTGAGTACTCTGCTGTTCCAAGGATGGCTGTTCTCTGCTGAGGGTCAGTGCTGGCCACATATAGGCAACACATGTGAGGAAACAATGCTAGAAAAACTAGTGTTGATAGGCAGTGATGTTTTGGACCATTGCAAGCTCCCTGACCAGAGTTTAACTGAGAAAGGAAGCTTATCCAATCCTCTGTTCCTTCTAGCAATCCTGCAAAGCAGCCACATATTTCATGAGACTTGCATGGCAGGTCAGGATGAGCAATGGTTGCTTGAGGTGCCTGGGACAGTGGCAGGAGAGTCTGCAGTGTCCCCTGGAAGTGCTGGATGGCTTTAGTGCTGCGTGTGCTCTTGCCAGGAGAAAACTGGTGCATATTCAATGTGGTCACAGGGAAATCACGTGCACTGGCACTTTGATTTCATCAAAACAGATTTGCTTTATGAAAGCTGGAGGCAACAAACCTTAGAAAGCTTTTACTTAAATAGAAAAATAAAGATTTGAAAAGAAAGTGGCACTTAAGTTATACACAAGCTCTATTCTCCTTTCCTACATGTCTCATCAAACAGCTAAATAAGTCTAGATGCTCTGGATCAGTGCTGAGCCTGTAACCAGACTGTTGTGTTGAGTGGCACCCAGGAGCACTCCATGGGTAGGAGTACATGGGTGTGCTGCAGCAGGGCAAGAATTTCAGGCCCCATGTCAGGGCTCCATCCTCCCAGGGCTGGCCTGTGTCCTGCAGCCCAGGGCCCAAAGCAGTCTCCTTTCAATGCTTCCACTGATCACTTGAACCGTAGCTTTGATGCCACCACATAGGACAGGCTTCTTCAATTAGTAGATTTCCATGGCAAGAAAGCTGCCTCCAGTGCTTTACCTGGAATAGCAAAGTTGGGCATCACTGCTGCTAAGTGGTTTCCCTTTGCCATGCAGAACAGCAGTTGCATCCATAGAGATGAAAGGCAATTAATTCCCACAAAACTTGCTGTTCAGTCACTTTCAAGATCCATGATGGAGACAGGATGAAAAGTGGTGATCTACTGCTTCCTAGGGCAGTAATAATATTAAAGGTACCATTCTGCCTACCAGTGACTTGACAAAACTGGTTGGTTTGGGTTCCTTCTCCTTCCCTTAGCTCTACTCATGGTGGGAGCAGAACTGCTGCACTTAATCCCTCAAGCTATGCTTTGAGAGCAGCAGCACCACAGAACTTCATACGTTCACTGCTGGGAGGAAAAAAACAGAACCTCTAGGTTTTTTTTCTTCCCCACTCCAAATATCTATGCAAAAAGCCATCTTAAAGCCATCACTGTTATGAAGCCATTCCAGCTACAAAAGACTTTGCAGGAAACTACTCCCTCCCCTCTATAAGTGATTTTTTGGGACAACTGGTAAAATGCTGCTGAAATCCCAGTGACAGATTGGTTGCAATCACAGAATGTTGGAACACTTGAATTACCTACATGTCCAGCCGCTAGATGAATAGTTATGAACTGTACCACAGAGTGTTGTGCATGACAGCACACCAGTAATCAAGGGGTATTTATTTGTGGTAGCATTTGGTCTCACACTGAAAATCCAAGTCAGTACTTGCATCAGAAGTGGACCTAGTGTTAACAATTTATTTTGATATTTCAGTGACAAACCTGTGTATATTTGTCAGTGCTGAAGCAAAAGAGTGCAAAAAATCGTATTTACAGAATAGTATAAATGTTTATTTTTGTGATTTATCTGACTGTTTTATTTGTACAATATAGAAAAGTGTATTCTTTGAATAGGTCTTGTAAATATAAATTTAATTTTTTCTACTTTTGGATGTAAACAGAACTATAAAATGAACCCTTGCCCCATTCCCAATTATTTTTTATGTAACTGGATGAACTTGACTGTTAATCTTGTCCAGCAGTTTGATGCAAATGGCTAAGGAAGTACAAAAACCAATTAATACACTCTACACCAGAGAGAGGGGAGAGAGGAATCCAAGCTTAATATTTGAGAAAGCTTGTTCAAAACAAAATAGAAGAACTAAGAGCATTTGATTGCACCTTCAAAGTCTTTACAAGCAAAATATTCTCCAGCAATGCCATCATACATAATTACAACTGTAATCTAGATTTCACAAGTGCTTTTGCACACTGTATATAAATACACATCACAAAAGGTGCAATTTAGAGTAAGACACTGAATATATACAAAATTAACACAGATTGAAATCTAAACAAAAGGCATATTGCAATCTGTTTGAAAAATAACGTAAGTAGGTATTACTTTATTCACTTACACTAATTTACATTTATACAAATCTTACTGGACAGACTATATTAGGTCACTAGAAGGGAATGGAATAGCCACGCTATCTACAGGTAAAGTTACCGCACTGATTTTTTAGTAAATCCAAGTCCTAATTATGAAAAAAAGTAGCATTTACTTACATGAGAGGTGGATTCCCTTTTCAGAGATTTGCACAAACATTGCTATTTATGCTCAGGGAGATGTCCATAGCAGACAGAGCCCTTCAGACAGTGACTGGCAGGTCCAACCTGGTCTGTGAGCCACCACTGCTCCTGGCTGCCTCCCAGGCCCTTCATGCCTCCCAGGCATTTCAGGGAGGCACCAAAGAAGGGTCAAGGGCCTTCTGCTCAGTGCACAGGGTTGAGAGGTGAAGCATCCTCCCACCCTACTGCCTTCACACACATAGGTATGGATCTCTGCTGCTGGTGTGCTTAGCCCCTACCTCTCTCCAGCGTGGCCCTACTAGAAAACCTGGAGAAAGAGCTCTGCTGCATTTCTCTGTATTTACAGTTTTACAGAAGGAATATAAAATCCCTTTTGGAAAAAACAGCTAGTTCAGGCTGCAGTGAGACAGGTAATAAAAATGCCTGTGATTAAACATGGTTAATGGATGTTAATGATAGGTAAGTAACCCACCAGGTTAATTCTGCAAATGTGTTCCACCATCAAAAACGTGATCTGAGATTGCCTGTAACAAATACTGAATAAAATCCCCTGCCTTAGTCTATACCCAGCTATAGCTGATTGCTCACCATTTAGTGTAAAAGGATCTGTGCCTGTTTTTGTAGCAATCCTGATTCTGTGCTAGTACCTTCTCTGATCACAGCTCTCACAGTTATTCTAAACAACACTAAAAGAGCCCTTATGACAAGTAAATTACCAACATGGAGAGAAGCAGCATCCTGAATACCCACAGCCAGGCTGAACATGATCCCTACCTGCTTTTGCAAGTCGATTCAGATGCAGATTGTCATCTCCCATGACTTCAGCTTCTCAGGCCTAAACACTTTTCCAGGCTTACAGCTTGATCCTAGAAAACACAATGGACTGCACAGCCCTAATTCCAGTGACGGATCAGGCTGCTGCACACCTCTGAAAAACCAAGCTTCACCTAAACAACAGCATCCATCTTCTACACACTTAGGTAACCTTACACTGGGCAGACAGTCTGGCATTGTGGTGTGGCTGCTCTTCCTTACTTCTGAAAACAGGCTTAGCCTTCAAGTTCCAGCTTAAGAAACACCTGAGCATTCCAACCCATTCCTATCAAAAATTCCCAGTAATGCCATTCACCTCTATAATCCTTGGGCCCTGCTCCAGAAACATTCTCCACAACTTGCTCAGTGCTAAATCCACAAGCAAGCCCTCTGTATTATTGCCTATGTATCTCACAGTGCTCTGTGCACTAAAGGAACATGCTGTGTCAGGTCCTAATTACAAGTCCTACCTTCCATTTAGATGCTCATTTCTACATACTTCCTTTCAGAATTATCTTGGATACACTGGTACCTCCATATTACAGGCCTGTCAGCAAAAGCATGACCTGGCTGTTGACATCAACTGTGTTTTCCTGTATGCACAGTGATGCAAATCCATACAATGTAAATAATATATATTATAATAATTTATATATGCCCTTCAGACAATTATTCTGGGGGAAAGGGGAAAACACATCTCATTTTTAAGAAACCCAGGGTAAAAGCTGTACATTGGGAAGAAGAATTGACCTTTAGGCATTGTCTTAAGTAGAAGAGGATTTAGCTAAGATTTAAAAGGCTCTACGTCTTGTTATAAAAGAATTTCTTGTTTCAATCTTACATGGGTCAATTTACAGCAAGCACCAAATTAACAAATATTATTAAATCCTTTATGCTAAACCAAAGTGTCCCTGTGCCTTAAGTGTTCTGTTCAGTCCGCTTCATTGTGGCTCATGTGCATGAGTCAGCAGTTCATGGCACAAGGGTCACCTTTGGACTTCCCCGCAGAGCTGATAACCCTCATCAGACAGCGTCCAAACTCCTCCAGGATCATGCGCTCTGCTGCAGCTTTGGACTTGCCCGTCTTCTCTGCTTGCTCTGCCTGTGCCAGGAGGCATTCGCAGGTTGCATCAGCCACCTCCTTGGTGACAAACGTAAAGGGTAGCCTGAAACAAAGGAACATCCACTTAGTCTCTGCAAAAATGCACTAGGCACCTACCTCCAGGACTGGCAACTTTTTAGACCGAGGACTGATGAGATTTCATCTGTCTCATTGCTTCCAAGAGCCTTTAGATAGTGAATAAGCCTCAGTTAACAGCCAAATGAAGTGGTGGGTCAGTATCCCACTGTTACGGGAACAAAATGTTCCATTCACCTGACTGCTCCTGCTTCTACAGCTTACACAGACAAGCTTTAGAGATGACAGGGACATACCTGTCACATACATCAAAAACCCACATTAGAAACAACTCAGAGAGGGTGCAGTATTAACTTACTTGCCACCACCACTGCTGAGTGCAGGTGCTGGCCTTGTCAGCAAGTCTGAGATCTGGGAAGATAACTTGGTCTTTGCAGCAGTCTGCTGCTGGACCCTGACTTCTGCAGCGTCTGCTAAATGCATCAATGTCTTTCGCTCCGGGCTTTCTTCAAAATTTTTACAGCCAATGCATTTGCATATGGAAGAACACATGATTTTTGCCTGAAAAAAAGAAACAAAACTTAAGGGGAATCAAGGTTGCAACAGATTTCTTATAAGCCACAACAAAATGGTCTTGTTTTAATCTCTTACCAATTAACTACTAGAAGAAACTCCCAAGTAGTAGTCTTATCTCTAAATTTTTACCTCAAGTTGAGATGTCTTCCCAGAACGTATACTTGAATCAAATCATAGAATCATAGAGCACAGAATGTAAATCAGTGGTTTCCCACTCATCCCTTTCTTCATCAACCTCAAATTTCCAGTGGAATTTAGACAGCTGAGCTATGAGAAAGGTCAGTCTGCCCCCCTCTACATCCACAGACTGATCAGGTAGCAGATCAAGTAACAGCAACTTTTGCTTTTGACTTCCACAGACACTTTCTATCCCAGAGCATCTGTGCGATGCTGCTTCAACTCCTCCTAGGGTCTTGGTGCAGTAGATTCCTTTAGGAAATAGTGCTATCCAGTAAAGACAAATCTGAGCCTAAATTCAAAGTTGCTACATTGTTTAAAATTAAAATTACACAACAGTAGCGATCAATTTTGCCATGTACATGGCTTTGTATGTGCAAACTGCCCAGAGAAGAGGTAACATTATAGCAACAGAAGAGAAGAGAAAACATTATAGCAATACAAGGAGAAACAAAGCAAATGAGATAAGTCACTGCACTAAAGGGAAAAAGTTACTATCTTTCAAACTTCGTACCTCATAACACTCGCAGTAGTTTTTGAGACATCCCGAGCGTTTACAGTTACACCCTTTGCTGTGCCTCCGATCCGATTCTCCTTCCTTTCCTTTCCCTATTTTGGGCTTGAAGGCTTCAGGGTTTCTGTCGAGGCAGGCCTGTCAATGCAGACCCAAAGGGTCAGTCATTGCATGCAGGGAGCAGAATTTAGAGGTGCAATAAAAGAACTTAAGCCTTGCACATGTGGGAGGAGATGAGGGCATTATACACCCACTCTGCCCCGCTCTGGAGCTTCAGAAGAAAGAAGCTAAATGGCTTTGATCCCAGGGGCAGGGGAAAAGGCTCCTCACCTTTATTGCTTTTTGCCTATCGTTTTCATGGTCCAGGTTGTTATAACAATTTGTACAGTTGCAATTATTGCAGAATTCACCATTTGCAAAACAATCACAATACCTGAAACAGAAGATGCAAAAGGCATTTGTAAATGTGACCATTACATTGGTCTGAGTACTGACAGCAGCAGCAGAAGTTCCTACTCTGGCACCAACAAGGGTAAGGGTCCCCCTATGCTCAACTCCACATGTACAAGCAGTACCAGCCTTACTGCAGAGCCAAAATCCTCTAGTGCAGGTCTAGCTGCTGTCTAAAGACAGAGGCAGAGCTCAAGGGTGTCCACCTGAGCTCATCACAGAGCACAGGTCCCCACAGCAGCAAGAGAAGATAATGGGACTTCTTAGGGTGACTCTTGGGTCACTCACATATTGAGGGCCATCCTGCTGCAGGCACCTCACAGCCAGTTCCTGACCCAGTCAGTCCAAGTCAGCCCTCAGGAGCCCTCATACAGCCAAGCAAAAGGCAACCAATTTGAGGGCCAGTCAACAGGCACACTAACCCAGAACAAGGGGGTTTTGTTTTTTGGGTTTTTTTTTTCGTTTGTTTTGTTTTGGGGTTTTTTGTTTGTTTTTGTTTTGTTTTGTTTTGCCCATAAGCTGAGATGGAAGAATAGAAAAGGAATAACAACTGGTACATCTCAGAGGCTTTGAAGTACAGGTAATTAGGGGAAGGATCTGAATGAGGATAAAGCTGACTTTTTAAAGGGACAAATATATGAACAAAAAGCAGTAAAACATGGACAGGAAAAGCTATATTGCCATGCCTCTTATGTACCTCTGGTGCCTCTCACCACAAACAAATCTCACCAACCCCACAGATCTGATACATGGAAATACCACATTCATCCCCAGCTCAAATATGGCTTTAGGCCACAACAAACTCTGACATGTTCCAATGCTTCCAGGACCACCTCCAGCTATAGCTAAAAACTGCTGTTCCTCTTCACCTGCTTTTCAAAGCCTGCTGGGAGTGTACGCTCATTTTGAGGAGCCTAAACCCATTGCTAAACTGGCTTTCTATGGCTCTCTACAAGAGTTAGATTAAGGTTACCATGGAGTCCACTACAACCCTTCATCAGGTTGCATTGGATTTTGGTGATTTTTAGCATCTTGAATGGTCCCAGGGACAAACTAAATTAAAAGCTTTTAAATCCTGTTTTAGCTCTATTTTCTTTTTTAAAATTTAGCAGTGGAATACTCCTGGTTTCAAAGCAAACAGTGCCAGCATCAATTCAGAACATCAGTGAGCAAATAACTCAGCTGAGTTCACTTCTTTGTAGAATGGGCTATGTGCCTACCTTCAACGTGCATTTGGGAAAAATCAAGTTCCCCTCCAGAGAGAAAAAAGGTTTTACTACTGAGAAAGCACCTGTGCTAGAGTGAATTAACCATTTGCTCTGCACCAATGCCCAACCACTTAAAGATATAACGACAGTGATTTACAAGAAAAGTTTGTTTCCAAACAGCATTCTGAAGGTGCAAAGTAACACCAGTGATGCCATCATTCTCCCAGAATTTCGAGGGCACGTTTAGGCACCACAAGCTAAAACCCCACACACCGAACATATGCTGGGCACTATGAGGGCAGTAATACATGTAAATTACGTGAAAAACAACTACACACTTTCCTGCTTGCCATGACTTCTACGCAACAGACAATTCTGAGACAAGGAAGCACAGGGCACCCCTCCCCATATAGAGGTGGGATGTACTAGTCAAAAAGACACCCAAGCTTAAAAGTTTAAACA
The DNA here is from genome assembly GCA_013397895.1 of Origma solitaria. Taxonomy (NCBI): domain Eukaryota; kingdom Metazoa; phylum Chordata; class Aves; order Passeriformes; family Acanthizidae; genus Origma; species Origma solitaria. Next base: position 694,352 of record VZRL01006828.1, on the reverse strand, counting down.
CATTTCTTAACTTGGGTTCAGATATCATTGCACCACTTCCCCTTCAAGTACCACACCCCTGATTTCCTCTTCATTGTCTAGGATTCAAGGAACCACAGATTGATTTCAGTATCTCCTCCCATTCCTGTCCCAAAAATATCACTAAACTAACTTTGCTTCAAGGTAAAGAAACTCTCCTCAGCTTAAAATGCTTTTCTGTCAAATTCTTACAATACATTGGATGGAACAGCAAAATGTCTCACAGATAAGCAAGAGTCAGACCTATCAGTGAAGAATCACTTGTCTATTCAGCCCCTTATTAAAAGATATAGTCTAATTTTTCTGAAGTACTTGACCCAGCATGGTGTTCCTGATGCACTTCAAAGTATAGCAAATGCCCACTAATGATACCATGAGATGCCATTTCACTCATGGTACCAAACAAGGCAACCAGAGCTGCTGAGTGGAATTGGCTCCACCATGCAATAAGGTGCACGGTGCAAAGTTAGACATTTTGAAATGTTATGGTCCATACAGCTTACAGGAGTTGCAAAATTACACAGGCTCTGCAACACCTCCACCAATATCGACGTTAAATTAGGATCCAGACATAAAATTTCTGACATACTTAAAAACATTATATTCTGATACTTGGCATACATTTGTGATGCCAAAAATGAGGCTTGAAAGATAAAAACCATACCAAGCTGTACTTACAATTTCAAACACAGAGACTTAGTACAATTGCAAGGCTTCCTGGGGCGGTTTGCAGACTCAGAAGAAATTATTCTGTGGGGGGAAAAGGGCATTTATACATACACAGTTTTATCAATTTCTTCTATTTTAAATTATGTAAACAGCTCATAAAAAAAACTTTGCAAAAGCTTTATATTCCCCGTGCATTAGGTTTTTGGCTGGTGGTGTTTAAGTAACTATTATAAATAGTGCCTTTCCAACTCCGAAAGAGATGGATTATTTCCTGCAAATCTGGGTGCATGCCTGAAGTAGAAATTAGGCTTTAAAGTTAAAAGAAGCATAACTAAAAACTGCAGTCAGGGAAACCTTCCCAGAAGCCCTTCAGACGCAGTGGGACCAGATCCAATCAAGATCCACACAACATGATCATGCCTTTTCTTTTGTTCTACTTGGAATTTAAAAAATACCCCATCTGGAATATGGAAAAGCAAGCCAAATCATGGTATTCAGTTTATATATAAATTTTTTATTAGACACAGTGTTTAACTGCTCTTAAAACTTGGATTTTGTGACACTAATCACTTCTGATGAGATTTGTTCCATTCCTATCCAGCAATTTCTGCACGTAATACCATGGAGATTAAATCAAACCCGTTCATTTGAATAGCTGCATCTGGATTTGAGATTAGTTTGCATCAGTTGAGGGTGCAGCAACAAAAAGCACCTTCATGTTCACAATTTCCAGCAAACAGTAATACAAAAGGACTGTGCAGAACAGCTAAGCCTGCTGGATTGGCAAGGGAAAATAATATATGTTAGCTGTTATTTTCATTCTTAAAGGAAAAATGCAAGACTGAAAAAACCCAAAGCCTCCTATTGGATCCATTTTGCTGTTTGGCTGAATTTCTGCATGTGTTAAGCATCTAGCTCATATGTTGTCCAGTACCTCTTTGCAGCAATGTTGAGAAACAGTTGAGGCCTGTAGCTCACAGGTGCTGTTGCAAAATAAAAAATGAGCAACAGGGAGCTTTCAGGTCAACTTCCTGCTGCATGAGTTCAAAAAACAGAAAGGAAAACACAGCTTTGCTCAAGAGACTGGCTCAATTGTCAGGGAGATCCACGCCCTTTAGTCAGAGGTAATAACCATACCATAGCAGACTTGAGTGTCTTGGAAAATTTCCCAAACCAAATTCCAATACCTGATGCTCATTCAAGCAACCTATTCTACAGGTTTTGGGGATTTTTTTCCCAAAGCACTTACCCGTTAAACGGCAGCCGTGCCTGGGACTGGACACTGGATGTCCCTGTGAAGCCAGTGTTGCTTGCTATAGACACATATGATGACTGTTGTAACTAATGAAACAAAAAGGTTAATACCTGACATGAAAGAAATTAAAGTATATACAAGAGGATGTGTAGCTAGTCTTTAAAATAGCTTTCCAGATATTGTTATAAAAATAACTTGCTTGTAAGTACAGTTTTAGACACTTACAGAACTTGGATTAAGTGACAACCTCCTGCCTCCATACTTAGCATGAAAATACTGTTTTAGATTATGTTTTTGTTCTCTATTGCAGTGTCTAGATCCATAGAGATGACAGAGAGAACACACAGAAATGTTCAGACCCCAAAGAGTTCCTGCTCCTACAAACATGCTCATTTTCCCCTAAGAGAGCAAAATCACTTCCTGCACAAATTAGTAGCTTCCTCGATATACAAGCCACTTACTATGAATCTAAATTTAAAAAATGGTTTGCATGCCAACTCCTCTGTATACCTGAACCCACCACTTATTTTTCACATTTAAAAAACAAAAGCTCATAAGAACCTATCAAATGACACTGTTCTGGGCTACCTTCCTTAGCACTACCTACAAGCAGCTGTTTGCTCCTGCTGGGATAGGTTCTGGGGACAGACTGGCACACAGCAAGATATGGATGTATCCTGGGGCCAGGCAAAAGGGGACAGGTTGTGACTGGAACACAAACCTCGGAGGAGAGGTCCAACAGATGCTAGTTTAAATAGAAGTTGTAGAACTACACTCAGAGGACACAGTAACAATCTTCAGGGTCAAACTGCAACTGTGACAAAAGCAAAAGGGAACCAGAAGGGAGACTGGTACCAGTAATGCCATAAGCTATCAGAGTCCTTGTTTCTACAAACCAGCCTTTTGCAGAATGTTTCATTTATTTTCTTTTTCATGCTGAGCGTTGGTCAGATCTTGGCAAGGAACAAAAAATGAATCCCTGGACCTCAGTTGGTGTGACTGGTGCCAGCTGCTTTTGACCCCTGGAAACGTGCTTAGTATTAACTAACACCATTTTATAATGAAAACAGCCATACTCTGCGACCTAGCAGGTGGCATATATCCTCCCTTTTTCCTCATTATCAGGCCCTGAAGGTCCTGTGAACCAAGTAGACAAACCAGTAGAATTTCTTCTTGCCTTGACTACAGGTGTCAGGATTTCTGGGCACCAGGCCAATTCCTCTGTTCCTTACTGGCCATGAAGGCCTCAGGCATCCAGACAATCAGGTGGCGGTGACTGTCACAGAGCAGGGAAGTGTAACAGCACACAGAGCACAGTTATGAAATCAAGCTGCTACAAGGCCTAAGTGAAGAACCTGGACTGGAACTGCTGCTGGACGCTGAGACCTGTGACTGCCAGTGGCCACAGTCACCTTCACTGACATCTGCTTCCTCTGAGGACTGAGTAACTCATACTCTTTGACATGATTTTCAAGTCTGAGTTATGATTGTTAAAGTAATGAAGACAACTGTGTATCAAGATCTGACCAAATATGCAGAGGGTCTAAATGATAAGAAATTACAGTTGAGATCTAAATGATTCAAATAAGTTTGCATTATAAATTCTGTACTATGCTACTCAAAATTGTAGTACACGGACTCTGCTTATAGAAATCCTGTGTTATTATGCCAATAAAAAATCCTGTTGAGAAAATAAAGCTCTAATTGCAACTATGATTTTTGCCATCAACATTCCGCCAAGAGTCCCTAAAAGAAACTGTTGCCTCAGTGTCAGGTGACAAGTCACAGAGCAGGAACCTTTAAGTGGAAGGCAGAATGTTCCACTAGAGCAGCATTTCCTTAGCCATCTCTGGGAAAGGCCATACCTGTGTGACATACTGAGCTGGAAGGACTGCATAGCCAACATTTCCTGTGCCAGGGGCTGGTGCCAGCACAGTGCCTGGGGGGAGGTTGGTGAGGTTGGGCTGGATCTGTGGCAGTGGAGTGGCTGGCATGATAAGTCTTTGTTGGGGCTGACTAGTAGTGACTATCTGAGAAGTTGAGTTGATTGGTTTGGGCACCACCTGGAGAGAAAAGAGGTCTTTATGAAATCAGTGTTTCACTCATTCAGAACCCACTGTTATTAGTAGAACATTTCTTTACAGAGCTGGAAGCAGACTTTCTTTTTCTATCCAGCCAAAACATGTCAGGAATATTTACTGATTTACATTTAGCTCACCTGTTTCACAGTCTGTGCTGGTACAATGGGAACTGACATACGCACTGGGGTCGCATTCACCACCACGGGCTTTGCTGGTGTCAAGAAACAACATCATATTAACGTGTTAGTCACTCAGAGTCCCTAGTTCAGCCCTTCAGACTTTCACACGTGCATAACACAGAGGTACTTAACACTGTAACTCATGGCATGCAACACTTGGGTCTGAAGAGCACCTTTGTAAACAGCTATTTGGCACAAGAGTGTGTGCACACATTTCACAGCAATGGCTTAAACAGCCTGGGTGCAGACCTCCTCTAGACACTGGATTTCCCTTACATCCCTTCTCCCTTTGAGATCTTTTATTCCATCACAGCTCTGGAAAGCAGGACAGAAACCAGCAAAAACATCTGGCACTTCTAAGCAATTTACTTGGAAGGATCTTCAGTTTACAGGAGTTTAAGCAATATGCTTGTGGGCTGTCCTGCCCTCACACTTTACGTACAGAGGAGGTGGGAGTTACCATGAACCACCCACAAATCTGGCAAACTAGGGAAAAGCAACCTAAAATGCTCCCAGGATTCAGGCCCAATTACAGAGTAATTCAACACAAAAGAGCATTTTTACATACAAACCAGCAGTAGCGGCAGAATATGGAATTTATAGAAATCTTACCACAAAACCAAGCACAGCTGGCAGTCTTCACAGATCTCTGTTACGTATTCATTTTAATCCTTACAGAACAAACGTGAAAGAAACACCCAACAGAAGCTTCAGATGATATGTTAACACCAGCACTTACCCTGTTGCAGAGGCTGAGTATTCGTACTGGGATTCTGACTGGCAGATTGGGTTGAACTACTGGCTGTTGTGGCAGTAACGAGTCTGACATAATGGAACTTGCTTCCAGGTACCTGAATCTGCTGAACATTGGGTGCAGTTGCCAAGGGAATAATTGTCTTAAATTGAGATGTACCCACTCCTCCTACAGTAATGGTCTGCACTGCTGATTTCACAGCCTGTTAAGCCAACACAGACAGCACGAAGTTACTTGTACAAAGGCAGAAAGAACATCAGCATGTTTATTTCTCAATTTCTTAGTGAGCAACTCTACCATACCATTTGTACCCTTGAGTGGGAAGTCAGTTACCCCCTTCTTGCTTTCAAAAGTGGAACAGATGCAAAGACATCAAATGCCTCTCAACAGCTCACAGTAAACACAGTTCCAGTTTCAATGCTCTACACCAAACATCAAGTAAACTAATATTTACATGAGTGGGGTGACTCAGTCAACTTCATCAGATATGTCTGCCAAAACTATTTCAGGTGACTGCAGAGAACACGGCTCGGTTTGTTTTCCACAATCAAGCAACAACCAAACTTAGAAATATTGCTACTATTAAAAGCACGTGGTAAGAACGTGCAGAACAGTTTGTGCTGGACCACAGCATGCTTTATCTGAGTGTGTACAGGTATGTCCTGTTAAGACAGTTCGTGATTAATCCACAGAAATCACTGTGCAACCCTTGAAAGGAAAATGGAGCAGAATCCATAAACTGATGGACATCAGAAAGAGTACAAGCTGAGAAATGAAAGAAGCAAGAACAATGAGGAGTAGCAAAACAAACTCATCAAGAAAAAAGGCAAAATAGTGAAATAAAGGGAGCTCAGCAGACCTGTGCTACCTTACAGGTGGAGTATTAGGATACCTGGAATTTGCAAAAGTTTGTATTTCCAATTCTTCTCAAACTACAAACTAATAACAAGAAAGTTTTATTTATACACATCCATAAGTCTACTGGTTTGATAATGGCCTCTTTTTCCAGACTTGCTCAACCTCAAACCTTGATTTCTTTCTTTTTCTCCTTCCATTTAACTTCCTTTAGTGCTCAGCTTTTCATTCTCAGGATCTTTTACTATTGATATTAAACATATTGTCCTTGACATCAAGTTTAAATATTACATTTGGTTGACAGTATGATGTGAATTCTTATGAGAACATTTTCCCAGCTCCCCACCTTTCAGCAACTACATGAATAAAATCTCAGTTTGCACACACTTCACTAGAAATACAACCCCATGTCCTCTAAAAGGTGCTTTCTTGGGATTTTTTATTTTTTTCCTAATACATTGAAACCTTAACAAGCCAGAGCATCAAAATAAGCATTATATGTAAGCACAGTCACAGACATTATCAAAGGGACACCAGTATGGCCGAAGTTCTCTCTAGCACACAAATTAGAGGCTGCCATCCAAGGACAACCGGGAAAATTGTAAAATTCAAGGGACAGTTCTTCTAAAGGCATGTTCTTGAGCCCAGTGAAGACAGGTGAAGCCCTTGTGTCAAATAGCTTTGGATCAGAACCCAGTATGTATACCCCACAGACATCTCCATTTTCTCACTTAGGGTGCTTGCACTAGAGTGACTTAACCTTTTAACAACTATTTCAAAAGACAGTTTTCCCAAGGAAAAAAAAAAAAATAAAATCTCAATGGTGTCCACATCCCATATCAGCGTTCCAAATATCACCTGTATCAGTACGATAAGGCTGGGAAAATCTGACCAAGTCTCTGGTCTCATACTGTACATGCAACTGTGTTCACTCCCAGTTATATCCACGCCCATACACATCCCTTCATGTTTACCAAAACAGCAATATAGTTATTACGATAGAAAAAGATGCACCTAAGATCACAAAAGATGAAAACAGTAAAAACTGTAGTTTGTAAGAAAGGTCAGTTTTGTCTCGTGATTCATTAATTCAAAATTATTTATAAAAGCTATTACAGAACCCCATTTTTCTAGAAACAAGACATAGGAAATTAGTAATTTCTAGGTCTGTAGGTTTCAGCCCACAGTGTCTTGCTTATGCAGACCTCTACGGCAGGAACATGAACTCCATTGTTGCATATCCCAGAAATACCTTGAAAGTATCCCTAGTCAGTGGCATAGAAACATTGGCAGAAGAGAGAGAACCACCCAAAGAACTCCTTGTGTCACAGAGTTTTTCAGGTGACTTGGGAGATCCAATATACAGAAACAAGAATTTTCACCAAGTGGAGCTTTCCAGGTTGGAAAGCTGCTTTCTAACAGCATGCCCCTGTATGGGTTTGCAATGGTTTGCACCCCTCGACTGAAGAAGTTTGTGCTCCTCGGGGCAATGCTTTCGCCAATTCCTAAGCAAACACCATTCCAAGAACACCTTCAGACTGACCACTACCAACACGTGGTCCAACACTCCAGTTTCCAGCAAGCAATGACACAGACACACTAGAAGACAAAGGAAAGTCAGTCTGTACCTGGGTGGTTGTGTGGTTGACTATAGCCTTCCCAGGGGAGGAGGGTGCTGACTGCTGCACTGTGAGGATCTGCTGTCCTAACGCTACATTCAGTGGGACGCCCACCGTCTTCTGGGGGGAGTTGGGAGGCTGAGAGGCCACTGACACCACTGTTAGCTGCTTGGCAAAACAAAAAGCAGTTTAAACCTCTGTGCAGGATACAGGACCCTGTACATATACATTCCCCTCCTCAGGACAGTACAGCTCTCCACCAGAACAGAGCTCTCTCTGTGAACAGGGGTGCTGCATTTAACCAAAATTCACATGGGTCCAGCTGCAACAACAGCAAATAGATCCCTTAAAAACCTGAAGACATCACTGGTTTCCAGCACCAAAAGGCTCCTGCAGAAACCTAGCACAGCATCTGGAGGGGGGAGTGAGGGGTTTGTCTTTTCATTTGTTTTGTTGGTTTTTTTTAAAGGAAACTATGCCATTGAAGCGTGAGCATTGTCAAGAGGGATCTTCTAAATAAAAGCATAATTGGTACAACGACCATTTCATCGTAAATAGACATTTTAAAGAAAAGCTGTTGAAATGAAAAGAAATTCCCACCTCACATTACAGATTCAGCCAAAGTACATGAACATCAGTATTTTCAAATCTACTTTATAGATTTCCACAGAGATCCAGTCTTCTGATTGCATTTCTGGAGAGTGCAGTCTTTGAACACTCTATTCTATGCAACCACACCCATTCCAAGGCTGGCTTTCTACTTTTGTTCTAAACTTCCTTATATTTTAAGAAAAATCAGATACTTAGAATTACTTATCTACAGTAAGTTCAAGATGTGACCCTAAGAAGTCTTTTCACATTCACTCCTAGCTAGAAATGGTTAACTTTAGAATCAAAATTAACTTCTTTATGTTGCTTCTCTTGCTAATAATTGTCAAACACAAGTCTTTCACTCTATCTGTATAACATTACATCACTAAAGCACAATCAAACTAAAAGAATTCTTTATTCTTACTTTACTTTTTATATGTGATATTTAGTTTGCCTGCACTGTGCATCTTGTCCCTATACCTCCCTTTCTTCAGCAATACTCCTCTTTTCAAGGCAATTATCAAATCTAAAACACAAGTGTCACCTTGACCTGTGCCAGTCTCTAGCTCTGTATTTGCCAAGGACCACTGCAAATCTCATTTACTTCAAAAGTGATCAGGGAAGACTAAATTTCCTGTGCAGTAGCAGGCAATGGTTAATAAGTGCTGACCTATTAATATTATTGAAGTCTCCTCTTAAACAGCCTGTTGACGTTTTTCGAAGGCATTAAAAATAGTTTGAGCACTTGGCTAAAAGGGAACAGCTGCTTTCAGAATGGATGCTTAAGAAATGGCAAGAAATGACAAGAATGGGAAACTATGCAGTAATGCATATCTACTTAAAACCACAGCAAGGGAGCCGGTTGAAAAAAAATCTAACTTAGGGCATTACCACAGAGCATCGTGATGTGAAATGGAGACTCCTTAGATACTTTTATGGACTCTGGAGATGTTTATTATCTCTGGAGAGATAATAAACAGCTTGTAGCAAAGACACAGAGAGCTCCATTCAGACCACTGTGCAGAAGATAGAAGGCTGCAGCCAGAACAGGTCCTTACCTTATTGGGGGATTTGAGTGGTGAGATAGCTATTTTATTCGGTGTCTGTTGTGTTGTTGTACTCAAAGATGATCCAATGACTCCGCTCTCAGAGATCGTTATTGTCTTTGGTGGTGTCCCTGGAGCAGACTGTGAAAAAACCCTACCTATAAACAACGAAGATACCATCAGCTCCAGTTATCCCTGGTCACATTAACTATCAAAGCAAAGTTTTCCCTGCATATTGTGCAAATGATCCCTACTTCTGACAGTGTATGACCTGGCAGGAAGGACACTTCTTTAAGTTAGATTTAGCAACAAAGAAAAAAATAACTGCCATTATTACAAATAAAAAGACAGTTCACTAGGGCTTAAAAAAGAGCCAAAATGCACATTGAGCTTTCCGTGCCATTCAGTTGATAATTCTTGATAGCCAGGACAGCATCCTGAGGTGCACAGGCCTCCAATACACCTGTAGCACACACAAAAACCCAGCCAGCTGGCAGTTTCGTGGGAAATCCCTGGGCTGCTGCCAATGTATGGAGAAACTCAGTATCTGCGGGGACTACCTCCTTTTTGAACCTCAGCCACCAGAAACGAGCTGGGTTACAGCAACCAAAAAAAAGGTGTTTGGTCTGTCTACAATCCACTCTGAGGCTTTTGGGCTTTTTCTCCTCTCTGTTGATGGTTGTTTCTTTCACTGCCTAACAATATATGACATGCATGTGAAAGCACGGGCAGCAGTGCAACTAAAAACTGTCTCTTTTTACAATGCCAAAGAAGATTAAACACCAAAAACAGGAGCTCCAAATCATTACATCAGTTTCAGGAATATTGCAAAACTCCCAGAATGGAAAAACAGATTTTTTTTTTTTCCATACTTTCTAAGTTTCTTTCCACAGAGTGCTTGACCACTGAGCTTTCCTCTGCTCCACTTTGGTTCAGACTTATTTCTGTCATAGCTTCTCTGTCACCCATTCTCTTGTACTACATTTATAAAAATAAGAAACAAACAAACAAATACCAGCATAACTTTTCCATCCAAAATCAACTAGTGGCATAACAATTAAAGTCAACTGGAACTAACAAGAAAAAGAACTATCCTCATGGAAAGCTGATTTCCTCTGAGGTCTGTGCTCTAAAATAACCACATTTGTGCAATCTAACTAACAGCACAGATAGTTGCCAGCAGCTGCTAAAGCCACATGCAACCTGAAGAATGTCACTCTGTGGAGAATTTCACCACCTAGAGTTTTCAAGACTTTGAGTTATTTTCCTGGTGACAGCTTTCCCTTTCTCACTACATCTCCTCTGCACCCCTTGCCATCAGCCTCCTAAAGAGAATCTAGCTGCTTATATTGGTAAGTCTTTCAAATTTACAACTTCCACCTAAGCTTGCAGAAATTTCCAGGCAATCAAAAATATCAGATTCATGAAAACATGCATACAAAATGAAAACACAAAACACAGATGTTACACCTTCCCTAAAACGATGCCAGCCTCTCAAAGCTGGCAAGCTGTGCTAGCTGTTTGGAATGGTGAGAGGAAAAACTGGTATTTAAAAAGATTTCCCGCTCAGTTAGTGAAGCAACTTCACTTCCCAGTGATGCTATTCTCACAGGCTCAGGCGCTTTTTCAACACATTGATTTAAAAACTGCAATTTATTTCTAATGCTTTTGTGTTGGGTTTTTTGTTTGTTTGGATTTTGGTTTTTTTCAAACACATGAACAACTTAATTCAAGTATTTATAAGCACAGCAATCTTCTTAGAGGTCTGTATATTTGTTAGGGAGCTTGAGAAAGGGGACAAACTGGGCAGTGGGATAGGGAATCCCTTTCACCTGAAACACAGGTCAGGCTGCAGGCAGCCTGACAACTCAAGAGAAAGATTATGTTCCAGCTATGTGTTATTCACTGGCATCTATCAGCCTTTTGAATACAGGAGACAGTTGAATCCTTTTTAAAACCAGCTCAAGTCCCAGTTCTGTAAAGACTTAAAAATTTTGTTTAAATACGTGGAAAAGGTTTTAGGCGTACTGGGGTTGGTCAATCTGTAAGCAGTTAAAGACATCCTTCGAAGCTCTGAAGATGACTCAGGCTTCCTACATTTGTCTTTTTCAGATAAATTACATGTCTAAGATGTGTAGCAATAGATACACTGCCATAATAAACAAGGTATTACACTGTAGTTTTTTTCTTTAATTTTGGTGGTGTTTTTGTTGTTGTTCTACAGCCGGTTGGGGTTTTTTTTTTGAAGGATACATAGATTTATTTTCCAAGGAGAAAAATAATTTGTTATTTGCCTTAATTACTTAAGACACTTCTGCAATGGTTATTTTTGAAGTAGGTGAGCAACTTAACAAAAACAACACAGCTTTATTCACTTTCTTCATTCAAACATTTTTTTCTGTTACTTGCATGTATTACATTTAAGTCCAACTATAAGCAGATTAAAGTAATACAAAAGCATGTGTCTCCCTTTCCCCCTGTGTATTTATATAACGTTTCTACAAACACTTTCTGTTTATCAAGTAATCTTTTTTGTGGCTCTGGGATATTTTTTTCTCCTCCCCAAAATCCATGAAGTAAAAGTACCTTGCAGTAAAAGCAACTTTGCAATTACAATGATTATTCTAAATGAGCTAATTATAAAGGTACCAACAACTGTGTTTATCTGCCTCTACCCACAAAGTTTTCTGCTGATTTTTTTTCAATTGCCTGAGGTACTTTGACAGAAACTACAGTAAAATCGTTGAGACAGAAGAATTTCTACAATTACCATTTCTTTGAAAAGCCTTTAAAAATGGTAAAGCAAAACAAGTCAAAGTAGTACAACCTGCAATGACTGGTGACACTTGAGTGGTCTGCCCTGTAACAGCTTTGCTATTGATTGGTTTTGCAAATATCAGCTTGGTGATCACCGGGCCAGAAGTTGGGGTTCGAGTCTTCTTCGCAATCTAAAAGATGGAGGAAAAAAGATCTAAAGTAACTTGAGCATTTTGGATCTAAATTATTGTATTGTTAAGTACATAAAAAAAATAAAAAGGGCAATACTTATATGCTTAATTAGAAGAATAACTGCTTATCTCACATTTCATCTCCATTTTTCCCTATGGAAAGAACTAGGAGACTATCCTTGACACTTTACAATGCCAGCTACCAAACTAGGATAGCCAAATCCCTCTCAGCTTTTTCATAAGATAGCTCTCTGTGCAAACATACCTCATCTTCAAGATGCTGAAATTATTTCTTACATGTGGTTGTTCTACATAAAAATCTTAAAATTAAATGCACAACTCTCAGTATGCGAAGCTTTAAATGAAGTTACTTCTTTTTCAGCCAACCAGGACAAAACTTGTCCCCAGTGACTTAGGTATGACCACTACTGCTCTGAAACACTTCTTGACCATTTTGACATAGCAGCACACTTATTTTGCAAATGGGGAAACTGCCTTCTGTAATAGTTACCCAAAAGCACATGGATCATCAGTGCCTGGAAGTTTTGAGTACTCACTAGCCATGAACAAATCAGTGAGTTATCTCCAAGTACAAGGAGGTCTATTTCCATTTTGTGATCCAGTCTCCTGAAACACAGCTGGACCATATACAGCAATTCAATGACATATCACTTCAGCTTGAAATCTTTGTAAGCAGGAGTTCATAGTCTTTAAAAGTTTTAAAGAAGACTTTTCTCCCTTTTCTACATTGAAAGAAGTTAACTACCAGATGCATTTATTGCAACAGTTTTTATACACTGGCATCCAGCTAGTGAATAGTTCAATTTAGAGGCTGACTTTTTCCAAAGACTTTTAACCTGCTGACTGCAGGGCCTGCCTACAGATGTGGACTATTGCTAGGATCTTCTCTGAGTCTATGTGAGCACACCAGAAGGCACTACTGAAGTCCTTACACCTGCTCACCCCACAGCTCAGGTCCAACCTGCCTCTCCTCCATCACACACTCACAGGCACATCCTGTGGGGGTCAGTCAGCCTTCAACTCTAGCAGTACCAGAGAGGCACAACATCAACATCTACGTGGGGAGGCAGCTCTCAAGGGCGCAGAGCCACGTTTATAACTTAAGCAGCTAACTGGAGAAGCCTCAGTGATGTGCAAAGATAGAGATGACAGCTACTTTCGACAGCGTGAGAAAGTTACGAATGCTCAAATGAAGCAATTAAGTAGGCTGGAAATTACGGTTTCCTACACAAAACTCTATCTATGGAATTTGTTGCCTGAAAACACCTTTTTCACAATCACATAAGGCCAAAACATTTGAAGTATTCAGTGGCACATAAATTCCTCAACTGCTCCACCAAAAGCACACGTGAGGCTGCCCCAGCTCCCAGCAGCACAGTCCAGGCACAGCCAGGGAAGCTGCAGCTCCCCTCTGCTATGGCACTGGAGCCCCCCCGGCTGCTATGGAAAGCCAAGGACACCTCCATGTGCCAAGGGAAAGCAGCAAGGAGCAGCTCTGACACCAGGCACTACCAGAGAACAGACCTCGGTTAAAGGAAGCCACGTGCTGCTCCACAGTTACAGTACAGGATCTCCTCACAAGAAAGCTCCATCTCAGAACAAATATGCTGCTCCTCAGGCACATGAGCTGCTTTATAGGTGATATACAATTGTCAAGGCTTAAAACAAAACAGAGGAGAAATAAACCTGTTCTTTTTGGAGATATATTAACTAAAACTTTGAAAAATAATTTCTTTGAAGAAGGAAGTTTCCTTCACAGCCCTGTTCACAAATTTAACTCAAAACCATTTTAACATTTCAAGGATTCCATTATCTCAGCACATACACAACTGATAGATGAGCAGGCATTTTATCAGTAATTTTTTTTAGCTAGGACACATTTTAATTTCTGATAAACTCTACACATTTCATCTGTTTGATTTGAGATTTCTGTTCTGGTTTAATTTTATGTTACTCTGCCAGAAGGTATTACTGCAACTCAACTGCTATTGCTTTTACTCTGAAGTGAGAGCGAAGTCTGGCTCAGAACACGATGAACATTCAGCAGGAACAGCCAGCTCTGGACAACAGCAGTTGTTTCCCAGTAACAGTCAACAAATGTGCTTAAATGACTTACATCAATGTGTGTAAAATACTAGCTACTATTAACATGAAAACACTTCAGAAAAAAACTTAAAAATTCCAAAATAACAGGTCAACACAAGTAGCCCTGCTTCCCTCATACTCAACTTGCAGTATCCTCCTCAAATAAATTTCCCCCTGCTTTTTAGGTGAACTGTTTGTCTACAAAGAAGGAGATCTAATAAACAAGTGAAACCCCTCAGGGCTTAGGAAACAGCAAGACAAACGTAGTTGGTTATAAATGAGGAACAGCACTCCTGCCCCCACCTGCTGCCCAGAGAGCCTTTCTGAGGTTTATGCCACTGGATAAACCCAGCCACCTGGAAAAGGCTTCTAGGCATCACTGGAAACTCACTACCCATTTCAGTAGAGACTGGAGAAGCCAGAGGAAATTACCAAGATGCCTCTTTGATATTTCAGAGGGAACGAGTTCTCTGGAGCACTCTGCCATTGCCTGCACCAATCACAAGAAGCTTAACATTATCCCCCACATATGTAAGCTAAGCATGCCCTCTGCAAGTTACTTTGCGTTAGACTGCAAAAATATTCCCTGAAGCAACAAGCTCTTCCATAAGAATATTATTACATTTAGGAGCACACACCAACCTTCTTTCCCCTACAGAAGTCAAGAGATTTACCTGCAAGCAACTTGACTTAAAGGGCCAATTTATGTCCTCCTAAACACTCTCCACTAAAGATGAGCTAGCAAGATCATATAGCTGGACTTCTTTTTCAGTTGTCAGACTGTTTAATTCATACAGAAATAGGCACACTCATACCTCACATTTACAGCTGGATATCCACAGAGTTAGCTACTACAAAGGAGTTAATACTATAAACCCACTTCCTAGATGACCTCTTGGGATCTTGTCCATGTATCCACTCTCTATGTAATTTGTATTTGGCATAGTATGAAAATTCAGGGACTCTAGAAATAAAGGAAAACAGCTTACTTCAGAAATGAAGAAACTGAGCTAGGAATGGGAGTTTGAGTATAGGGAGCGCACAAGGTCCCTTTTCAATGATGAGACGAAGCCACAATGATGGCTTAGCAGATGCTTTACCAAGGTAGCAATGATGCTACACTGTTAAAACCAGAACCAGTTACCACCTCAAAACAAGCACAAACCAGACTTCATGACAGCTATGGCCATGCGTCTGGATACCTGGCCCAGAGTTATGTGCAAGGCCAAACTCCTGCTTAATGCACCTGGACTAAAGTAGTAGAGCAGCAGGCACACCCACCACTTTTAAGCCTGTACACAGGCAGGAGCCGCAGGCTGAAAGCAGACGCACTTGCCCAGAAATTTTTTGCACACATCCATGGCAGTAGTTTCAACTAAATCAGGACAAGCTGCTAGAGACAGTAATTAACCTCCAGATACAGATGAGGCCAAAGGTCCTGCCACACTTCAAACCTCACAGTCTCATACATCTAGAACTGTAATGGGAGAAGGAGCCAAATTCCAAGAAACACTTTGCTGAACTCTACCTATCATGCTTCAGGTGCTGAGACTTCAACTGTCACAATTAGATTACAAGACTAGATTAGATGTCAAGGCAATTGAGTTTCTCTACTGATATGCAAAGCCCCTATGATAGTGACCACAAGAACTGATAAGAGCTCTTTGTCATCTAATCTTTACCAGTTCACTTTTCAGCACCCAGTCAAACTACTGTGCTGTCCTCCATCTGGAATACCTGATTCACAAAGCCACAAGAGGTAAGTTACACAAGATCCATGGGGAGGCAGGGAAGCATTCACAGCCTCCTTCTGCACTCACTGAAAGCTTAAGGGCCTTGTTCAGGATGATGGGGTAAATTAATCACTTCATTTTCTGAGACAAGGACTCAAGGTGTGGGTTACCTCCCCTGTCATTCAGGGTAAAGTAGAGCAAGAATCTCACCCAACCTCATATATCACTCTGACACTTAAGTCATTTTCTGCAGGGAAAAGCACTGTCTGTGAAGTGCTAATGTGATCATTTTCCTTGCAATATCAGGTACTAACCTTGCCTTCTTGCTTTTCATTTCTACTTCCTCCTCTCCTTACGGGGGGGNGGGGGGGGGAAAGGAATGTCAAGTACTAACAATTCAATCTGTTTTGCAAAAGGAAACAATGGTTTAACAAAAAGAAACCACAACAAAATAAATTTATCCAAACTGCAATGAACTAGATTTAAAAGTGGATCCAAGTCCATTAGTAAGAGCTTCTGCTAAGGAACCTGGAGAATTCCCACTGGCAAATGGCAGAGGTCAGTGGCCAAGCCGCTGTAGTTCAGTCTCGGATAGCACAAGTCATCTCATGCAAGGAAAAGCCACATCACAGCTAAGTCGTTCTCCTCAGTTTCCTGTATCTGTCACTTGGCAGTGAATAATGGGGCCAAGTAACAGGAACTAATCCACTCTTAAGTGTTCCTATGCCGAGGAAAGAGCAGAGACTTTATTGAAAGCTATAGTAACAATCATTTGTGTTTCAAATGGCCATTATTAAATATGCTTCCACAGGTATGACATAACAACAACAAAGGAGAAAACAGAAATTGGTGCAGGAATCATCTGCAGCTTTAAAAAATATATTCAGAATTTCTCTCATTCACCTGCCATGAAATATTAGTCAAGGAACATTTGGCTAATGAAATGTTTTAAACTTTGTCCTTTTTTAAGTCTAGCTGATTATTCTTAATAGCATATTTAAGAGTTTAATTTCCCATTTAATTTAGACTGTAAAATAAATATTTTTCCATCATAACCTGCACTGAGTTCTACTTGTCCTTCACTTCAAGAGGTCTTATTTCTGCCTCACTGCCAACTAGAACAAAGTCGCACACAATTAGTTCTGCCACATACCAGATGAAAAACAGACCCTTTGGGTCATAACCCAAGCCTTTTCAACACATTTTCACATCCAAGCAGATCCTCTGTGGTTTCAAATATCTCAAGATCCATGCCAGATATGGGGAACAAAACCTTGAAGTGTTCAGCTTATGACAGTGTCTAGTCCATCATAGTCTATTAACAAGTTTAGCTAGATTTGAGGCAGACAAGATACACCTTTCTGCTCTTTTTCAGATGCTGGAAGTTTTTTTTAGAGAGTTTATTTAAACAAACTAAACATAGTTTAAACATAGGCTGAATATACTCTTCCATAAAGGTTTGTATACTTTGAATAAAGAACAACAGGCATATAGAGTTGAATTCAGTCTTCCTGAAAGTATGTAGAATTAATTTTTATAAAATGAAAATAATGAGAAAATTATCTTTGATTTACTGAATAGTTCACTTTCTCTGAGGCAAACCCTAAGTTTCTAGACAGTAGCTAGAGGCAAACAGCATAAAATGGCAAACGCATCCACAGATGAAAGCATGGGCTAAGAGCAGCACTGTATTTTTTAATACAAAGAATAAATGCAAAGGCTGAAAGCAACAGTGTGTCAATCAGTGCAGGAAACAGACAACAATAGCAGCAACAGAACTGGTTTTAAGATGTTTCATCAGCATAACTCACTTTACCTGTACTGTTTTTACTTGCTGGGACTGCAAGACAGAGGGCTGGGCCGCAGTGTTTATCAGCTGACTTCCCTGTGTCAAAGCTGAGACACCCACAACAGGTTTCACTTCCGACCGACCTCCAATGACAACTTTGATCTGCTGGCCTTGTACCTTGGAGTCTCCACCCTGCGCTTGGGACACGGCCTTCTGTGACTGCGGGAGCTGGCTGTGGGGTAATGCTAGAACGATAGGCTGGCCAGACTTGCCCAAAGTTGTTACAATCAGCTTTTGCCCGTCTGGTTTAATACTCTGACTGCCTATTTTAATGTCGGTGGCCTTGTTCAGAATAATCTGATTGGCTGAGATAGTGACAGGGGTCTGAGCACCAAGTTTATGGAGGCCACCTGGAAAGGCAGGCTTTACAGCTGCATTCACATCAGGGGCCGGGGCTGTGGTGTTCAGTGCTGCATCTCCTGAGTGGCTGCTGGGCGCGGGAACCGATTCCGTGGTGACTGTGGCCGTAGTTGTGGCTGAGGAGTCGCTGGTGGAGCTTATGTTCACTATTTCTTCCAGTTCTGTTTCCATGGGAATAGAATCTCCTATCGGCGAAGACACGATAACGGCCTCGATGCTGTCATCTTCCACTAGAGTTATGCCGGTGTCCATGATTTCCTCAGGGAGCAAGCTGTTGACTTCTGCTGAAACCACCTCCATTTTAGTAGCTGTGGCAGTGATGGCCGGAGCAGTTACTGCAATATTTTAAAAAGTTATTGGCTTCCAGAAAATACACATTTTCAAAGCTTTATGAATAACATTACCCAAGAAGAAAATACAGCGCATGCACAGGAGGGATATCATGGAAAAAGTTGTTATCAAAACGTAACACATTAAGTTCAATTTACTCTCAGTAATAACTTACATCAAACATCTACAACACCATTAACTGAAGTCAAATCAAGGCATTACCACTCCACTCTTCGCAACACAGTACACAAAGGAGCAGTGTTTCCCTGTTTTCCCCCCAAAGATATGGGCACAGACATTTAAACTCACTGAAGTATAAAGCAAGATTTAAATAGCCTTAAAAAAATCCAACAGATGATGTCTTCTCATACATGTCAACACTGACAAGCAGGTTATCTTGCCCAAGAGACTTGTTATCCATACCAGATATAACATTCTTGCCAAAGTTTCATTTCGAAAATCTCAGAAAAACAAGCAGCTGTTTAGTGATGGACTTGAACAACCCCACAAGCTCAATCAACAGCCACCTACCCCAGGATCAAGCCAAAGCCCTCACACTCAGAAGATGAACAGATAATCCCTTGATGCTGGCTTTGAAAAGAAGAGCTCAGTAATTTTTTTCCTTAGTACTCACCAGAAAATGTAACATCCAAATTCATAATTAATTTGAAAGATGTTCTAAACAAAAAACAAATAACACCCCATATAAAAGAAAACAGAATTTTTTTAAGAGTACCCAAATGATATACTAAACAAACCCCTACAGTAAGATTCAAAGCCAGAGTCACTTCCACTTGAGAAACCTTACAGACATAGCTGAAAATGGTCACATGTACCATTCCCCTAAAGCTGTATCACTGTCAGACTCTGAAAACAGATCAGCTTAATAAGGCATTTTCCGCACTTGCTGACCCCATGAGCACACTTGGGCACTGAATGGGTGAGCACACCACGTGGGTCTGTGTACATGCTCCTGAGTACTAATTATAAGCTCAAGGGGACAAAATCCTTGCAAATTCTGTTTCCTACTTGCTTGGAAAAGCAGAGCTGAGTTTTAATACTAATTCACGAGGAACTGTGCCAGTAAAAACACTGACCAAATGCCGAGGCGACACGGTTTCCTCTGGAGTAATTTTGGGCCCATTTTGTACAGCAGTTAACTACAGAACAGCTGCATATCGCCCAAAAGGTGGAAGGACAGGGGAAAAAGCCCGGCTAGAATTACAGTTTCCATGCTGAATTCCAGAGGCTATGCTGGAGAAGTCCATGGCCTCCCTGATTGCCAAGGGCGCCACTCTGATTGCCCTCACCTCAGAGTGGCAGCCAGATCAAACTGCTGGGACACTCAAGAAGCCTGAGCTGTTAAAGAACTCGACTGCCAGTTAAACTCCCAGCTCACTTATTGGCAGGCATTTCAAGACACAAAGTTATCTGATGTCACTGCCCAAAATACCTCCTTTGGAAAGCATTTCTCCCAAAGTAATGCCTGCACAGTGATGCCAGCCCTGGTAACCAGCCCTAGACAAAACAGCCAGCTCCTAAGGACATGTTACTAATAGTATCACAATGCTGCCTTAAAGTCAAATAGGTTAACTGCATATAAGACTAGTCAAAAATAGGAATAGCAAAAGTAGACTATGTTTTTAAAGACAGCATATGTTAAGGCCACTAGGTCTTTTTCTGAGCTGTGTCACTTGACTGTCACCTCCGCAACTTGCAAAGGCTTGTGGCTCAGATATTACAACTCGAAACAATTTCAGACACAAAAAAACTAAACCTCAAACCAAACCGTCATCCTGTTCTAAACTGATATGCACACAGGGCTTGGATCCAGAAGTTAAGACTCCTAGTGTCAAGTACAATTCACGTAATGATTACCTCGAAGTTTGAAAAGGAGGGAATCATCTAAATCAGACAGTGGGAAAATCACCTCACTCTGAAATTATAAATAATTTTAAATAACTTGCTTTTGGTTTGCATTTGTATATGTTATTCCCAAGAAGAAAGGCCATTCTTAGTATCTTTTAACAGTAAGACCATAAAGTACTTAATCATATCTAAGTAGTTCTATAGTTCAACAGTTATTTGCATTCTTTATCCTGGCCATTTGGTTATGTTGCAAAGCAGTAAGTGGTTATTAAATACTTATGTCTCGTTGAAAGTATATTTATATTAAAATACATGGAGTCAGGCTTTTAAACAGCATTTTGAGTCCAAACTAATCACTTGCAAATCAGAATGCAGAAGGAAAAGAAACACATCACATCAAGTCTGGAATCAGAAACTGAGAAGTGAAAAGGAAAGAAACATTACACATAGTTACTGGATTAACAGTTTATGGCAATCACATTGCAAGATTTTGCAGTTATCAGGTCTCATAATTTTACACTTAGCCTCCATTAATGTATTCAGGCTAGAGTCATCAAAAAGAGCAAAAAAGAACCATAACACAACCCACTTGTCCTATTTCTTCATTGCACATTGGAAATGACTGAAATAGATACATGAAAGGCAACAATGAAAATCTCATCCTGGCTATACCAGGGGTTGCTGTCAAAGGCAGCTTCAACATCCCTGCAGATTTTTACTTCTTGGTATTTAGCCAGGATTTCTCAACAGTTCAGCTGTTTATTTTTTACTAATGCTTTTATACTGTTTCCATTTTTCTAGCACCTCTACTAAAGCAATTACCAAGAGTAAAAGCATGCCAACGTCTTTTAAGATTCTAACAGCCTTGAGCTAGTCAAGAAAGGGTAGAGAATTATTTTAACTATTGAAAACCCTTGAAAATTTCCTTCACTTCAGCAGTTATGCTTTGAGTACTTGATAATGCAAGAGCTCTACCTACAACCCCTCGAAAAGATGCATTACTAAGTGTTTACTCAAAACCTGAAGGAAGAAACCAATCTAGACCAAGGGAGTGTTTAAGCTTCCGACTGGGACACTCGATAAAAATCCTAGGCTCAGATTAATAAACAGGCTATTTTAGCCTACAAAATAAGGGTCATACAATTAAATAAAAGTTCGCAAATAGATTAACATATTTAAGAGTTGTAAACATAGCTCAGCTCAGGGCACCCAACAAGCCAAACACATCAAAAAATAAGGGACTAAAGCATATTGTTAGCAGTCTTGGACCAACAACTTTGAAAAGTGCTAGGTATGGTGAGGAGGAGGAGAAGAACAAATTCTCCACTTGAGCAAACCACCCGTGATCATCCTACTCAGAGAACAGATTCCTATTCTTGATATTTACAAAGAAATACATATATACACATATATATATGTAGTTGTAAAGAATAAAGGGATTGAAATGAAGAGGATAAAGAAGACCAGGATTGTTGGCAAAAATACAGAATGGTGTCTGACAGGTACCTGTGAACTTTGATCTTTTTTCTCTGTCTCTAGCATGTCACTGCAGAATCTTTAAGAAACTGTTAAAAGTACTGAGATCAATCATATCAACACCTTTGTTGACAGAACACCAAAACAGCCACACTGAAAAGGAAAATAAAAAAAATTAATATAAAGCACAGTGATTTGTAAAAAGGTACACAAAAAGCAAGACATAACAATGCTTGTACTTTACAATAACTGCATTCTTCTACATGCAGAAACATCTCAATTTCACTAAGATAAGAATAACTAACCTTCCAGTCTGCAACCACGAGCAGTTTGACATGTTACAAAATCATCAGCAAGGCTATGTACTGCAAGCAAAACACATGTTCATAAACTCAGATTATATAGAAACAAGGCTGCTGAGACCAGCTTTACACTAACTCCAGGGAAGGTGATGGATGTTAGCAAGACCATCACAACGAAACAGAGGACCAAAGGACTCATCACTATTTGTGGCTGCTTGAGTGATCCCCTTCCCGTTGTCTCACCTGGTGGTGCTCAGCCACAGGAACACTCTGCTATAACTTGACAGATTTAGGAACACTGGCCAGACCTGCCTTGAGTCACTGGCAATGTTCACTTTTTAACTAAATTCTCAGCTGTCACTCTCAGCAGGAAATAAGGAAATCAAATCCCTAATAGCTTTTGTATGAACACCTCTTAAAGTACAAAAGAAACCCACAAACCACCCAAAATCAAGAGCTTCATAAATGCAACGCATCTAATGTACCCCTAAAGTAGCAGGGATTCTCCCAGGATCAGTAAGAAAATGCTAAGTGAAACTAAGTATCATTGCCAGATACAGCAGTATCTGTTAGTAGCTCTTTAAAGCTGGGACAGATACACTTAAGGGCAGCACTAAGGGTAGCAAGTGCAAGTAAAATCAACTTCCTGAGCTAAAACAGTGCAAAAGCCCTCAGAAAGAAGTATGAAGAAGAACAATGAAGACTGCCCTCAAGAAAGGGGAGAATGAGGCTGAACACTTGGGTCAGATGAATGGCAGAAAGTAACAGCAGACAACCCAACAAGTAATTGTTCACTGCAAGTACAGTGGACTCTAATGAAAATGAATACAAAAGAATGCAGCATCAACAATTAGTCAGTACTAAACGGGTAACATTTGGAATTTCCATTGCTGAGACAAAAATGTGCCAACACTATCTCTTATCTTTCCAATCAAGGTCCAGCAGAGGACCACCAGCAGGCTATGGTTCACATTTGAGGATTTTAAAACTCAAGTCCCACAATACTTGTATGGTTACATTCATAAAATTGGCATATTTAAACCTTAATTAGCACAGGTTTAAAACTACAATGTATTTAATTCCTAAATCCATTCATTAGAACAAAGAGCAGGAGGAAGAAGGGGAAATACAGAATGGATCCTCGATGATTTAACTGAGAAGCATGAGATGCTGTCAACCACATTTTAGGAGCTTAAAGGCTTTTCAAATTTTCCAGCTTCTGCTTATCTGCTCTCTCCAATACTGGCAGATATGTGAACTCTTGAAGGCTGCTGAGCTGAAGAAATCTGATTTTTTGGGGTCTTAACATTTACAGATTAAGCAATTTGAAATTACCAGGCCTCAAGTGCCAGCGCCTAGAACCTTTCTACCGGGGCAGGGGCAGGCAGCAGACCTGTCTGCAAGAGAGGTGTGCCTGGGTGTTGGACCTGCTGCAGCAGGTGGTAGGAAGCAGTTGGATGGCTGGCTCCAAGTACAGGCTGCAGCAGACTCACAGACCACAGCCAAAGCACCAAAAACTCCCCCACCGGCACACTCAGAAGGGACAGGGCAATAATGCAAAGAATGGAGGCTTGCAATGGCAAGGACTGGCAGGAGGAAGAGACTTCTCTCAAAGGTTGAGGTGCCCTCGCCAAACTGCTTCACTGCCTTGCAGACTGAAGAAGAAAATCCCATCACACCAGGAAAGATGCTGTAGCAAAGGCAGTCCCATCTCCCCATGCCACCAGCAGGGGTTTGGGTACTCTGACCATGGGACTCACTTGGAGAAACCCGGTCTGTGAGGGACTGATGGGGTCCATCTGTCAGAGAAAGGAAAGAGATCTTTCTTCACAGGCTTGCCTGGATGGTGAGGAGGGTTTTAAAGTAAAGTTGTCAGAGGAGGGAAACAAGGGTTGTGCTGTGGAACAGAGCCTGGCTGGAGGCTGTAGCCACCAGCATTCCCCAAGGGGTCAGTACTGGTCTGGTCCTGTTCAAACTGTTGAATGACCTGGATGAAGGAACAGAGCATATCCTCAGCAAGTTTGTGGGTGATACAAAACTGGGAGGAGTGGCTGATACACCAAGAGGTTGTGCTACAATTCAGTGAGACTTGGACAGAGAGGAACCTCATGAAATTCATCACAAGCAGGTACATGGTCCTACACGTGGTGAGAAATAATCCCACACACCAGTACAGGCTGGGGGCTGATCTGCTCGAAAGCAGCTCTGTAGAGAAGGACCTGGGAGTTCCAGGGGACAAATTCCCTGCAAGCCAGTAGTGTCTGCCCCTGTGGCCAAGAAGGCCAGTGGTATCCTGGGGTGTGTTAGGAACAATGTGATCACTATCTTGAACTGCTGCCCGGAGAGGTTTTGGAGTGCCCTTTCCTGCAAAAACCCACCTGGACACAAACACATGTACGCTGCCCTAGGTTTGGTTTGACTAGATGATTTCCAGAGGTCCCTTCCAACCCCAACCATTCTGTGATGCTGTGAGCAGTTGGAAGCTGCAACAATTTAAGTTCAATCCAGTGAAAGAGAGCAATTAAGTACAATCCAGTGGAAACACTGCACTGCAGTAGGAATTCATTCACCTGCCCTGATTCCCCTTCCTAATCTTTCAACTCCTGGGATGGAGAGGAAAAAAACCATGTTGCAATTATTTAACCATGAAACAGTTACTAAGCTCTCCATGCTGCTATAGTTTACATATAATACTACAAAGTATTGACAAGGACAGTTAAAACATAATTAGCAGCCCCTCCCTCCCAAAAAACCCAATACACAGAGGAAGAAAGATGATGTTCTTTGCAAACATGCTGTAAAGAAAAAAATATTTTAGAGTTTATAAAAATTCATGTCTTACTATCTTCAAAACAGAAATGTTAACAACTGCATCTTCTTCCTTCACCACAACAGCTGCTACAAATACACTTTCAGACTCAGCCATCCTGTGACCTATAGCTGTTTTCTTCACATCAAAACTATTTCTCACAAAGAAGGAATCACAGCATGCTACCACAGAAATTCGATTACATACACCAAGTACAAAAGCAATTTTTACAGAAACTAACCAGGACCTTAGAAGGAGTACATAACCAAAAATCCCCATGAGTCAGTGTCTTTCAGGCAAAATGGAAGGTGGAGAGAAAAAGGAAAAAAGGTGTAACTAAGTTTTGGATAAATCCGCACATACAAATCACGAATGGATGAATTATGTTACATGTACAAATGAGTGTACTGTTTCCTAGAAAACCAGCATTTCAAAACACTGAGATATCTAGCTCTGGATTAGACAACCCTTATTTCACCACAAGAAAATACTACATTGCCCAAAGGTACCACCTATTACAAAAGAAGATTATTAAGGAAGAACATTCCAGCCATTGCGAGGTACTGAGCAGTATTACTGAACAAAACACAACAGAACTCTGAGCACTCATCCAGAATCATTAGTTAAAGTCTTAAACACTGCTTGTTTACCACACACTTGACAGCAACTTTCCAGGAAAGTACTGGAAATAACATTCCATGCAGCAGAATACTTCAAAGCAGTTGTTTGCCTTCTGTAATGGGAAACAATGTTCTACTTTCAAGCAGAGCTTTAGGCAAACTAAAAATAAAATAGAAACTAAAAATCAGAACATTTCCCCCCACCCTTCCCTTGGTCTGCATGCCAGTTTCAGTCATTTTCAAAACATACCATAGCACAAAAGTTAAAACACAAAACTGCACAAGTGCTACAACCACTAAACACTTTTTGAAGCTGTTCTCTGTGGTGAACAATCAAAATTTTGGGTTCACAGATTCTATGGCCTTCACATTTGATCAAGTACTTCTAACATTATGCTACATACAAACTTTAGTGTTAGACAAAAAAACCAAAATCCTAAAATAACTTCCAATAATTTCATTTTCTGCAGTGTTTAGTAGGCCAATAGTAGGGCATTAAGAATCTAAAGTTAAATTGAATAAACATGAAGCGGACTTAGCTTGACTGATAAAAAAAACCAAAAACCAAACCAACTTGAAATGTGAAGAGTACTTATCACTAGGCCCTAAAAAAATGTAGATTTTTGTCTTCTATACATAGCTTGAAATAAAGATCTTGCTTTCCAAACTCCGGACACTACTTTAATATGAGGCTACACATGAATTGAGAAGATACAGCAACATCACACCAAGACCACTCCTAATAACAAGTGTGAAAACTACCACCACAGGCTTGCTATTGAGTTCCCCATAGACTTTTAGTAGGTGTTATATTGCACACCTTTAACATCAGGCTTGCTGCCAGAAATTTCAGTAAGAATACATTTTAGAACTGTATTTATGAACAAGAGTTCACCACAACAGAATTGTAACCTATCAGTTTTACTGACACTTTGCCAACTGGGAAGCACAATGATTATGCAATACATCACATCTATACAACACCAGCACTGCCCACTTGGGAGGTACAATACATGAAGTTCATTATGACTGATAGAAAAAAAATCCACATTTTCATTTAATTCCAGAAAATATGCCAAAATGGCACAGAAAAGCATTTTGCCCTAACAACTTAATTCCTTATGTGTCTTTTGCAATCATATAATTCTTTTCAAAGTTAGAACATCACAGAGATGAAAACAAGAAAAAAGATCTTAAGACAATAATGCGCAGTGCTTTAAAGGTAGTGCTGTCAAGATTTGAACTGCAGTGAAAGCTGCTATGGCCACTACTGCTTTTTAAACTTATCCTAGAAATCCTAGTGGGCTTTCTTAATTTTTGAGTCCAGCGGAGCATTAGAACAAAAAAAAAAATAGCCCAAACAGTTACATTGCAGTGATTTGCAGGAAAACATGCTTCTAGCTGCAGATCTCAGCAGATTTACCAGCTTTAAACATGACAACATTTTTCAAGTACAAAACATACTTACTTGTGGAGGGGCTGCGCTGAAGATAAATAGTTCACCAGCAGGCAAACCATGACTTCCTTCAGATTCCAAAAAACACTATTAGCACCTCCGTCCCACTTTAATCTCTAGATAAAGCACCTCTGTATTCCTTTTGGGAAAACTTATTTAAACAACTAGGACTGTGCAACAACTGACTGAGTTTTGTGGAATGAAATTCCACATTAAGATTTTGAGTCAAGAAATCAGTTCAACAGGAGAAATGGGAATTTTAGTGGTATCTTCATCTCTGCTCCAGTACCATGTGGGTCACCTCAAATGCAGGATTTTCAGACCTCTGAAGCCTGATGTGTAATAACGTAAGAGACTGAAGAGCTTCTGAAACACAAACTGGTAAGTTTCATTAGCTGTAGGTAAAAAAACCTCAACAGTTGTGGGTAAACGCATAAAAAACCCCAAAAACTTACAGACAGGACTAGCCAGAAAGAAGCATTTCAGTGACTAGGACCACACTGTATCTCTTACAACCTTTGTTTTCAATGTGCTCAAAGTGACACAGCCAGGTAGTGACACTGTAGCTTATTCTATCCCTGGAGAAGCTTTATTCCAGACAATATACCAAGGCTACTTAGAGGAGTTCTTTGCGTGCACCCTCCATGCTGCTCACTGGGAAGCCTGTTCCAGTGCCCAACCACTCTCTGGGGGAAGAACCTTTTCCTAACATTCAACCTAAGCAACCAGCAGGCTTTGAGAAATGCCCCAAATCTATCCTTACAGGATACCCTTCCAAATATGATTTCCATAGCAAACATGCTCAACCCACCAGTTGGACAAGTCACCACTACACTGCCTGAGTTGATACAGATGCAGAACGTTCATCTCATTCTCAGTATTACCAAGTGAAGAAACAATCTGCAAAGCCTTAACTGTATTTTTCCATGGAAAAAGTTGTTTGGCTTTTTTTTATGTAGAAAGATTTAGCTCTTTACTACCGCTAAAATCACTTTGTATATACCAAACAGACTTTTGCCAACTGTCAATTGCTAATTTTGAGGATTGGAGATTAACAGTGATTAACATATGACAGGACACTGGATCTGACCTGCAGCTTGGCAGGTTCTCTGCTGTCTCAGCTGCCCTAGTTCATCACTACACAGTTAATAGCACCCCATACTCACAAAGAGCTGGACACACCTGAACCAGAGGGTGCCAGTCTGTAAGATCTCCAACAATCCAGCTCAGGACACACATCCAAGCAGCTCAGTCAAACTGTACAGTCTATCGAAATCAACCTAGCAGCAGCAGCAATAGAACTTAGAAATGACTATGGAATATTTCCGTGAAAAATCCTATAACATCTGCATTTATCAAAGTCATTAAGAATTTTTGTTAAGAATCCAGGTCATCCAACTTGTCAAAACCTTTTATTCAACCTATTTCTCTTTGCTGACAGAACACCAAAAATCACCTTCCTGTTCAAAGAATGAGCTCTTATTTTTTCCAGTCATTCAAGTAGCAATGTAAAAATTCCCAAGTAGCTTTCCTCTCGCCTGTTTTCTGCTTCTCTCCTGGGGTAATCCACATTTTTTTGTCCACAAGAAACAGGAGAGACAAACTTTGCTAGTATCATTGAGTGCAAAACTGACTACAGCCTCACTGGTCATTCCAGTGTAGCCAGTTCACAGCACTGGCACCAAAATTAATCTCTGCAAATGGAAAAACACCCACTGGACATTTAATGGTCCAAGTATTCTCCCAGCAAAGAGAAAACTTATTTCAGGAAAAGACCAATGCATAACAACACAAGGCTCACAGTTCCCAGAGATTCTTGACTGCTTGCTAGAGCAAGGGATTTAGAACACCTACCTATGCAAAGTAGAATCAAGCTACAGTTTAGAAAGTGAAGGTCACTTGTTTGCCTAAGTTGATTTCAAGGGGAAAACAAATAAATCTTAGAGAAACAAATCCTTTTATTTGGTCATTTTATAAGCAAAATAAACTAAAGAACAGGCTAGTTAATCTCCTTGTTTGCTATGTTCTCTCATCCCATTTTCACAAACAAGCACAAATCAACTATTCCAGGCAACTGAAATTCACAAAGAATGGCACAAAAAAAATAGGAAATGCAGTTCTTAAGAAACTCTTGACACCAGACATGTTTTCATTCATTTGTTAGAAAAGCCTCCACAGAAGCATATGTATACCCAAGACTCACCCTGCACTGCTGGCATAGTCTCAAATGAAAGAGCACAACTGCATGTAGGTGATCTCGTTTTATTACAATTATCCTAATTAATTGCCATTCTCCAATTTTTCCATCTTTTCAATCATGGGTAAAACAGTGTCATTCATTTTAGGCATTCCCCATTTTCTTACTCTGACACTATGTTTTGTCTCTAAAATTGAAAGGTTTGTTTTGTCATAAAGCAAAGAATTACAAAATCACTCAGCACTGTGTTTTTACAACAGAGAGGCTTTTGTTTAAGCTTACTGAGCTAGAGATGCTCTAACAAAATACATGTAATGAAACCAGAAAAAGACGAATCCATGAGGAAGCTATGATTAACAAGGGTGAGTGGAAAAATTAATCATCTAAGACTGCAAACTCACCATGTTTGCATATGTAATAGCAGACTGAAAGCAAATAGTTTTAACATAGTAACAAAATATGTATGTGGAACACAAACAAAATAATTTCCTCTCTCTTTCCCAATCCCTACATAAAACAAGGCATGGAGGCAGTTTTACTGCATGCTTCCCAGAGGATCATGGCCCTAGATTTATCAAACACAATACCAATGGCAAGCTACAGCAAGGGAAAAACCCCAACCTCACTCCTTATCAAATATTGAACACATACACTAGTGTAAGTATCCAGTCTTTCTTCCAACAGTTACAAGGAATACTTGAAGAAAATACCTGGTGTTCTTATACCACAAATTAACCATCTATAGTCACAAAATAGTTCCCAAGGCAACCATAATTCCCTCAACCAACGCAGCCATTCCCCTCCCATTACTCTACATTCTGCTAAGTGAGTGCTTGCTGCCTGACACAGCACACAAACAACTGTGTGCAGCAGATCAGAAGAATGGGCAAGGTACACAAATTAGCAACTCCTACGTGTTTAAACTGACAGTTGTCAAGTGATATGTACACGAGAATTTTAGATTACACAGTTGAGGTTTTTGGTTTTGTTTTGCTTTTTTTCCATGGAAGGTTGCTTAAGCTCATGTTTCCACTGCCATGTTTATAACAGAGGTGCTAGCTGGTTTCTTTTTAGGAATGGACAGCAAAAAACACCAACAAAAACCAGCTGACCTCTTGTCCACATATCAGTTATGGGGAGATCCTTCTTCCCTTGTCAAGCTCTGGGTAATTTATGCTTCCATTATAATTTTAAGAGGAAAAGCAAAAGCTAAAAACCTTATATGTCAACAAACTGTTAATTATACACTAATTAAAAAGCACCTGCTACACTTTTATAGGATTTAATGTGAGCAATATCCTAGCAGTACCTTTATTGCACTGTTATTTCAAAGAGCATCATTTGCTACTTTGACCACTGTGTGCACATGAGCAGCAGCATTTCTTTCCTTACATTTCAGTTTTCTGTGTATATTAAGCCAGCACTTGGCATCTGCCTTTTCATTTCCATATATTTTCCCTCCTCATGCTAGCAAACATTTGTGTAGCTGCAAGGGCAGCCCAGATGAAGGAGCCAGGCTGGAGCAAAGCCATCCAAACCCAACTGCGAGCTGCCACCACCTCTTTTTCTCCATGCCATTGACATTGGTGTTCAACCCAGGAAGAAAACTACTCCACAAAGTAGTAAGCCAGTTCTGGTGAGTCAGTGTCCTGAGATAGCTCAGTTCAAAGTATATGAGCACCAGAGCAGCACCAAGGGATCATACCTGAAATACTTTTCACAGAAACAATAGTTTCATCCAAGGAAAACAAAGTTCTTGACTCTATAACAGAAACTGCTGTTACTCCAAAGGAAGAAAAACCCCAAAAGAGTCAGTCCCTAAGATGGGGATTCAGTATGTACCTAGAACTCATACAAAAGATCAAAGCAGAGCCCTAAACTATGGATGTAATCCTCATGTGAGCAGCAACACATCAGACGGCAGAAGGATGGCTTTTGAAGGGGAGTGACACCCAAGTTAAGGAGCCACCAATCTACATCCAGATCTGGAACATGAGAATCTCTCACATTGTGTAGCTTTGCACCCCTTGACTGATTGAGGGATGATTCTCTCACTCCCATTTTTTCTTGCACAAGAACATTTTTTTCCAGACTTCTAATGTCAGGTGAGCAAGCCTAGTCACAGGTTGTACTGAAAGCTACATGCTGCTTATCAGTTTTCTGAGCAACTGAGGAACCCAAGCTACTCAAACACAAGGCCTGGCAAAATACAAATCTTTGAAAGAAGAAGAAACATTGTCCACTTCTTATTGGGAGCTCCTGAGAAGAATAATAAAAAACCCAAACCAAACAATCCTGAGATTATCTCCTAGGTACTTACTACTACATACCTCATCACACCCTCCCACTGCTGTAGTGTACAAACTCTGTAGGACATTAGGATGCGCTTCTCACAGCATGTGACAAAGAAAGCATTACCTCTACAGCACATATATGGAACAAAAGCACAAACAGACCAAGTGACAGATAAAGAACCACAATTTGTTGCTGAAGCAGAAATCAAATCTAGCCCCATTCTACTTCAGTTCCCCCTGCAAATACTTTTCAAACAAGTGTAAGGGAAAAAAACCTAAGGGGCTCTGATGTTTTTTTCCAAATCTAAAAGAAAAGATATTGCAGTGCATGAGGCAACAACATCTCTGAGGCTGAATTCTGACAGTACTCTTCATCATTACCCTTCATATTTACTGTGGTTAGCAGATACTCCACCTGAAAGCATTTAAAACTTCTCAAGAATTCTGGCTGAATTGTTCAGAGCATTCAGTTACAAACTATCTGAGCATGGACATCACAGGAGTGCAAGCAAACCAAACATCAGCAGATAGTTCTTGATACATAAACTGAACAAGCAATCTTGTATAATGAACTGCTGAAGGTGACCCCATTACCACAAGCATGAAGTACTTTTTTAACCATTAGAGAAGCTGGGCTGTATTTTCTAACACACTCTCCAAGTCAGCCTGGAAGAGTGTTCAGCCTACAGAGCAATACAGCCACACATCTTTCTCTAGGCTGGTGCAACTCTGTACAAGGCATGTAACCAACAGTTACCACTCCCTGACAGATATGTAAACTGGAGATCTTGACAAATAATAATTGAAGAAGACAAGTCTAATGTATTTTATTTTACAGAAGGATTTCACTGGCAGAAAAAGTATTTTCAGCTGAAAACCCACTATTCTTCTTGCCTCCAACAGGCCAAAAGCTATTGTAAATAACCACATACTCAAGGATTCATTACCTGTTTGTTACTGCATTTCATGTAAACATTGCAAAGAGTAAAAATTATTTTTCTATATGCAGTATTTCCTATGGTAACTGTAATACATTCCAAAGAACTGTTGAGAAGGATGAAACTAATGAAAGGTGATTTAAATATTTATTTTTTCCTCACCTGACACCTTAAGTCTAAGAACTTGCCTCACGGTTAGGGTATATTCCAGTGGACAGTTTCACATGCTCTCAATGCCACAGGGCTTTCCAGAACCCAAATCCTCAATAGCAAGCATTACATAATTAATACATGACATGCTTCAAAGTCAAGGCCACAAATAATTACAAACACATTCTGAATATTGATATACCTCATAACAAGGCAAGAAAAATGACAAGAAAAGCTGGGACTATTCCAAAAGATGGTCCAACTACATTTACAGAATCTCAGAATTGTTAGGTTTAAAAAGCGCCTCTGGAGATGAGCCAGTCCAACCTCCCTGCCAAGACAGGGCCACTTAGAGCAGTTGACACAGGACCATGGTCAGGCGGGTTTCAAATGTCTCCAGAGAGGGAGACTCAACAACCTTCCTGGGCAGCCTGTTCTAGAGCTTTGCCACCCTCAACAAGTTTTTCCTTATGTTGAGGCGAAACTTCTTGTATTTTATTTATGGCTATTTATCCTTATCCTGTTGCTGGGCACCATTAAAAAGTCTGCCACCATCCTCTAGACACCAGCCTTTGAGATATTAATATACATTAATGACATCACTCTTCTCTAAATTAAACAGGCCCAGCTCCTGCAGTCTCTCCTCGTAAGACTGATGCTCCAGACCCTTCGTGGCCCCTGCTGGCCCCTCTCCAGTAGCTCCTTGTTTTTCTTGTCCTGAGGAGCCAGAAGCGGACACATTCCCTTGGAGCCGGGGGCTGCCCACAGCCGGGCAGCGCACGCTCAGGGCACAGGTACGCCCTGGAACTGGAGCGAGCTGCGGAAACACAGCACCAGCTCCGCGGGGCAGAGGCGGAGCGAGCATCCCGCTGACAGCGGCGGGACGTCCTCGCCCACGCGGGGCCGAGCCCGGAGCGGCCCCGGCGGCTCCCCAGTCTCCTCGGGTGGCGTACGCCGACGAGTTCGGCG
>VZRL01006828.1:471800-659991 GCA_013397895.1 Origma solitaria | reverse complement strand
CGGCTGCCCCGCCCGCGCCCCCTCCCGCCGGCCCGCGCGCGCTCCCCCGTCACGTGACCGCCCGCTCCCCTCCCCTCCCGGCAGCCCGCGCGGCTCCATGGTGGGAGGAGGCTGCTCCCAAGATGGCGGCGGGCGCGGTGAAGCAGGACCTGGCGCAGCTGATGAACTCCAGCGGCTCCCACAAGGACCTGGCTGGAAAGTGAGTTGCCGGGCGCTGCCGCCGCCTCCCCGCGCCGGGGCGAGGAGTGCGAGACGCCCGCGGGGTGAGGGGGCGCCGTGTGCTGGGAGGGCGGGTCACGGCCAGCGGTCGCGTTTCTTCAAACAAAAAGGAAACAGAAAGGTTTCGCTTCATGGTTATGTGTTTTTTTCGTCCACGGGCTCCCGCATGTCTGCCCGGTGCCCCTCAGGGCTCGGCTGCTGCGCCTGGGCTGCTCCGCAGCGAGAGGCCGGGCAGGTGTTTTCCTCTGCTGCCGTAGGTTTATCAGCGACTCTCTTGTTACGATTAATAATTATTATTATTATTTTCGCTAGGTAGGTATTTTGGACGGCAGCCCTCAGGGGTTGAGCTGCTCGTGGCGCCATGTGTCACATAGCTTTTCACTCCCTTGGAGTCTTGGCAGATGCGGATCTGTCGCCTGGAATTCTTTGACTCCCAGTCCCGTTGCTTGTGTTTTAGAGGTGCTGTGTCACTTTGAGGATTCTTGTGTAAAACCTTGGAAATTTTTCCCTCAAAATGTAACTTCAGCACGGATGTAGTACTTCATCAGTGTCGCATACATTGAGGCCGGAGTTTCCTTAGCTTGCTGAAACATGAAAACAGAGTTGCTATTTTTTGCAGAAGTAAACACTTGAAAATGCATAGTGTGCACCTGTGCTCATGTCAAGTGGCTGTAACATAGCTATTTCTATTTCACAACACTATTTCTCAGTCTCATTGATTTTGGCATTTTGAGCATTTGACTACCTTGATTAGTTTGAATCTATGAGCGATACGGTTTTCATTAGTTCTTCTGTGCACCATCCTGGGCATGTGATTGCTATTTTATTTTAACTTCCAAAATTGCAGCTATATTCTTAGATAGCAAAGTTATGAGCTCTGATATCTGAGAATCTAGTCCTGGGATTTAAGAAGAGCCAGAGACCAATTCCAGGTGAATGTTCGTGACACTTGAGAACAAACTATTTGGAGAATTGCCACCTCAAGATACAGAAAATATAAGCAAAAATAGGGCTCTGACATAGAAATTAAGCAGCGAGGCAGAACTTTTTAGTGAAAAAGCATGTGATTTTTGACCTGTTTTTAATTTATTTGTGGACAGATACCGTCAGATATTGGAAAAAGCCATTCAGCTGTCTGGTGTGGAGCAGCTTGAAGCTCTGAAAGCTTTTGTAGAAGCAAGTAAGTGCATCTGGTATAATTGGTTGCACACTTAGTGAAGACCAGAGGTCTGTGGGGTTGTGTGTTTGTTAGCCCTACGTGAGGCTGTGTAAATGAAATATATTTGGTCCTGTTGGAACTCAGACACAAGAGGAAGAGGAATCCTCATCACCACATTCAGAAGTTAAGAGGGAATAGATTTGTAAGCTTTGTAGGTTATTACTGCTTTCCAACCTGTCAGCACTGGAAGGTGAAAACAAAGCCGTCTCTGTTGAGTGTTAGAGTTGGTACTGGATGCCCAGTGGTATTGAAGCTATCAGCCTCCTTCTTCACCCATTTGTAAAACTGCCAAGAAATTGTTCGGGTTTTTTTTTTTTTTTTTGTACTGGGTGTTTGGCTTATTGAACATCTCTGAAAATTATATCTGTTACAATTTTTTTTAAAGTTGAGAATAAGCTTAGTGAGATTTAGCCCAAACATATACTTTGCCCAAGATATTTCAGCAACGGAGAACTGTAAATCAAGGATGAAAAATTCATTTCTGTCAGGGATTGTAACTTTGGTGACCTCTAGTGTAAACAGTTTCTGAAAGAAAAAAAAGCCCACCTTTATAAAAAAAGGAAAAAAACCCCTTCACTTGCATATAGTTTTAAAAATTTAAATACTCAAATTTAATAAAGAAGCAAAGTATCACCTATAGTGAAGGCACTGACAAATATTGCATCCATTCTGTGTTTTTCTTTTGTGCATCTCTGCACCAGTGGTGAATGAGAATGTCAGTCTGGTGATCTCACGGCAGCTGCTAACAGATTTCTGTACCCATCTTCCAAGTCTTCCTGACAGCACAGCCAAAGAAATTTACCATTTCACCTTGGAAAAGATACAGCCCAGAGTTATTTCATTTGAAGAACAGGTGAGAAATCAATGATGAGGGGGGTTTGGTTTGTGGGTTTAGCTTTGGTTTTTCCTCTCCATGTCTGCTGACTATTTTAAGCCATTCAAAAAGCTGTTCAAAACAGGTATTCCTACTTCAGAGTCCAGTTTTTCAGTGCTGTACATGGAAAACCTGAGCTACATGCAGAGAGCACTTAGGGCTGTGCAAAGATTACAGACTGCCACTTCGTCATGATGATGGATGTGAATTCCTCTGCTACCAGAAATTGTCTTGTTACAATGAAACAATCCTTGAGCTGTTAGAGGTACTGTAGAGAGACAGACTGGTACTCCTTGTATTGCCTTTTACCCATGCAGTAGAACAGGCAGGTGGTGTAAAGAGCATGCCTCTTGACAAATAGCTTTTGTTTCAAAAAATCTCTGTGTGTTGATTTTAGGCATAATCATTTTACCAGGAAAAAATGTTTTCTTGAAATCCCAGTTCTACTTAACTGCTGAATGTCCTGCTATGCTTTTTCAGTTCAGTTCTGTGCTTTGTTGTATGAATGTACACCACCACCGGAGAGTTCTTAGAGAAGTTGCTTCTATAAAAAGCCCTTGGGATGTAGTATTTGGGAAGAAAGTCAAGACAGTTTCTGCCATGGCTTCTCTTTATCTTCTGTCTTTTTAAGCAGCTTTTACTCTAAGCAGCATATGCTTGCATGTGTTGTCCTGATTATGCATAAATTAAATCCAAAACATCAGATGGTTTATTTTTTTTACCCACACTTCCACTTAAAAACTCAGATTCTAAGCACTGATATTTTACCTGCTGACAGCTGCTCTCTAAAGTAGGAATTTCTGCATTAGGATCTAATCACAGTTCACCTCATTCATATCTCACAGTCCTGATATGAGGTGAAACTGCAAGAAGTAGCTTGTGACTCTTGATGCTTCAGTTCTTGAAAATTTATTTTCATCTTTTTAACAGCTTTATAAATGGTAACTACTATTGCTGTTGATTTTATTGTTCTTCAGGTGGCTTCAATAAGGCAACATCTTGCGTCAATCTATGAGAAAGAAGAAGACTGGAGAAATGCAGCACAAGTGTTGGTGGGGATCCCTTTGGAAACAGGGCAAAAGTATGCTACACCCAGTTCTGGGTTGTTATCTGTACCTGCTCTCTTTGTACTGAATGAGAATTGTGAGGTTGTGTATTTTCCCAGAGCTTCAGTAGTTCAGGCCAGAACTACTGTCAGATGACAAAAGTATTGCTTGATGACTGTACCTCACAGTAAGAGTTGTAGGTCAAAATGTTGCACCAGAAGTTACCCACTACCAATTACTCTTGTTGATAAACAAATCTCTTCAATAGTATTTTGCAAAAATGCTTCTAAGGTTATTGAAAGGTTCTTGAAAGGTAGCAGTTCTTCCGTGTGTCCACTTTCGCAGTTCAAAATGAAGACATAGTTTGAAATTGGATATTAACTGCTGCAGTTGGTGATTCTTTTGTGTGTTTGTGAACTGGGATTTGTTTCAGTTTGGTTTGTTTGGGTTTTTTTTGGTCTAGAACCCTTGCTGTTACTTTTCCCTGGCAGTCCTTTCCCCTTTCTCGGTTTGTGCATAGAATGAATTGCTGTAGGTTTTGCCTATTTAGTACCTGTTTGTTGCACTGCAAGGTTGCTTTTCTTAACTCAAGTGGCTCACCACTGGTGGCAAACTTCGAGTCTACAAAACCTGGATTATGAGAGTCTACATTTAGTGGACAGCATTTTTTCTACTGGTGTTTGCAGGAGCCAGTTCTATATTGGCATTCGTATCAAATTTCCTTATCCTGTACAGAAAGTGCTAATTTTGGTGGTAGGGAAGAAGAAAGCAGGGTAAAACAAATGCTGCCAAGTGCTTAAAGATCATAATAAACGTTTAGAGCAGTTAAGAGCAAGGGTAGTTTTGGAGCAACACTGAGCACTTGCTTTTCTCTTTTCCCTTCAGGCAATACAATGTAGATTATAAACTGGAGACCTACCTGAAAATTGCCCGACTGTATCTGGAGGACGATGACCCAGTTCAAGCAGAAGCTTACATTAATCGAGCTTCCCTGCTTCAGAATGAATCAACTAATGAACAGCTGCAAATCCATTATAAGGTTGTCTAACCTGCTTTATTGCCTTCTCTTTCTATAGGGAGACAATTCCACATTGAGATGTTTTTATGCACTGTCACTAAAACTCATAATGAGAAAAGAGACAAAGGGAAAACTATATGGTTTTAGGAGCTTGAGAGACACATCTTAGCAATAATTAAACAACTCATTCCTTATCATTTGGAGATAAGCCTGTAATGATTCCTTAAATGCCAGCTTTATTGATAGAAAATAAAACTAAAGCTTCAAAATATCTGAAATATTATTGATAATATTCCTTCACCTTTGTCTATAAATTTGAGGAGGGGGGAAATTGCATCCAATATTACAGACAGTAGAAGTCCTCCCGCTCCCCAGTAATTAAATAATAAGTCCCATACGTAAAAATAGCTGTAAGTCTTAAGTAGTAAATTAACTGCTGACATTCTTGCTTTTTTGTGGGTTTACTGTGTACATAGTTCATACACAAATTTCTCAAACCATTTTTGTAACTGATGAGCAGTGATGACTACAGTGTAACAGAATTGGTTAAGTGTGGTGGTTTTTAGAATTCTATGACACAAAACAGATGTGCCATGAGCTGTAACTCAGCATTTAGTGGTTTTGGTTTGTTGGTTTTCCCTTTCCTTTTTCACTCATCCCATATTACATTTTGAAGTGTGCACTCATTTGAAAGTGTAAGTATTTTCTGTGAATCTTAGAAAAGCACAAAGGAAGGAAGAAATACCAGGTTATGTTACCATGCTGAAAGGGAAAAGCAAACACTTGAAACATAAATTGCTGCCTAAGTGGTAGCTGTCAGTGTCAATAGTGAAGGGGAAACTCACATAACAACAGTATCAGCTGTACAGTATTTCATTTACTTAGGTTCAATACATGGCCCTTAGACATTTGTAGTGTTTAACACATGAACAGTGGTGGGAAATGGCCTTTCAATTGATTTCCATGATACTTTAGCCAGGACTTTTCAAGTTAAGCTAATTCTTTGAAGACACAGGTTTCCCTAGAAAGCAGAAGAGCAATATTTATGGGAGCTATCACTTGACAGTATGCACTTTTTACACACCTGTGTTTTGCAGCCACTTCTGCTGCTTTTCTCTTTCTGAGATACCCTGCCTTTCTAGGTTTGCTATGCTCGAGTACTTGACTACAGAAGAAAGTTCATTGAGGCTGCCCAAAGGTACAACGAGCTGTCCTACAAGAGCATAGTCCATGAAACTGAGCGGCTGGAGGCATTGAAACATGCTTTGCATTGTACTATTTTGGCATCAGCAGGTAAAATACACCTTAAAAAGACCCAGCATAGGTATTTCCCCTGAAGCAAATCAGCTTGTGTATTACTTGTGAGGAGGTACTTTGTGCTAAGATTTGGGGAGCAGTCCGAAATTGTGAACACGGTGTCAGAATTACCTTTTGGGAAACAGTTAGCTCAGAGTTGGATTAGTTTGGTGTCTTTGCCTTTCAACTGAACACAGCCAAATTCTTTCTTCAGTAGAGCTTTGTTGGCTGTTATTTGCATGTATTGGGGGGAAGAAAGATGATAACCTCCTGCTGTTTACCTTTAAATACCTGATGTTTTCATGGTCAGTTATGAGAATTCCTCTTGACTTTCCTAGGACAACAGCGTTCCCGCATGCTTGCTACTCTCTTCAAGGATGAGAGATGCCAGCAGCTTGCAGCTTATGGGATCTTGGAGAAAATGTATCTTGACAGAATTATCCGTGGAAATCAACTGCAAGAGTTTGCAGCGATGTTAATGCCTCATCAGAAAGCGACTACAGCTGATGGTATACATCTAAATACATATATTGTCTAAAATACTGTCTAAAGTATCTGAAATGTCATACATTGTCTAAAACCTTGTAATGCTAGGGGTTCATCCATGGGAGTTAGACTTCGCAAGTCAGTCAAAAAGTGTTATGGAAAAGAATTTAGTCAATGCTTATATCATTATTTTAAAAATATTTTTCAGCCTGTTATCTTCATGAATATAATTCAATAGTAGAGCTTCTTAGTTGTAGTTTGTCTTTCTGATTTGTCATTAATGTTTTGAAATAACTCTTCTGGAAGATAACTTCTCAAATTTTCTTTCTCTGTCCATGCATAGTCCTCTTCACTGACAACCTGACAGTATTTCTGAGTCACTGTCCTGAGCTTCTCCAGTTCTAAGGCATTGTTGTAAATAGGGTGCCTACAAACCCATTACATGCCTTAATGGCCATAAATGGTCTGTATTGATGATAAATTTATTTTAACTGATTCCTGACTTGACAGGAAGGTGACATAGTGAGGGTATGATTCGGACCTCACACTGTCTCCACTCTCATGACATTAGCTCTGGAACCTCTGAATAGTGATAAAAAAAGGCAAGTAATAACTTCGCTGGAATCCTAAACACACAGCTCTCAGTTTTCTAGATTAGAAGAATATCAAAGTGGAAAAATACATAAGCATGAAATATCTCTGAATCAGGAAAATCTTCCTAGTGAAGAATAGTTGTTGGTTAAGGACAAATAATTACCCTTGCAATTGCAGAAGTGAAAACTGGGTTAAAGGTACTTGCTAACAATATGCTGCATTCCTTCCCTTGAGTCACTTTGTTATTTATTTATAACCTATACTGTTTGTCCTTAAAGGGTACAGGTTAGTTGGTATTTAATATTGTGCTTATCTTCAGCTAGAGGTTAAGGGGAAAATGAGTTATACTGTTGAAAACTGTTCAGTCAAGAAGAGAGACATCAGGTAAGGGTTTATCACAGGCACAGTAAGAGAGAGGTTAATTGTACCCCTAAGAGTGATAATGAAAAATAAGAAAACCCGCAATGGTCGTTCCATTTGTCAGACTGAAGTCACAGGAGGTCAGACTCCCTCAATTCAAACATAGAGTCTTGTAGCAAGAGCTCCACTTGCTTGCTCTAGAAATTAAATAAAAGGGCTTATCTGTTTTAAAATCAGCCATTGGCCATCCATTTGTTTTTGTCCACTGTCTCTTCATAGCTTTACATTGATGCAAGGCAGATGCATCTGGACATTCTGCACATGTAACACTTTGGAAAAAAAGAGAGAAGCACTTTTTCATTTGTTCAACTATATAAATCAATATTTCAATCTTATAGTGGTGTTTTGGGGTTTTTTCTTATCTAACCCTAAAGGTTCCAGTATTCTGGACAGAGCTGTTATTGAACACAACTTACTATCTGCAAGCAAACTTTACAACAACATTACCTTTGAAGAGCTTGGAGCGTTACTAGAGATCCCTGCAGCAAAGGTATCCATTTCCTAACTTATTTTGTTTTTTAAAAACAAGGAACGTGAATTGCGTGAGAAAATAGCTGTGGTACATATTAGGAAAATGAGTTAAATATTAGGGAATAATTAAATATTCCATATTATAAAGAAGGTTAAATATCTAGCACAGAGAATGGGAGGCACACAAGGTGGAATAAGTGATGTTAGATGCCTCTGGTAGTTTGTTTAATCATTTCATGAGTGCTGTCTGTAGGTTCCTTCCCCCCAGTGCATGCACATGTTTAAAACCCTGTAAGACTGCTAAGTCTGAATAATTTCTAACTTCTTTGAGAATGGGCAAAGTTTCTAACATCTTCCTTTGTTATTCCAGGCAGAGAAGATTGCTTCTCAAATGATAACTGAGGGTCGCATGAATGGATTTATTGATCAGATTGACGGAATTGTTCATTTTGAGAGTAAGTTCAACCACAGTATAATTTTTGGGGTTTTAGCACCTTTTGGAGTGAGCTTTTCAAGGTGGTGCTTGCCAGGATAAGGAAATTAAGAGAATTAATCCCTTCTGCCTCTAGTGATCTGGCGTGTCTTGCTGTGGCCAGGAGGTGGCAGAGTTTTCCATAAGGGACAACCTTTGCCGCTTCACCCACTCCCTGCTCTGCATCCTCTTACCCACAGGGAAGTGTGAATTTATTCCGTCAGTCTGCTTCTAGGAGCAGGTCCACCAGGAAGTTCTGTGTTCGAATCTAGTTCAATGCAGGAGTTAGGCTTTCAACAGACAGCCAAAATAGTTGTAGCTTTTGAGTACAGAAGTGATCCTGATGTCACTGCAAGGAAGGCTTCCTCTGAGAGTTATGTGAGGGCAGTGGCAAAGGGAAAGGTTCCAGCTGACAAGGCAAGGGAATTGCTGAGACTTACTTTGTTTAGTATGGGTTGTTTTTTCTTTTCTTTACTTTTCAGCTCGTGAAGCTTTGCCAACTTGGGACAAGCAGATTCAGTCCCTGTGTTTCCAAGTGAACAACCTGCTGGAGAAGATCAGTCAGACAGCCCCGGAATGGACAGCGCAGGCCATGGAGGCCCAGATGGCTCAGTGACTGTGTCACCGTTGTCTAAATGGAGGTAATCACCTGCCTGCTGTGCCAGAAGTGGGGAGCTGAGCAGGACGGGGAAACAAACAAAACAACCATCTTCATTTCCTCATCTTCTGCTTTCACTATGGCTTAGGACACAATTAGCTGATACCATGTTTGGTGTGACAGGCCCTCAGTTCTCTGAGCTTGATTGATGCTCTTGCTGCCTCTGCGTTGCACTCTGCATTCCTGAAAACTCTGGTTTCCATTTAAGAGAAGCTGTAACATCTACAGCAAGCTTTGGGTTTGGTTTATTTAATTTTATTTTTTTCCGCTGTATTGCTCTAGCTGTGTAGCCCATTACTTCCTGTGATGCTTGTCCTGCTGTGAAAATAGACGCACCATGTTTCTTTTAGTTGTAATTATTCTAATAAAGGCTGAGATAAGCCACTTGGTTTAAGTGTTGTAAGGACCTGTGGTTTTGTGGTTTTCGGTTTTTTCATTTTTTTTCTTAAACAGTAACTTGAAATAAATCAAGTATTTGTAATTGTATTTTCAGCCCCTGAAAATGTTAAATGAAAACCATCTTTTTTTTCCTTCTTTGCTTATAAAATGCAAGTCAAGGTGCCATGTGATAAGCAGGACTAACTTGAAAAGCTTATGCACAGCGATAGTGTGAAGTATGAAAGTGGCCCTTCTGACATTTATTAGTCTGGAGCTGCCCACTCTTTACCCATCCGTGTGCTTTGCCAGATACACACATCTAAAAAATATGACAAACATTTGGGTCTTCAGAGGCTTTTATGCTTTGTTTTCTTTCAGAAACTCCACTCAATTGCACATCTAGCTGCATACCTTGGATCCATCATGTTTTTATCATCCATCTGTAAGCGTCTGTAAGTTCTTTAACTGCTTACAGAAACAAAACCAAGTTGGCTGACGAGGCAAACATCCCAGAAGAAAGGAATTCACAAGGTTTCAGAATGTCAAGTTCAGCAGAAACTAGTTGCTATTAAAATCTTTAATACAGGGAAGAGCAGCATACATGCACACTCGCTGTACTTAACACTGTTGCCCAGGTTTGTAAAGAGGTGTCTTGTTTCAAAGCCTGTTGCTACTCTTACTCAGTAAGAAACTGTCAAGTGAGTTTAGACACAATTATAAAGTTCTTCTTTGCCATGCAAGTATTGCACATCTCAATCCAACAGCATCATAAAAGAGCAAGGTGATGACATAACTGGTGTACCTTTTCAAGGCTGAAGAGTGTTTTGACTACCTGTTTTCAAGTGGAATTGCTTGTAACTTGTTTGAAGTGATACTGGCTGAGAATTTTCTCTCTTGTCAACAGAAATGCTAACGTAGTAGTAGCCTGTTCTTTTTCTTTTTGCTTGTGCATGATACACAACCTGGACATGAAGCGTTAATTAACATCTTCTCACAAAAGTCCAAATAAGACCATAAATGGGAGTGGCTATATATTGTCTTACTCTGTCCTTACTCTGCAGTTACAGTTTTAGGTAAGGAAAACTGCGCCATTCTCTCATTAAATGAATAGTTAAATGATCAACCAGTTGATCAACAACTGGCTTTAGAGAATCCTTCACAATTTTATATTGATAATCATTACCACTCCATGGCAATTGTGTTGGCCTTAATTCTGTTATATTTGCTACTTGTAAGGGCAGTGGTTAAATGCCTTGAAAGTTTTCTTTTAATTTCTTTTTCCTTAAAGTAAAACAGCAGGTATGCTCAGTTCAAACAAAGGGGTGATGAATACACCTAGTGCCGCTGGCTCAGTGTGCAGCTGCAGGCTGTGCCCTGGGACGGGGGAGTGTCGGCAGCCCCTGCAAGGGTCTGTGACAATGCCAAGAAGTGACCAGTCACCCTGAGACTGGGCAGGAGCTGATGAGCAGTGAGAAGACCCCAGACTAAATACCACTGGAACAGACACCCACACGGTGAGGGTATAAAAGTCTGGGGAATCCTTTGTTCAAGTTTGCTTGTCAGAAGCACAGCTCGAGCTGTTAAGGTGTTGCTGCCACCATTAGATTACTTGAAGGATCCAGATAAATGTGACTCTGCTATGGGAAACCTGTCTGGCTGTGAGTGTGGGGTGTGTGGGGAGTCAATGGGGCACCCATCGGGTCACTGGAATTGCCCAGTGCCAAGGGGCTTTGGTCCCAGCAGTGACAGCATGGGGTGGTGGGAGTGTGACTGCCAGAGTGGCTCCTGGCTGGTCGGACAGAGAAGTTTCCTTAACAAAGGCGTGTACAGAACAGAGCTAACCCCTCCCTGAGCCCATTCCCCACTGCTTCAGCCGGGAGCCAAAGCCAGCAGCTCCCCACTAGATGGAGAGCTAAGCGCACATAACCCGTGTTGGGGCCTCAGCGCTTGTGGAAGACCAGCACATTCCCAGTTTTATTTTGTGATCAAACTGGGCTCATCCGTAGCGAGCACAGACGTACAAATTAATCGTCTGGGCTCTGTGGATTTGTGAGCCCTTAGCTGTACTTAGAGCAGGTTGCAAAGCTTGCTCCCCAC
Source organism: Origma solitaria (assembly GCA_013397895.1). NCBI lineage: Eukaryota > Metazoa > Chordata > Aves > Passeriformes > Acanthizidae > Origma > Origma solitaria. The sequence continues at coordinate 648,743 of VZRL01006828.1, read as the reverse complement.
ATGTGGGGCTTCTTGACTTCAACAGTCCCCTGGTACCAGAAGGTTTTCCCTCCACCCAAATTAAAAATGACAAGAAGAGGACTTAGTTCAGAGTAAGGGAGTCAAAATTACCACAGGGCCTTCCAGGATGATTCAAAACAATATATAAAATGTTTTTAAGTATAATGTGGGACTGAGTGTGGGATTAATGAGGTCTTGGGTGTTCTACATTTTTTTTTAAAATAAAAACTTAGTACAATGTGTTGCATTTATCTAGAAAAAAGGATTTCTATGAAGAAACCTGAAAACAATGTAAGTAATCTGTTAAGGGGACAACACCCATGCAAATCCATTTCCTTTTTTTTGTTTAAGGCTTAGGGACTTTGCTTTACACATGATAAATTACTTCTCTATGAAATGATGTTTTTATTCTTTGTGGTAGTCACTATTCTAACTTTGTTACTCATTGCAAAAGATAATCCAAAAGCAAAGTAAAAAAGTTTACCAGGCTAAGAACATTAGACTGAAAAACAGGCTGTCAGCCTAGGTTCACAGTGAGTGCACAGCATTCATTGTGTGGCAAGAGCGTAAACTTGAAATTGTGACTTATGAGGCAAGGGATGCCACCCAGAGGCACCTTGACAGGCTTCAGAGAAGGGGCCGTGTGAACCTCATGAACTCCAGCAAGGCCAAGTGCAAGATCCTGCACATGGGTTAGGGATATCCCAAGCCTAATTACAGGCTGGATAGAGAATGCATGGCGAGCAGCCCTGAGGAGAAGGACTTAATGGACAAGAAGCTCAAGGTGATCTGGAAACGTGTGCCTGCGGCCCAGAAAGCCAATTGTGTCCTGGGCTGCATCCAAATCAGCATGGGCAGCAGGGCCAGGGAGAGGATTCTGTCCCTCTGCTCTGGTGAGACCCCACCTGCAGTGCTGCATCAGCTCTGGGGTCCCCAACATGAGGAGATGGACCTGTTGGAGTGAGTCTAGAGGAGGGCACAAAGATGGTCAGTGGCATGGAGCACCTCTGATGTAGAGACAGGCTGGGATAGTTGGGGTGTATAGCCTGGAGACCTTATAACACCTTCCAATGTCTAAAGGGAGCCTAAAAGAAGGCTGGAGAAGGGATTTGCAAGGGCATGTATTGATGTGATGAGGGGTAATGGCTTTAAATTGACAGAGTAGGGTTAGGTTAGATACTATGAAGAAATTCCTTACAGTGAGGGTAGTGAAACACTGGCACAGGTTGCCCAGAGAAGCTGTGGATGCTCCATGCCTGGAAGTGTTCAAGGCCAGCTTGGATGGGGCTTTGAGCAGCCCGGTCTATTAGCAGATGTTCCTGCCCGTGGCAGGGGGTTTGGAGCTGGATCAGTTACCATGCTGTAAATCAAGATATTTTCACAGCATAGCATGTGTGGATTGTTTGGGGGAATGATTGAGGGAAACATGTGTTATCAGTTACCTCACAGCTTTGGGTGAGCCGTGGCATGATTGTATTTTTGTTGGCTTTCAAATGCTGCAATCGTCATAACTTCCATACTTGAGGGTACATAATGCTTTCCTTATTGCCTGTATGGTGCTTTATTTCTGGGTACAAAACACTGCACTGCTGCTGTGACTTTGCTTTCAGAACAGGCACTGTGGCTGCACACCTGAGCACCATTAAAACATCAGGTAACGATTGGCACTGATTGTTTCCAAGTGTTTTTAAGAGCCAGGAAGGGGAGAAGCTGCTTTCTCCAGCATGGTCTGCCTACCTGGTCTGTACTACGTGTGGATAGTCCCAAGGTACTGTACTAATTATAAAATTAGAGGACAATGGTAAGGTATGTGCTGTATTCTGTAACTGTTTCACATGATCAAAATCCACAACCAGCTATAATTTTCTGCTCTGAAGAATGAGGAATAGTCACTTTTTATAGTTACTACTGCCTTGCCTTGTTTGTCTATGTTGGATATGGCATTTTGTTGTGACTCCTTATAGCTTGTAGCATTATAGGCGGCAATATGATTAGGTTTTTGTCCTTTGAATTAGCATGTTTATTATCTGAAAACAAATAATTGCTATTATGTATTTCTACTTTGCAGTAATGGATAAATCCAGAGAGGAATTGTTGGAGATTATTTTAGACTCTCACAGTCTTTGTAAGATGTCTTGTTACTTCAATGCGCTCAAAGCCTGTCCTGTTTCCATTGTTGTCATCTCCTTTTTGAAGGGCTGGAAATCTCGACCTGCCTTTGTAAGCCTCCTTTGCCGGCAGCTGATCAATAGCTTTGATCTGTGGGGTTTTGCTAATGGAGCTCAATACCTGTTCCCCTAACCTGAGGGCATCTTCTCTGATCAGATGCTTTTACGTTCCATGCAGAATAAAGATTACCAGCCAGAGGAGGATTAGCAGAGAGGGCAAGATTAGGAATTCCATGGAGGTTTTGTGTGGTTCGAGGCCGGTGGGAAATTCAGCATGCATGCACACACACAGCCAGTGGGGCTAATATAATATGCATGACCTGAGAAGGTGTATTTGTGCTGTAGAAGTAACTGAAAACCCAACACAGGATCAGAAGGATTTTCTGGTGTTTGCAAAAGTTGCTACAACTTACACAATAAAAACCCCTGAAACCTTATTATCTGCTCCAGATTTACTTTGAATTTTTTGTGTGGTTTTTAGCTGGAATTTGCCTTTGTATTCTAGGTAATGTTTCTCCTTTATGTGGCATATGTGAAGAGAGAAACAGATGGGAGTTCATCACTGGACTAGGAGCTCACATTAGTTTTGGGCTCATCAGTAGGCTGGCTCTTCTGTCAGTAGTCCCAGGGAAAATATGTCAAAACTGAAATGAGATTCACTCAATGAAGAATTACAGAATTACAGGATGGGAATGTATTAGTGCACGTCAGTATGGCTTAAAGGAAAACAGGTGCTAGCGAACGAGCTAAGTAGGGTTGGAAAAAGTAATTGTGCAGGGGAGAGAGGTATCCAGCTTGACAGGTGTTTGTGATTTGCAAGAATTAGCTGTTCAGAGCTGCTAGGATGAGAGTTAAGGAACTGATGTCATTCTAGCTGTTGATTAAGGAATCCTTTTCAGCTGTGGGATTTTGTTAGGAGCAGCCATAACTCAGTATTTCTATTTACAGTCTGCAAGTAAATAGCTAACAGAAAGATATTTGTGGATGCTGCATTACAGTGAAGACAGACTGGTAAGGTGAGACAGTCTGGGTGGAGGGGAGTAATTAATGCAAAATAGACTTTGAAATGGCTGCATGCAAATGACACAGGAATGTTAGTATTTCATTGCTTTCTGACTTACATATTGGTGCTAGTGTAAGCCATTAAGAGAAATAAGCCCAAAACATTTGTATACATGTTTTTAAAGGTGTGTTAAAACATTGGGGCAATAGAGCTAAGCGTGCTCAGACTGATATAAAAAAGGTAAATACTTTTCAGGGAGGACCTGAGGAATTTATGGTATTGAGTTCTCTCAGAAGTCCCTGGAGTGGCTAACTATCCTTTTTCTTCCATGCAAAGTATGTTTACCGAACTAGGGTGAGAGATGCAGTAACAAAGGGGTAAAAATGGAAAACATGCAACTGTAATGAGAAAACAGAGCAGCAGTTCCTCAGAGCAAGAATTAAGCTCTAGAACTATGAAATGGCAAGGGTAGGTTTCCATGTTTTGCTGTCTTGAAATCCAGAATGGATGCCTGGTTGGAAAGTGGCTTAGTCAGTTAATACTGCCTTAGTGCAGTCCAGAGGCAGCAGTGCAATTTAAGGGTCTGATCTCCAGGAGGTCAGACACCATGACCTAATGGTCTGTTCAAACCTCAAACTTTTTCAGTCTGTGAAGTGATTGGAAGGTGAAAAGACTTGTAGCTTACCCATTTCTGCACAGCAGCCATACTCTAGCCGTTAACTGTTTTTATTCTGTGGTACTTGTATTTGAGGCAGAGCAGCATTAGAAATTTATGGCCAGACAACAAAGCAATCAAGTGCATCAAATAATAACTACATTAAATTCTGGGTCTGAGTGGAAGGTTACATTCCATTTTTCAATAAGGTAATCACATTTAATCTGACAGTTGGCTTTAACTGATGAAATACATATTTAAATTCCTTGATTAGAGAGTGAGCTGCTAAAGGTTATATTGCCACATGTGAAACACTCTTTTTTGTTGTTCTGGCTTGCCTTAGTCAAGCCAGGAAAACATTTTCCAGGGAGTTATCAAACCTGGGCAAGAAGTTAATAACAGTTGTGCCTTGCCTTCTAGTGAGAACTAGTGAGAGACATTGACATCTTATTAGCGCTGGTGAGTGACCCAGCTGGTTACTTGGGGACAATCAAAGGGCAGGTGGGTGATTTTTCAAATCAGTCTGCCCTACCTTGCAGGTGTGTGGGCTGCTGTTATCAGAGTGGTGTTGTGGTTGTAAAGGTGTCCCAAAGTGCCACAGATGAGCAAGAGAGCAGCGTTTGGTTTCCAGTGGGTAGTCCCTGAGAAGGAGACCCCAGCTTGAGTTAGCAGAACTACACTTCCGGAAGGTGGTGTTGCATGAAAAGGGGACACATTTTGACAGGACTTCTACGGAAATATGCTAAGATGGGCCTGATTCTGAGCAAGTGAGAAATCTCTGGATGAAATTGGATTGCAGGGTTAAAGCATGTGCAGCAGAAGCAAGTTAGGAAACCAAGTGAAAATATCCTGTCGGAATACCTGGTAGTACAGATGGTCACTGTAAAAATGGCACCAGTTTTAGCACCTAAAATATTCTCTGAGCTATACCCCATTAAAAAGTTACTCTTCAAACCATTAAGTTGTTATGGGGCATGTCTTAAAGAATCAATGGTGTGGTATTGTTTTAGCTTGTGATAAAGGCTTTTCTTTATTGCCTATGTTTTATTCATGTTTTCCATGCGCTTGGGTTTTTGTTTTTTTTATTTCCTGGAAATGACTGCTGTGTGTGGTGACCTGGAGAGCCACTGCACCTCCACAGCTGTGAGGGTGAAATAACTGCGTAGTTTCCAAACTTCATGAGCAGCTGAGCCCCACAGTGGAAGTTTCCACTTCAAGTACCCCACGAGCTGCTCTGGCCCTGTTCTGTCCATCCGGCAGTGGCTCCCGTGGGACGTGTGAGCGGAAGAGCAAGAGAGGAAGCTGTGCCAACCCTCGCTGCAGGGCACTTGCTTGGGGTTTTGCCTTGTGACAGTCAGGTGGCAGAATGTGGATTTTGATTTCGGCATGATCTTTGCCCACAATGTCTCGCTGTGCTGAATTCTGGGCGTTTGTACCTAACCTGTCATAGGCTTTTGGCTCAGCTTAAGCCTTGCTTTCTCATATCTCTTAACCGTCCCATGTCATAATTAGCTTTTGTGCATGGCTAATTAGGGGCTTCAGTTTCTTTGAAACGTACAATCTGCCTTCCCCACGTGTGCTGCTTTTGGCCGGGGTAGAGTTAATTTTCTCAGCAGTAGCTGGTATGGGGCTGAGTTTTGGGTTTGTGCTGAAAACACTGTTGATAGCACAGAGATGTTTTCATTGCTGCTGAGCAGGGCTTATACAATATCAAGGCCTTTTGTGCTTCTTGCACTGCCTGCCAGCAAGGATGCTGGGGGTGCATGAGGATTTGGGAGAGAATACAGCTGGGAAAAATCCCAGCTGACCCAAGGGATATTCCAGACCATATGGCATCATGCTTAGCATATAGAGCTGGGGGAAGATGAAGGAAGAAGAGGAAATATTTTCTCCTGGCCATCCCTCGTCTTGAACTCTTTTTTTGTGTTCCTACAACAGTGAACAATGCATCTGCTGCCATGAAACCTGAGTGCCAGCCATAGAACTCTTCACAGGACATTCTCAGACACTTGCTGGGTTGTCACATGGATCATTCTTGATGTGCTCTGCAGCTGGTCTCCTTTGCTGCTCCTAATCTGTGCTGAAACATTTTAAGCTCCTAAGGACACCCAGTGATTCAAAGCAGTGTCATAGTTTATTTTCAGTATTAACGCAGAGAAAGCATCATTTCACTGAACACAGCCTCTGGCCTAGTGCATTTAGGGACTGTCAGTAAAAGCATAGAGGCTGTTGAGCTGAGACTACAAAATCCTTTCTTAAACATAGTAGTGAAGAATTTTTCTTAGAAACCTGATTTCTCCTCTATCAGAAGTATTGTTGGTGATTTGTGCCAAAAAGAAAAAGAAAAAGCTAACTCACCTGAATTAGGGTTTCCAAGTATCGGAGAGGAAAGCCAAACATGAGGTGTCCCAAATGCTCTTAGTGTGGCCTGCAAGGTGGGCAGGGAGCACAGATGCTTCTCAGAAAGCATTGCATGTGGCTCTGTGTGGATAACTAATCATGCAGTCTCCCGAGTTGAGGAACACATAGCATGTTAGCCAGTGACTTAGTTTTGTTAGATGAAAAATGCCCTGCGGGGATTTCCCCAACATTGGAAATCCAAATCCTAACTGCTGAATTATGTCCATGGTGGTACATTCTGGGTTTAAAATGCCTTAGAGGAAGGCTTGAGAGAAGGCTCAGCTTGAGTGGCTTTGTTCCAATACCTGAAGGTAGAAATTAGCCTTTGCTCTTCCACTGCTTTCCCTTGAGGAAAGAATAAGTAGCAGTGTATTTCTAAGATCTGCTTAGACAGGAGAAATTACAAAATGCGGCCAAGATTATGTAAAAGTTTAGGATCCCTTGGAGATTTGAATTTTTCAGGCTCACTGGGTTTGGAGACGATTCGTGGGAGCAGCAGCCTGAGGCTGTGATGGGAGGACACACAAAGCCTTTGCATGTCCAGGCAAATGAGTCCCATGGTATTCCTCAAGGGGAAAATGCAACCTGATCCAAAACTCCCTTAATGTCAGTGGTTCAGATCCGGGAGGACATGGACCATTGCCCTGTACCTTTAGTTTACAAATGAGCTAATATGAGCCCACGTGAATTAGGGTTTCTGAGAAGCAGAGAGGACAGCCAAATGTTAGCTGTCCCAAACCATCTTAGCGTGGTCTGCAGGGTGGTCCAGGAGCAAGGATGTTTCCCATACAGCATTCCCCACTGAACTGTGTGGGTAATGAGTCATTCAGTCTCCTGCATGAGAAACACCAGAAAAGAGTGGTTCACCTTTAAACATGTGTGGGGCATCTTAGGCCCAGGAGAGTGTTGGTTATCCTGCTTGCTTAGGGAGGGAGCCACCATGCCTGGGATGTTATGCGCTCACACCACCTTTAGACAGTGTTCATTGGACAGGAGAAATGATATTCATAGCATTGTCCCTGATACTGGGACAGCCACATGACCCCAAGGGTTAACCCTTCATCTGGCAGTGATTCAGGGCACACCAATGGGGCAACCTCTTGTTTGGAGATTGGAATGAGCCGCAGACTGCTCACGTGAATGGAAAATGTGGTGTTGATGGTAATGCATCCAGTGTAAGTGACACGTGACAGTACAAAAAGGCAAAAAAGATAGTTAATGCATGTCAAGACAAAGCTAAAAAAACACAGGAGAAAAAAAAAGTTTCTTCTTGTCTATGTTTCTGGGCATGATTTTCTGGGGTCATCCTTGTCATTCCTTTGACTTGTGAACAAGAGTTTTCTTGCCAATGCTTCCCTTATTATCAGAGCTTGCGCTCCAAAGGATGGAAACCTGAAATTTCATCTCTTACAGCTGGTTGGCCTAGTGGAATACATACACTTCAGCTAATTAGTCATTGTGGTTTTCTCCTCCTCTTCCCTGCTCTTTGGAGCAATCTTGTGCAGCATGATTTGTAAAAAGCAGTTGACTGTCACCAAGAGTGTTTGGTGCTGTCAGTGTTCACAGAAGGAGAACAGCAAGGGAAGGCAGTGTCTGTGTGTCTGTTGATGTGTGTCTGCCCTCCCGACTGCACAGGTATGGAAGCAGCCACGTTGCAAAGATGCCAGCTCTCCAACAGGGATTGAGTTGTGTTCAATCTCTATTTCTTGGTTTCCTGTGGCTGCACGAGCAGCAGTTAGACTTTAAATGTTAAAGAAGCAGTGGGAGAAATGGCTTCTCTTGAGTGCAGTCTCATAAATCTGTGTATGATAACTTCACATTCATTGAGAGAAGTTCCTTTGGCTCCTGTCTGTGATAAACACTTTATTGAGAAAACAGAGCCACTCATGCTCAGTGATTCCTGTGACTGTGCTTTCATGCAAGTGAGTTTTGTTAAGGGCTGTTGGTCCTTGCATGTGATATAAATACCCTTCCTTCCATTCCGGGTGACAGAACTTGTCAGGAGCACTGACAGAACTGAGAAGTCCTGCTTTGCAATGAGATCTTTGAGGTAGCAATACAGGAAATCTACAAAATGTAGCCTGAAGCAAGTGCTTGTTTCCAGCTGGAATCTTCCCAGCAGCCCCTTGTGAAAGGGAAGGTGGAAGATAGGCTCTGATCCCTGGCTGTGAGCTGAGCTGTCTTGGGACTGGGGTGCAGCATTAATGCAAATATTGTCACAGAGTAACAATAGGAAATTATCTTCTCTATCTACTGTAAGAGAGACTTCCTTGGAGTCATGGCGCAGCAAGAAATAAGTAGCGCTGGGGGCTGTTGTAAAGAAGATGGGGATTGGATATCTTGGGATTAAGGTTTTGTTTTCTTTGCAGAAATTCTATCAAGACTTGTTTGGAGAAACCATTGTGTTGCTTCTTCAAAGTGTCAAAATTAGCGTTGCCTATGACTGAGGAAAGTAGGATGCAGTTGTTCTGTCTGTGATGGAGTGGGAGCCACGAAAAAGGGACAAGAACGTGCAGAGACTATTCCCTCTTCTCTTGCATCTTCTGTCAGGTGTCCAGGTTTAATTATGTAGCTATAGGAAAATATACGGAATTGGCATTCCAGTTAAGGATCTACAGAATGATTCAGCTTGCTTTCAACAATCTATATAAATGGGATGGCTGGAGCAGGGAAATGAACATGGAGGAGAGTAGGAAATGAGCCAGGTATTAAGGATTTATCTGAAACTCTGAGAGTTTGAGGATAGAACTTGCATTGGCAGGGTGCGTTCTTGAGATGCACATCAGCAAGTTTGTCTGGTAACCCACCCAGTAAAAAACCCTGTGTTTATAAAAGTCAGTGTTGGGCTTATCATCGGGATGTTTACTGTGAAAATTGTGCTGTTTATACCCCACTGACTCTGAGCACGGGGGTCCACTAGACACAGGTTGGAACAGAGGAATCCAAACAAGGTCAAGGCTGTTTGTCAACGAGTTGGTACTAACGGAACATCCTGCTGGTCTCTACTGTTCTTCTGTTTATCCAAACGCCATTTACTATCATGTTTTCCCAACTTGCTTGTGTGAAAGCTGAGTAGGGACTGTCTCTGCCCCTTAAAACTGCTACAAATCTGTTACACTGTACACATCATGGATCTAAATATACATTTAGGTAAAATATATAACACAGCTGCTAGGCAGTTTATTTTCACTGGTGGAAAGACTATATTTCAAGAGAGTGGTGAAATGTCAAGTGAATTATGGGGTTTGTCTTCTTACTTGTAAAAATAAATTGTATATTCTATAATCTGAACCAGACTAGGTTTTAATTATGCACTGTTTTGCTTTGATTTACTAGGCAGGTTATCTAGAGGCCAAAACACTAGCAGATATATTGTAGTACGTCTGGAATGACTTAAAGGGCAAACATTAGACTGAGTAATTCATTTTCAACAAGCTACCATAGTTTTTTTGCTAGGCTTTCTTTCATCTTTTGCCTCCAAGCTGAACTCTTTAGTGGATTAGTGTAACTTCTCATTTCTGCTTTATATTTTGATTGTTAATTATCAACCCTGTCGGTTCTGCGTGTAGTTCATGCCCATAGGGTTCTGGAGAAATAGATGTAACTTGAACTTGTCTGTGCAGGACTTTTAGCTAATTGACTGCTTTTTCTTGTGGAGAGCTGAGTCTGGAAAGATGAGCCAGAGGCACTGGTGGTTCAGTGAAACGTGTGCAGTGCACGATGAGAGATGCTCACTAAAGTCTCACGTTGCTGGTAGCAACACCGATGTCTAATCTTCCTAGACATATGATGCTCCAGTCAAACTCCAGAGATTTTATCCTCTGGTTTTCATATCATGTTTGAATTTTGTGTTCAAATCAAATGCCAGAAGTTTCTGCAGAGCGGGATAGGTTTTGAGTTGGACAAGCATCTCTTATCAGTGGATTGAGTGGCTGTGGTCAGCGATGACCAATTGCCTTTGGTATTCTCCTGCATGCTGGTCATGGGTTCTGACAGCACATTGAGAGATGCTGTCAGTAGAATTTCAATGTTACAGTAATGTGTCAGCCTTTAAAATGGCAATGGAAATGGTTACTTCGGATTAGTAAAGATAAGAGCTGAGAAATGCTGAATGTAAGAACCACCTGTTAACATCTCCAATCTGGACAGCTAATCTAGTAGATTTGATGAAATCCATTAAATACAAGGGCTGAAAAATTGATATTAGACCAGAATTTCTGTGTAAAGAACCCAGTGAATTTACCTAGTGTAAAGTAAAACAACAGCAACATGGGGATGGTCTGGGCTGATGTCTTGGAAGGTTTTTGATGTTTCAAATAATAGCTGTTATGTGAAAACAAGGAGATGCTGACCTTCACTAGGAAGCATTTTAGAGAAAATGTTACACCAATAACTGGGCAGCAGTGGTTCAAAGGGGACACTGCAGACAGACCAGCTGTCCAAAGTTAGTGAGCATTGACATTGTGCTGGGAGAATGACTACTGTTCTATATCCACTGACTCTCTAGCCTGATGCTGCTTCCTTCTGGGATCTTAAGAATTTTTAGCCTGTTTGATGCCTCAGATAACTCAGCTGTAAAATGGGCATGTGGGCATTCAACTTTGGTACTGGAAAGTGATTTCTTGACATGTGATCAGGTGCTCCAAAGCAAGCTGGTATTTGTCAGTGAACAGTGGAACGAACTGGGTTTGTTCACTTGGATTTGCAACACTAGTTACCTAAGTTAGATTTTTGAGTTGCCCTTAGATTTTTCTTACATCTGTACAAAATTTATAAAAATATATCAGATCTATCTGAATAATTACGTAAGTAGAAAGCCAATTACTTAGGAGTAGTAGTCTGTACCCAAAGTGTTTTGTGCCCGTTTCTTGTTGTTTGCACTAGCAGAACAGAACAGCATCTGCCTCATACAGACCCATGACTGTGGTTTTAAATTAAATCAGGGAAGAAAACTTGGCCCTACTCCTCAAATAGCCCTTTTCTATTTCACAGTCAAGCATCCCTGTTTTAAAGAAACTTCATAAGCAGCAGAACTGGGTGGAACTATGTATTCACCCACTTTGTCTAACAGTAAGTGCTGAATGTATCTACTGACCCTTTTATAAACCTTACCAGAGCCTCTTCTCACCAGCCCAAAGCAAGGGCCATGTTTTTTCATTTATTCCTGTAGCTAACATGCGCTGGCAAGGCTGTGGAGAGCTAGACGAATTACCAAAATTCTTTGCAGAGCTAGAGCTGAGCTTGATTTTTTTTTTTTTTTTCAGTAAGTTTTTAGTTACCTTGTCACTTACACACAGCAAATTTGCCAATGGGCTTCAGTGAATCTGTGCATTGCAGTACAGCTCCTGAATGTAGCACAACATGGTTGGCATGCTTTATCTTCTGCCTGTGAAAGGGGTTTTTATTTTTTGCACTAATATCAAGTTATTGTATATACAGCTTCAGAAGCATGCACTTTTAAAATTTTTCTCCTCTTAAAAAAAATATAAATCTATTAAAGAAAACTCTACAGTTTCCCCAGCTGAGAAACATCTTTTACCATCAAGAAGCTGTGTTCACTGAATTCACAGCTGAATGCTGTGTTCACTGCTTTTAGGGTCAGGGGAGCTTCCTAGATATATTTTTCTTTCTTTGCTGCTGTGGTGGTTGTTTGCTGTAGAACCATGTGATTAAGTGCTGTTTAGGCAAATTATAGACAGATATAGAAGGGTTGGTTGCACTTCTCAGAAAAGGAGGAAATAGCAACAGGGTAGCTACTTAAAGTGATGATGTTGTCAAGTGAGAGGGAGGACCAATGAAAGGGACTGAAAGCTGAATTATAAAGCAATATTTATGGAAAATAGGAGGAGAGAAATACAGCCTTGTGCTGCATTTGCCTTCTGCCTGGTGACTAAAAATTTATCTGCAGTTGTCTGTGTAATACTACCCTGTTTGTGGCCTGACAATCACCATTTGTTCCCAGGCAATCTATTTCTCTCAAGGAATTTCTCCTCCTGAAGTAAATCTTGAGAGAATATTTATATCTGACTGCATCATGCATTTATTTTCTTGCTGTAAACAAGTATCTAAGGCAAACCTGTAGACAATGTCCAAGCACAATCAAACAGGGAGAAGTAGACAGTCACTCTGCAGAGAGCCATCTTGGAAAGAAGCGGTGGATTTTTTACTTGTAAACACTTCAACAGGGCATAGGAGGCTGCAATTTGCACTTCCTTTGTTGCTCCACAGGACTGTACCCACTCTGTTTTCCTGGGCATAACTGTGTATATTAAAAAAATGCCATGAGATTTTCATAGCAAACAGCTTTACTTAACTGAGATTTTTGCACTTGCGTAACTTTAAAGGTCAGTGAAATTTCTCTGAGTCACAGCAGGATCAGATGCTCCACAATACACAGCCTGGGTTTGCCCTTTGCCTGAGACTAGGTCTAAGATTAAATCAGAGAGTGAGCACAAAGGGCAGCTCTGTGCTTCGGGAGATACTTGGTATTGCTGGGATTGGGGAGGTCAGGTGGCATCATTGCATCTGCTTCTCTTAGATTTGAAATCAAGGAATCCGTAAGTTGGAGGAAATGAAAGTATTTTGCCTGCTCATCAAGACCTATATTTCAAATTTGCATATTCAAGTGTAGACATTGAAATTCTCCACTTTGTGGTCACAGTTTCAGAGACTGAAGTATTTAACATCTGTTGACGTGAATGCAACTTAAGCATTTGCACAGCTGGGGATCATGCCGTATATGAAACTTGGGTGTAACCTTAAAGAAAAGAAAGCAGATAATTTCCACTTAGCTGCATGAAAAACAAGTCCTGTTTTCAAGACTTGTAGTGTAGTTCTAAATAAGTGCTGCTAGGTTGTTTGGCTATGTGGCTGTTCCTTGTAGCCCTTTATAAATGGCTTGTATGCTATCAAATACACCTATTAACCTTCATTGGATGGAATAACCAAATAAAGTTAAAAAAAGCTGTATTACAAAGATTAATTCATGTTAATTCATGGTTCTGGTTAATTCATGTTCTGGTTTACTTGAACACTGATGGATAATAGAAATGTGGTGTTACTTGGGGCTTCTCTGAACAGGATTATCAGGGTTTTCCAGCAATTAATTCCAGCTGTTTCAAAGATAAGTGTGAGAAATGGAAAGCTGGGGAGAGGGAGCAGATGCAGTGAACTCTTCAGACCTTGTATAATAAATACTAAGTACGAATGTAAACAGCTCTGCTTTGATGGTATTGTAACAAGGATTTTGGGGATGGTGCTGTGGGGCAAGTGTACTGAGTGTGCCGGCAGGGAGAAGATTAATTATATTGTGTTAAAGTAGTAATAACAGTATCAGAAAAAAACATTGTTGTAGCACTTCCTATTGGTGAGATTTCTTGACTGCTTGGTAATGTATGGTAGAGTGACACAAAGAATCCAATTTCTCATTTGCTGCTACAGCTCCTGAGGGTAGAAAAGCTATTTTTCTTTTCAAGTTATACTTTCATATCTAAAGCAATTGTTGAGCTCGGTGCTTCAGTGAGGCCCTGTTTTGATCCCTGATAGATGGGAAACAAACCACAGATACTACCAGAAATGAAATGAAGTGGAAATGTGCACCACTTACACAACCAGGCACTGCATCTTAAACTGTTGAGGGGAGTCCAAGGATTGTGCACTCTCACTGTGCCATGGTTTTTGGTCATGCAGGAGCTAGAGGTGTGAAATCCCAACCTGACTGCTCCTGGGGCCCCGGGAGGCAGAGAGCAGAGTTAGTCCAGCTGAGCATCTGCTACAAAGCTCAAGGAGTGAAGGGAAAATGCTGTTCATTAATTTCCTGCTATTGATGATTATTGATTCAGCAGCATCCAGTGCCTCGAGAATTCAGAGACACAAAACAGGTAAATTAATGATACCTTATTTACAGGCACATCGTGCTGTGATACCTTTGCCAGTGGCCAAATCCCTGGTCTTTTAGCCCCTTCAAAAGCTGGGCAAGTAGTTTTCTCAACCTCCTGATCATCCCAGGAAATTTTCCAGAGCTGGGTGAGTTGCAGTAGAAACTGCTTCCAACCCCACAGGGAAGGCAGACCTTAGGAAAGAAGGCAAGTGAGAGGACATGAAGTCCAAGATCAGCTGACGTTCGACAGGCAGGTGTCAGACTCATCTCACCTTCCCTATGCTTTATCTTGTATCTGACTCTGTGTGAATATTCCTGTCAATATTCTAAGTCTTAGGGATATAATTTTTTAAAATTAGTAAACAGGACAACATTCATCAAGGTTTTTGCAAGAGAAGATAACAGTTTGGTCTTAAATCAGAAGCAGCCCCATCAGTTGGGGGTTTCAGCTTCTGGAAATGGTTCTAGAACAGAACCAAAACGGTTGCAGTGCAAGTTGCAAGTTTTCTTTGAAAGGAAATAAGTGTTCTATAAAAATGTTTTCCATAATAGGTTAAAAAAACCAAAACAACAAAACCCAAAAAGTTCAGAATAAATACATACTATTGATACACCTCCTGTATGTGCTAAACTACAAATGTTTTCACAAATAACTTAGAAGAAGTGACTTAAAATACCTCCTCTGCAGTCAGTCAAATTCATAAAATGTGGTAAGCAGAGAAAGTTCTTAGTTCTTAGTTAAGTTAAATTAAAAACATTTGATGTCTAACAGGGTCATGGCTAGAGTCTCTACTTCAAATAAATTTTTTTTTTTACTTTTTTGTTCTGCTTGACTGAGATGCCTGAAGTGCAATTATGGTTTCCCACATTAAAATAAAAGCTTCGAGCAGCCTTTCTAGTGGTGATTTTCTGTGAGATGCTATAGTATAACAAAAAGATTCACCAGTCTGTAATGTCTGCAGTTCTAATGCAACTTCAGCTGTAAGCTGTTATGGAACACAACCGTAGATTCCATGGCTTTAATGTCCCTACAACTGATTCTAGGAAATGCTGATTAATATTTTTTCCCTTTCCTTCCCCAAGAAGGCACCCAAACAAAATTTCTGCTTCCCTTTCCTCTCCTAGAACACAAGGTAATTTCTGAGGTTTAAATATCAGTAATGGCAGGTACTAACACATGGATTTTCCATCAGCATGATATATCTGCTTCCACTGGAGTGGTCAGGTGTTCTAATAAATTTTCATCTCTGCAAGGGGAGAGTTAGAAAGCTTCTACATTATTGCCTCATTTTAAAAAGCAGTTAAAGAGCAGCAAACAACACACAGTGTTTTCATACTGTTTCATGGAATCATAGACTGGTTTGGGTTGGAAGGGACCCGAAAGATCATCTCATTCATGCACATTTAGTGGTGGGTGGAATGAATGCTAAAGCTGTTAATATAATGAGCAGTCCTCAAGGATGTGCATGATTCCTCCTGCAAAATCCATAGATCCTGTGCTAATATCTCAGCTGAACTGCAGTCAGAAGGGCTTGCAAAAGGAGAAAGTATTATCCGTGAGAAGGGCTCGTGGCCTGCTCGCTGCTGGGGGCAGGTGAGTCAGATGATTTTGGCAATTCAAGGTATTTGCAAAGAGAGCAGGCGAGAAAAAGAATATCTTTTAGAACAGTCACAGAGTTCATGTTCCTGCTAGGACAAGTTTGTATTGTTCTGTTAATATAAATCATTCCTTAAGAGGTCTTGGGAATGCAGGCAGGCAAAAATGTTGACACCTTAGGATATTTGCACAGGGTTTTTTCCTTAGAGGCTCTATCTTATGAGACTGACTCTGATAAAGGAAAATCTTTCAAAGTAGAAAGTGACCTTGCAGTTAAACCAACTTTGACTTTGGTTACTCACTCAGTTCTGTGTTGCAAGGCTTAGTACTTTAGAAAGTTCTTTTGGAAAGATCAACTCTAATATTTATGTAAACTTTCTTTTCTCCTGTTCAGCCATTCCCTCTGCTTGGAGGAACTTGTCATTTTCTCACTAAGTGCTGTCAAAAATACACTTCAAGGGCTTCATTGTTCATAAAGGAGTTTAATCAGTTTGGAACAAGACATTTATGAGGCATGACTATATCCAACAGGAAAAGTAGCAAAAAAATTGTGTCTTCTGTGTATGTTCCCAGCAATGCCCTGCGTGTGTCAGTTTTGCTGTTGGCATAATTGTATTTGGGACAGGGCTGCAGAGATGTAAGTTAATTTGACACACTCTCATAGCTTAGAAGAGATTGTTTTGCATGAAAATGGTGTATCAAACCTAAGGTTTTTCCTTTCTGCATGATCAGGAAAGGAAGGTTCTCAGGTGGCTGATGAACATAAAGATTTCTCTGAGATTGTGTGTGGTTTGGTGACAGTGCCAGCTCTGCTACTGTCCAGCCACACCACCCAAAGCAAATTGATGGCTAAGCCTGTCTCAGCTCTGCTACCTGTAAAACAGGGGGAGAGTCACTGACTGCTTTCTCCTAACCCTTTCTGCCCTGGTCCACCCCACATTGGGCAGAGGAGGAGGAGGAGAGGGCCCCAAACCCCTCTGGGAATGCTTGAGGAGCAAGCAAGTAGCTGTGTCAAACTTAGTTGCCAGCTTGGGTAAAACCACAACACTTCCACATCTGTGAGGGAGAACATGGCACAAATACTAGCAAGAAAAAGAATTTTCTCTTCAGTCCCACAACTGCTGTTGTCACAATCCTCACTTGAAAGTGCCGTTTGTGGAAATATGCAGATATGCACTCAGGTTAAGGCTCTGGCCTGTGCAAAGCAAAGATTGCCACTAGTCCTGTTTTGTCCTGGGGAGAAATTTTCTCCTGGAAAATACACCCTTTTCTGTGCAGCAGGCTACATTCACTTGCGGAGACAATGGACAATAAGGGCTTTGCTGTGGTGCTAAAGCAAATTGGAAGTTTCAAATTATTTCCTTTGAGAGATGGTATCTATTATTCATCTGAGTGTAGCAGTTCTGAAATCAGAGATCTGCTCAGCGAGCACCTGGCTTTGACTCCAGAAATAATAAAAGAGAGGAAGAATAAAAAGAATGGCTTCTGCAGTATATGGAGCAATGGCACTTTGAGATGCTTCAGTAGACTTCTGTATCTTGAGTGCAGCCTTTTATGTTACCTCTGGCTGCACTCACTTATCTGCAGCCTCTCCCTCTTTGTCCTGGTTCGCTATTCTCCCCTTTGAAAGGACATATATATTTTTTTTCCTGTATGAGTTGTCTGGAATCCACTTCAAGGGCTTATTGATCTTGATGGAGTTTACTTGCTTTGGAACAAGGCTCCAGCAAGGCATGATCTTAAGGTGCTTCCTACAGTTTATGGTCTGTAGATCATATTCTTTAATCTGCTTCCTCTGTAAACTTGCCGTGGCCAGGCTTGTCCCAGTCTCAGCTTGCTCCTACACCTCCAGTGAAGTGTGAGGATGCAGTGAACCCCATCTCTGTCTAAGGTGACTGGAGAGCAAGGCTTGTTTTGAAAGAAGTCGTGCCAAGTTCCCCAAGATGTGTGAGTTTTGGAAACTATGCAAAAATGGCTCTTGCCTCTTAGTATTGTGCCAGTAACAAGCTCAAATAAGTTTAAGCTCTTTTTTTTGTGTGTGTGTGCTGAAGAATATAGAAAGACAAGTTTCTTCTAATCTATTACCTCTTTTATCTATTTCTCTAACTTCACAATTGAGAGAAAATTATCAAATCTTTAAAACAATGTGACATGCAGTGGCAGATCCCAACCTTGGAGTTGTGTAGTTTCTTGTTAGAAGGAAAACAGGTTTTGCAGTAAATATTCAGAGGCCAATACATCCCACATGGAAACCTCAGAGCTGCAGCTCAAAATCGTGCTCTGGTTGGGCTGTGGCTGGACCTTTGTGCTGTGGGGTGGGCAGACAAGGCTGAGGGTGATGGAACAGTTGAAGACAATTTCACAGCACAGAGCTGGATGAGGACACTGTGGCCCCTTGGGAAGAGTTCTGTGGCTGCTTTGCTTACAATGAGCACGTATTTTATATGTTCAGTGTTGGTATTGAACTTCTCTTGGAAGATATAACCAAATAATATGTGTGTATGATAAAGGTAGTTAAGTGAGAGATAATACTATTCAGTGTCAGTATTTCCAAGCATTGTTATTTCTGGTGTTGAGGAGTTTGTGAAGTCTGCTAAGCTGCATCCTAATTTCAGTTTTACAACAGAATAAGCAGTTACTTGGGAAATTTTAATTGATCAGAATTTTCATTACGCTCATACATAAGTTGCTACTGTATAGCAGTGAAGCACGGATGACTGTGGGCATGCTGACTAACCTTCCAACAATTCCATCAGCTGAAGGTCCCACTTGAGCTTTTGCTCTTTGGAAGTAACAAAGTTTGGGTCTCCGAGGTGAAAACAATCAATTCTTTGGTTGTGATTTGCAGTGGATGACTCACTGGTGACGAGTGAAGAAGGCATGTGCCAATGTGCTCTGCTGCGCTGCACTGCGGAGATCTTATCTGACATGTGATGTGCCCAAGTGGCTCATGCTGGATGGAAAAATCTGGTGCTGTAAGAGATGAGCTCATCCTCTTCTTGCTGGGGCTCACATCTTGTTGCTGAAATAGAATATTAAGTGTTTTTCTCATCTACAACTTTTCTTCTATCACTTAAATCGAAGAAGACTAACAGTTACCTGAAAAATGTCTTTCGATATCTCAGCTTCCTAAATACTTGAGTTTTTATTATTTACTTTTTCACTGGTACTGAGCCTTTTTGGTTGGAATTCAATAATTACTATACCATTCCTAAGGTCCAATTTCTCTGGTTAACCACAACTGAGCTTTGAGGGGAAACTTTAATGTTAGTGTACAACTCCCTGAAAGGAGGCTGTAGCAAGGAGGGACTCAGTCATTTCCCCCAGGTAACAAGTGCCAGGATGAGAGGAAATGGCCTCAAGCTGCATCACAGGGTTTTAGATTGGATATTAGGAAAAATGTCTTTGCTGAAAGGGTGGTCAGGCACTGGAACAGACTGCCCAGGGAAGCGGTGGAGTTTTAGACATTTACGTTAATGCCATAAATAGAAAGATGCAAGTTACTAATTATGCTTTTTACAGTAAACAGATAGTTGACTTCATAGTTAAGTTATAGACGATTTCATTGATGAAAAATGCAGCTATTATCTAGTTCACATAGCAAAGCAAGTGTTTAATACCTTCTTGTTTTTCACACAGCAGGATGTGGGGCTACATGCAGGATGGCCAGCAAGAGACTGCAAGTCCCACTGGGCTCTGAAAGGTTTCGTGTGTGCATTTCATGAATGGCAGTGAAAGATCAGGTGTAACCCTACAATTACACATTTCTAGCAGTAGGCAAGTCGGTGCGGGGAGGACTGTTTTGTTCTGAAGTTTTTACAAACGCATAAAGTATGAGATGAGTGTGGGTTTAGTGTGGTGAGTATTTAGCTACACTCAAATCTCCTTAGTGCCTGTGCAGTGGTCACATCAGCAGGAGGAAATCGCAAGAAGCAGAACTCCATGACATCTAGAATGTCCTTAAAGCCCCAGCCTGGCCAGAGGGCTCCTGTTAAAAGTCTTTCACCCTTCATGGAAAATGAGTTATCAAATCAGTCAGGTATTGTAAGAGCAGAATTATGACTGAGCTGTCTTCAGGGGAAGTGCAATTGTTGTGTGTCTACTCTTAACATTTATGTGAGAGTTCAGACTTCCCCAGTATAAATTTTTATTCATTCTCTGAAAGCATGTATTGAGGTGGATGTGTGGAATTCTGGGACCTTTGTGTTAAGGCAGCAGAACTGGACATTTGCTTTGCACAAAGCAGTACATTCATTTAATGCAGCCTTAAATTCTCACTTGGTTTTGGTTTTTTTTATTTTTTTGCGAGGTGTTAATATATATTCAATGCTCCTGTCAGAAAGTGATCAGTAGGTTTAGGGGGCCAGGGCATTGGTACTTAAAAAGGGTCACGCAGAAGGGCAAAGAATGTATATTGAAAAGTGAAAGATTTAGTTGTAGAAAACAATATATGAAATTATATTTTTAAACATATTTTTAAGAGTGTGTGAGAAGCTAGAGTAGTACCTCTAGCTGTAGTAAATCTTCTGTAAGTGCTGAAAATACATGGAACTGGTTGTGACCTTCTGCTCTAACATTTGGACTGGTAAGAAAACATTATGATCGAGTGACCATTTTTAGATTAAGTTTGAGGTACTTTTAAAATTGCAACAAACCTGTTAAATTGAGATCTTCACATATTAACTGTAATATTTGACTGGTTTGGACTGTGAGGACTGCAGAAATGCAAGAGTCTCATAAAGTTCAATTGTGGAGTTTTTGTGAGGACAGAAATCTTTCTCTTTGCAGTAGGTAAGAAAAACCTGCTTCAAACCCTTTAAACACAAAAATTAATTTGGAGCACACTTGCAGCTAAAAATGCAGTCGTACTCAGTACAGAATTTTATGTATTTATTAAAATTAAGTGATAATTTTATTTTCCTTGATGTTTTGAAAATTATCTTAACATTGTAATATTACGAGACTTGTTTGCTTGAAGAAATTAATTTTAACTGGAACAGACCCAGCTGTATCCTGTGGATCTTCTCCCAGGCAGTGACTTTGTGGATTGTTCTGTGTAGCTGCAGAGTAATAAGTACATCAGTTATTAACCTCTTAGAAATGGAGGTTATGATAAGGGAAACGCTGGCACGTCATCTTTAGGGCCACAAGGAGTGCTACTGTAATAACAAGGTCTTGTTTCACTCTGAATATTGTGGAAAGAGACCTTCAGCTGCTCAGCTCCTTTTGAAAAACAAATTAAATTTATCACGGGAGAAAGTTTGGGACGTACAGCCCTTGAAGTGAAATATTAGGTTTATTCATAGAACAGTTATAATGTGGGCAGTAGAGGTGTGATTTTCAAAGCTCCATTAGAAGTTTTGAGTAATTTTTAAGGTTAGTTCCAGAGTGTCATAGAATCACTTAGGTTAGGAAAGACCTTGTAGATCATTGAGTCCAAGTCCTCCAAGACCATCCCCAGGCATTTCTGTGTTTTCTAACACATCGATAACCCTTGTCTTTGCAGCCAGGTGGGTCTCCGTGCCCTGCCTTCTCTGAGATTGCCTTCTAAAGGACACCCCCTCAAACACGGGTGTGCTGTCCCCAGACTTATCTCTGCTGAGTCTGGTTTTCTCCCTTCCAGTCTTGGTTAGAGCTCTTTCCGTGAGCCCTGCTGACACATTTGAGGCAGGTGTACCCCATTCATTGCCAGCAGGACTGGTGTTTTGTGGAAAGACCCAGGATAAAAAAAAAATTAAAATCTGCCAGGGACAGCAAACTGGGATTCAGTTATTGATCTGCTGGCTCTTAAACCACAGTAGAGGAAAATAATTGGAACATCCTAAGGACACTGGAGTCTGAGAGTGACTGCCAACTCTGGCCTTGGAAAGGAGTTTGCAGAACAACCAAGTCAAGGTGCCACACACAAAAGAATCAAGTAAATGGGGGGATTTTAAGTGAGTCTGAAATGGAATGTGTGTCCAAGAGCTGGGTTGTTCTTCCAGATTTCTGTGGATAATATGTAAATAAGCTCTCTGGGTCGGGGGAAGTGCTGAATCCTGCACTTCTCATTCAGGTTTTGATTTTGCGCTGGGACTGACGTGATGAAATTATTCACTAACCTTGAAACAAAGAGTGCCACAAAACGTTGTTTCACCTTGCTTATCAGCACATCAACTTCGGGAACTTGGCGGGCAGTAATTCACGAACTGATGCACTTCTGAGTGCTAAGGCTTCATTTTCTTGTCTTTGAAATATAGGTATTACTTTGAATGAATGAAGCTAATCCTTAACAAGTGGAGATGTTGGAGAGCCATCTGTCTCATGCATGTTCTGTAAACCACAACATTTTCCAGGTGCAATATGATACTATAAGTTGAGGAGAAAGGTGCTAATTTCCTGAGTGTGGCTGTCTGCAGCTGGGTGTCGTTGGAAATCCCCTGAGAATTCCTAAGTGGTTCATCTCGCAGGATTTAGCACCTTCCTGGATACATCTGAAATAGTATTGCTCTTCTGTCTTTGCCTAAAGTAATGATGGAATAGTATTGTTCTCTTCTCTTGAACATCAGGTAATGCTGACAGTCCTGGGAGAAAGGGTGGTTTGTATTTTCTTTTCAGTTTCATTATTTTCCATATGATTGAGTGGAACCATATATCTCAAGTGCTCTTGTACATTAAAAAAATAATCTACTGCAGCTAGTGAACAATAAATATGAAGAATCACAACCACCTCAACCCCTTCTGGTGGTTGACTTAAATCACATACTGTATTTACAGTATACTACATTCACATTGCAAATTTTTTTAACAAAGCCAAACCATTCTTTCTGTAGATTATAGGTCTTGTAAGTACATATTCAGCGTTATGACTGAGATTCAACTCATAATAAAATTTTTCTTTTACCAGTGTAGCACTGGGTTTATTTTCTTGTTCCAAGGCCCACAGGAAGCCTTTTTCCCTTTAGTCATGCAGTACAAGCATGTCTTAAATGATCCATGTTGTGCGTCTTGTGGTAGGAACTAGAAATGGGAGAACTGCTTTGCATAAACTATGAAATTACCAAACTTTCCTTTCAAAAATGGAGTTAAACTTCTCTTAGGTTGAGAGCCTATAACTTCTTCTACGTTGCCTTGTCATATGCTTTCCTTTGACAGCCTCTCTCCTCTTCTAGCTGATCCAAAACTGACTCAATGGGTAGTAGGACAAAAGGGCTGCTTTGGTTATTTTACTCATCATATATAAACTGTGGTTAGGAATTACAGGAAAAATTGAGTTTGCATTCAGTGGAGGGTACAGTATTATAGCCCACATTCCAAAAGAGATTTCTATGAACATTTCTGAAGAGGTTTCAACATCCTGCCAGTCAGATTTTAGAGCTGTATTTGCAAAAACAGTAGAAAACGGTTTTTATTAATACATGTTTTAGTAAGTGATCAAAAAACCTGTTAGGTGAAAAAGACTTAATATGCCATCAGGTTTTGGGCAGTGAAATTATATAATTCCTCTTGCCATATGTTTACTTGGAGAGGTATTGCTGTGGATCCTGAAATGCTTGCTAAGTAACATGCCAGGAAAGGTTGAACTTGTAGGAATATTGCTTCCTTTTTGACTCCTACAAAATCATACCTTCATTTAATATTTTGCCTCTCTGACCTCGGTGTGTTTGGTAAGTCTGTAACCTGTGGCGGTAATTTGGTACTGTAAACCTGTATTTGTGTGGAGAAATAGAAATGCGTGTCCATCATCTGCATGGCAGGACATGGGTTCCAGTTTGCTAATTTATTCAGAAGCAAGTCTGTCTTGTGCATGAGTTTGGCTAACATGGGAACTCTGCTCAGAACCTGAGAGTCTGAGCACCACGTGGGATTTCAGAGCTCATGTCGTGCCATAGTTATAAAATAAATCTCTCCGTTTTAAACAACAATTTTTCTATTTTCAACTAAAATGGAATGCAGCTTCTCCCCAGAAGAATGCTTATGATCTGGCGCTGTGAGATGTAAAGAGAAAAACAAAGAAATAAAGTGATGATAAAATAAGGTTAACATAAGGGAGGACTGCAAAAACAGAAGGAAGTATGGTAGACTCAAATGCAGCATAACAAGTTTAGTTTCAGTTTTTGCTGGTAATGGAACTTCTTTTTGGGAATAATGAGTCTCCTTAAGGTATACTTACCATGAAAATTCCACGATTGCTTTTAATAGCACAAGTTCATATGGAGGTATAAAACAGTCTATTGCTAGTACCAAGAAAACCTTTCCATTTAGCCTAACTTAATAAAGTTTTGTCATCATAGAGGAGCAATAAATGCCTTCCGAGCCTGAACAAAAGACTTTTGTCTTTTGCTCTGAACAAGGTTGGAGTGAGCATGTACTGGCAATCCCTTTGAATTTCTTCTCTAAAAAGCAGGGAGGGTGGAGTAGCTGTGTTTATAAAAGTTCACTAGAAGCAGAGTGTGTGTGTTAATGCCACAAAACTGTCCCGGGATAGTTCTCGCTGAGATGTCTCTCCATGTTTTAAATCATTAGACTTTCATGGAATGTTTCTGTGATAAATACAGCTTTTCAGTGCATCTTGTTTTCCCACCATTTTTTTTCCCTGCAGGATCAAAAGTAGATCAAAGTCTGGGGAGAAATAACATGGAAATTTAAGACAGTAGGACAAGGATCAGAAAAAAAGAGGAGGGCCGGGAACTGCCTTGGGGATGATGTCTGGACAGCAAGCTGTAGCAAATGTTTTGGGGTTGGAAGTGAATACAAAGAATGGGGACCATGGTATTTTTGGTCTTTCAGCTACTCCAGGGAGCAGAAGAGGAGGCATTTATGGTGTGCAGTACAGCAACCTCCAGTAGCAATCAAACTGGCTCCAGGCAGGACTAGAGAGGGGAAAGCTGCCTTTCCATGGGCTCCTCTTGCTGCTTGGGTAGATCAGGCCTGGGAGATTACAGAAGGGCTTTTGGAGGGAAAGCAGCCTCTCCAGCAGAGAGGAGAAGGTAGCCCTTCAACTTCACGCCCCAAGAAATACACAGCCCAGGAGAACTTGGAGGAACCTGAGCCAGCCAGCCCCACGAACTGCCTGCTAAAGTGACATTGCTGTGGGTGAGAGCTTGACACAGAACAGCGAGAGAAGCCAGATCCCTTGAGGTTTTGTGTACGTGACAGTCGATATTTCTCGTAGCAGAGAGCAGAGCTCAGGGTTGCCCTTGGGGCAAAATGAGAGACTACTTCAGATGCTCTGCAGCTCATGCTGTGCAATGAATGGGATTCAGAAAACTGAGCTGTCTGCTAGACCAGAACACCGGAGGCCTGGCTATTCAGCTGATGAAGTCAAATCTACAGCTACAGCTTTACAAATTAGCAGTTTAAAATTATGTTATGGACCTAAAGGTAGAATATACTTCTCCTAATGGATGTGGGTGACAGGAGGAAAAAAAAAGGCTTGCAAGATTATCAGCAATGTGGTAATTGTTTCAGTTGCCTGCTTTGGGGGTGCAGGACACCAACAAGAGAATTGCAGAGATCCTCTCAAATGTTCAGATTCTGATTTAGTCTGAAAGAGCTTGTCACTCCAATAGTGTGTGTTTGTAATGGTTATAGGCATCAATGGCATAGATTAGTAAAAAAAAAAAAATCCACTATTTAAATGATAGTATTGCCGAAGGAAGGTGGTTTTCTATTAATTTTTAAATAATATCTGAACATTTTAAAAGAAATGTCAAGGGTAAATTGCATTTCAGCCAAGTGCATGCAATTATTTTCACCTTGCTCTCTGGCATTCTGTTTTGGTGCTGGGCTGAGGGTCCGAACTATGACTCAATCTGGATTTCATATCCTGCATTCCAGGGGCACTGAAGTTTGAAACTTGGCTGTTCAGCAAATAGCAGACACCAACTTCTCCTTTAATCATTCTTTGTGGAACTCACGTTTATGCCCAGTTTAATTTGTTGTCTCTGACTTCTCCTTCACGCTGATGCTTTTGGTGGCTCCGTTAGTTCCAAAAGTCCAAGGCTGCCTGGACTGAATGGAGGTCACTGAAGATCCTTGTGATCTCAGTTCAGTCATTCCACCCAGTTGTTTGCAAGTTAAAGCTGGTCTTACTTGCTTGAAAGTGGAGGGACGGGGTAAGGAAGGAGGAAATAAACTTGTTATCTAAAAAATAGCTTGACTTTTAAACCTTTAATCTCCAGGCTGTACTGAGGCAAAGGCAGAATTTCCAGTACTGAATTTCACAAGTATCTGAGTTTCAATTCACCCGCCTTGTCTTAGTTACATAATTGGCTTTCATTGCCTTGTTTCCTAAGTGCTTGATGGCTGGCTGCTGCTCTGAGATTTATGGAAATGCCCATTCTTTCCATGGCAAAAGTTTAGGCAAAATGTAGGTATTTGCTCTGTATTCAAGCAAATGTACTGTTAATATCCTAGATTTACTGAAATAAATATCCAATTTTGGTATTACAGGTACTTAAAAAGTATGAAAAATGTTACAGGGTATGATCAAAGCACTAATGTTTTCTCCGAATATGTGAAAATAGACATAGTTCCCTCCAGTAGGGCTTACTAATTATCTTAGAAGCAGAAACTATTGGGCTCAGCAGAGCAGAGAGAATGAAATGTGTTGGAAGTTGCTAAGAACATCAAGCTTAAGCTTATTTATTTAGGTACCTACCTGTCCTACACAATCATAATATCTGCAGGAAAACACTAACATAATTAAGTGCTTTAATGGAGTTTATATCTAATCCTTTCATCCTATCATGTCCTTCCCTTAGTCAGACCAGAAATGAGTATTAGTCAAGGTTTTCTTGGGCTTATTGAATCTAGTTTTAAATACTCGAGGTGCAGGATTTTGCGTGACTTTACCTGCAGGTAGCATCTGGACCAAGTGTGTGAGAAGATGGTGTGGGTATTTTAGCCTTGCCATTTAATTAGAAAAACAATGCTTTTTATGTTATCTCATGCTTCTCTGTATTAAGTCCCTTTATCTTTCTTGGGTTTTTAAGTGGTATGGTGACATTATTGTACTTGCTGAATATGAGCATGGCTTAAACTGTTGAAATATGCCTGTGGTTTGGTTTTTCTTTTAAGGAAAAAAATTTTTAAAAGCTTTTACTTGCTTTTTTGTGGGAAGGATTTGGATTTAGCAGTAGAATAGTGAAGATGCTAATTGAACACAGACATTTCAAGTTTATCCTGTCTCCAGATCAGAGTAGTGGTGAGTTTTATTAGTGTGTGTAAGTAAAGAGTATTCAAGTTCAAGTTTATACTACAAGAAAGTTTGAAAAAGAAACCTGTTTCTGTGTTGCCTGTATAGCCCGTGAGGCAAACTGCTCTCCCTAGTGAATTCATTAAGCTCAGGCTTGTTTCAAGGCTAAACCAGAATTTTGGAGCTTCAGGCTAGACTGTTTTCATATCTGCTGCTCAGTCTGTGCCTGTTTCTAGCAATTTTACATCCCTTTACCTTTGTATCAACTGAGTCAATTGTGCAGCTCTTGAAAAGCTTACTCACCCATGCAAAGACTGTGGGAGCTGAGACTTTCAGAGGTTGAATCATCTTTTTTATTCAGATGGGTTTTTAATCTATAAGCTTCCTTTAAAAGTTTGACTTCAAATTTAAGAGTCACTGTTTTTTATTTAGGTAATTCAAC
This sequence comes from Origma solitaria, assembly GCA_013397895.1. NCBI lineage: Eukaryota > Metazoa > Chordata > Aves > Passeriformes > Acanthizidae > Origma > Origma solitaria. The sequence continues at coordinate 621,420 of VZRL01006828.1, read as the reverse complement.
TTAGGTTTTATGGATCTCTTCTGAGTAAAAGAAAATGTCATTATTTATAGGCACTAAAGGTGACAGAGCTAAATTGCTCTGCCTTACACCAGTGAAAGGGCAAAAGGCAATAGCCACAGATGGAAGAACAAGAGAATTTGTTTTGAGATAAGAAATCTGAAATCTTTCTCCTGTCAAAGTGGTCAAGAAGGATCAGAGGTTTCTCAGAGAGACTGTGAAATCTCCATTTTTTGGGCTATTCAAACCCCATGTGAACCTGGGACAGGCTGTTGTAGATGACCTGTGTTAAATAGGGCCATTGGACCAAATTATCTCCAGAGGTCTCCTCCAGCTCAACCCTCTGGTGTTTTGAGCAGGCTGCAACCATTCCCTCCGTAAGCATCTAAGAGATGTGGAAAGCTCATTGTTTTTCTACAGTAAGATAAAGAAAAGGGATTTTTTTCAGCTGTGCAAAAAAAAGGACTCAGAAATGTTGCCCTTTTTTGCAGAAACTCGTAATAATTAATTTCCTGTTCTGGACTATAAAACGTGTTGAGGAATTCTAGGTTTTACAGTATTACCTGTAAAAATAGGCTGATTTGGTAAGATTCTGTACCTGCATGAAAAGGCCTGTTAAGCACTGTTGTGATTTGCCACAGCCTGATTCATGATGCATTTAACTGGTCTCCAGTTTTAAACTTGCCTGTTTTCAGTACCTTCTTACACCGGCAGTCCTGTTAAAATATGTGTGTAAAAGCAGGTGCAACACTTCATTTGACAAAAGTGTTTTATATGTATGACTTTGAAATGGCAGTCTCAGCTAAAACCATACAAGAAAAGATTGCTGAGGAGCTGATACCTTTTTACTTAAAAATTCCCCTCATGGACTTAAAAGTCCCTTCATACTGGCTTGTAGCCTGTTTAACTTAATCTATCACTAGCCTTTCAACTCCAGGGCTTAAAATTAATGTTGATGGGTCTTTGCTTCATTTGCAACACGTGTAGGTATTACAGATACTTAAAATAGTTTCTTTTTGAGTGCTAGCAGGAGATAGTGTGTTGTGACAATGATTTTTGTCCTGCTGTGGATGCATTGAGGAGCCTTTAGTTTAGCTTACAGAAGCATCAAGAATACACAAGTTTGTTGTAGAGTTGAATTAAAAATACACTGGAATTCCATTAACCTCAAAATAGATGCCATTCTATCAGCTGCTATGTGCCACTATTATTGGGCGAGTACAAAGGTGATGTTCCCATATCCCATAAACAGTTTTCCTTCTGTTCTGCTTGGGCTTGAGAACAGTACAGGCAGAGAAATTAATGTTCTCAAGAGTTTGCAATTGTGTGCCTACTGCATGAAAGACTGATAGTGTCTATGATATTGAGTGCAGGTCAGGCGTCTGTGTGTTTTTAAAAAATAATTGAGAAGGACAAGGTGATACTTTTACATATCTAATGCTTCTCCAAGTGAGATGGAGTGGAGGTTAAGATTTGGCTTCAATGGTATTCTTAACAGACTTGGTAAATTAATGCAATAAACAAGTGTAAATAATTAATTTAGTATGCTTTCTGTTAGTGACCAAGCTATTTGTAAGAATGTTAGTGTTGAGGGTTGAATTTGATTCTTAGCATGGCAAAAGAGAGCCCTTATCTTTACAGAACTACAGCATGGGGCTGTCCACTTCTACATGCTTCTTGCTATGAACTTTGCTTTGGCAGAGAACTTTTAATTAATGTACTGTGGTACAGTATCTGACAATGTCAGGGTTCAATTAAAGCTGCTCTGGCAGCACTGGCACACAATTATCTGTTTCTCTTAGTTCATTTTGTGACCTCATAGAATCATTAAGGCTGGAAAAGACCTCCAGGATCAAGCCCCTTTGACCACCTGCCTGATTAAACCACAGCACTGAGTGTCCTGTTCAGTTGTTTCTCAAACACCTCCAGGGATGGTGACTCCACCACCTCCCTGGGCAGCCCATTCCAATGCCTGATCACCCCTTCAGTGAAAAAATTCTTCCTGATTTCCAACCTGACCCTCCCCTGGCTCTGCTTGAAGCCATTGCTTCTCATCCTGCTGCTGGTTGCCTTGGAGAAGAGACTGACTCCCACCTTTGCTTTCAGGCAGTTGTAGGGAGTAATAAGGTGTCTCCTGAGCCTCCTCTTCTCCAGGCTAAACAATCCCAGCTCCCTTAGCTTCTTCTCCCAGGACTTGCCCTCTAGACCGGCTCTGTTGCCCTTCTCTGGACTTGCTCCATCACGGTCCCTTCAAAATCACACTGTCTTCAAGATGTAATTTTTAAGCTTGTTGCCTTTGGTATGAAATTTCTATGTTAAAGCTGAGTATTTGGTAACAGTTATTAGTAGCCAGCTGCATGATGAAGTATGATGTCAAAAGCACTCTTCAGCTACTTAGTTTTCAGAAGTCAGTAGACAGCTTTTTTGGGAAATGCATGAGCTTTACTTTTCTTAGGAAAGCAGCAGAAAGTTGTCACAAACCTTGCTATAAACAGTGGGAGAGTTATGTGTACACAGCCAAGTTATCATGATTTCCAAAGAAAAACCTTGTGCAATGATTTACAAACATTTTTTTTTTAATAAAAACTCAGGACATATAGAATTTTATTTTGAAACAAACAGGAGTTAATATCTTCAGAAAATTTTAATTCCTAATTGTGAGTAACTTCTGCATTGACTCCAAGTTATAAACAGAACATGTTGACTTTATGGAAGTTGACTTCATGGCATGAGAGAGGTGGAACAAAACACAAGTTAGGCAGGGCTAAGATGAGAAAACCGCAACCAGCTGAGTGTATTTACTGCTGTTTTGTTGTTACAGCTACCTCATTCTGTTACTAATAGTCTTCAAGGTACCTGGTCAGATGTTCCCAGTGCCATAGATGTTAGGAGGAAACATACAGCTGGTGAAGGCCTGGACTAGTGCAGGAGTTTCCCACAAAAACAGACTGTAGAAAGCATCATGCTGTGTTTCAAAGGGTGTGGTCTGGATTAATGTTCTGAAGGTCAACATTAAGTGTTTGTAGTTCCGTAAGGTAAGACTGAAACTGGACCCCAGCTGTTGCAGCTGGTCCGCGTATTCCTAAAGCCTGAAGGATATATCCTCTTAGCTTAGATGGCTGTGGCTGTCAAGGGTCCTTGCTCCTCTTTGTGCAGAGTGGAAACACAACTCTCTGTTGGGGTCGTGCTTTGCCTTTAGGTGTCTGCGTCAATGGAGTGGAATGGTTTTCTTCAAAACTGCTAACGCTGAAGCTGCTTTAATTCTGGGCTTTGGCATGGATTCCCTTTGGAATATATGTAGTGTAAGGGTTTTGTACCAGCAACAGTACAAGACTCTCAAGCCAGGAATAAGAAAATCCACAAGGACTGGCAGTTGAAGGAGCTGGAAGGAATGGCTCAAATGAAATTTAGAACAGCAAAATTCCCCTGTAAGCAGAACCATTATGCTGTTTTTTCACTAAATGCAACAGTGACAGTTGTACTTAACGGATGGTAAAGGTATGTGTCTCTATACCATAACTTCTATTTTGCTGGTCTTTTGTTTCAGGGATGTTTTAATTTTATGATGGATACAGAAGTTTCTGGGATTGGCTGAAATGAATTATCCTTTTAAGCTTTCTCAACTACTTTTGCTCTTGATACAGAGGCAGAAGCTAAGGTGTGTTTTGAGCTGATAATTAAAAAAAAGACACTGAGAAAATTGATAAACGCCTCTTTATGTTTTTCTTAAACTGTGTGATTGCAGAGTTGGTATTTACCATTATATTGCATCACTAGGTAGAACATGGAATGACACTAAGGTGGAAAAAAAACCTTTGCAGGCTTTTTTAGATCTGATATTACTCACACCCTTTTAGGTAATGATGGAGAAGACTTTTCATGTTATGTTCTAATAGCTTGTCTAGCAGCAGCTTGTGCCAGGCACAGGTGAAGATGTCAGAAGAGGTGTCTTTCAGCTTCTTGTGGGCAAAATAGCCAGAGTTTGCCTGAAGTGATACAACAAAGCAGACAGGACTTTGCTCCTTCTGTCAAGTAATCCTTCCCAGGCTGCTGTTATGGAATATGTTTGTATTTCTACCTTCCTTTAGAAGATAAGGTTAGTATCCTGCACATCAGCCCTCTTCTGCGATTACCGTGGGAGAGTTAAGAAAGCAGTGAGCCAGGGCTCACTGCTGCAGAGCGTGTGAGCAGCTGCCTGCTTTGAGTGACAGAAAATAAACAGGCCTTGTGTTTACAAACCAAACCACATGCAGGTGCTCCAGAATTCATGGTGCCGTGGGTGATAGATTTCAAGGGGATGGAGAGGACTCTTAGGATTACAAGGAGACTATATATATATATAGAGTTATTAAAAAAAAAAAAAAAAACCAACAACTTGAGAAATGAGACCTGGGTACTGCTTAATGCGATGTACTCTCCAAGGAGCATATTTCTCATTTTGGGAAGCTGTACTAATATAATAGTTTGGCATCTATAGTTCTAGATTGATTCTGAGGCTGTAAAAATCACAACCACATCTTAACTTGGGCCCAGCCCTTAATCAGTTTCTGTTGTTTTAAGTTTTCTGCATAAGATTCAACCAATTGAATGCCCAGGAAAATAAAGACAGTACTGCATCCAGTTATTTGCTTATTAACTGTTCTACTCATTGGCTGGGGTTTTGTTGTCTGCTTTTTTGGCTGATATTTTAGCCCTGATGTACTATATAGGTCAGCTTTGTCTTACCACGATGTAATTATGGTGAATTTAACCCAAGAAATAAAAAATCAGGCTCCAGTAGTTCTAGCAGAGGACTAGAGGCAAGGCCTGCTTAATTCCAGGCTGCAGCACAGTGCAGGTGTTACCATGGTAACTTCTTAAATATCCAAGTACTGTGTGGGTGTGATGCCTATTGATTTTTGGCTTTTTTCTTTTATATATTCTCTGTATTCTTTACACATATATTTGTAACTCAGTAGTCTATTTTTTTTTTTTAATTATTGTTTTTTTTCAGGACTCCCAAAATCTGTTCAGGACCCCCCAAAATCCATCCAGGACTGTCCCAAATCACTCCAGCACCCTCCAACCCCCACCTCAATCCCCCCAAAATTCCTCCAAGACTCTCCAACCACAAATTTCCAACATTTATGAAAAGCTTGGGAAAGTGACCCTGGCGGGGAATCCCCAGGAATCTGGGAGTCCCAGTGGGGTCAGGAGGGTGGGGATCCCACTTTTGTCCCCCTTGACCCTGAGGAACTTGGCCATGCTGAAGAAATATTTCTGGTTGGCCTTGGCCATTTTCTTCTCAGCTGCCTGTAGGTTCATGATCTCCAACCCCGGCAGGGAGTGAAGGTCACACTCGAGGCCGTGCCCGAGCTGCGGTCCCTGGAGGTGGATTTGACCCCTCTGTTTCTGCAGGGTCCTCTGCAGGGCTTTGCTGATCCAGGCCTTGGCGGCCTCGCTGCCCTGGGTCTGGAGCAGGTGGCCACTGCCGGCCTTGCCCAGGAGGCCCAGGCTGAAGCCGAGCTCCTCCTGGTAGGCGTCCTCCTCGATGGCCCCGAAGCTCACCCTGTCGGCCTGTTTGCGGATCTCCGTCAGCCCCCAGCGTTCCTTCATCCTCCAGTCCCGCTGGCCCCCGTCCTCTTCCTCTGCCCATCCAGTGGCGCCAGCAGTGGCTTCACCAGCTTGACCAGGGGGCTCCTGCCACTTGTGGGCTTGCGCTCGATGGCCTCCTTCAGCTCATACCCCATCGTCCCATCCTGGCTCTCATGGAAGCTGCCCGCCCTGGCCGCCAGCGTTCCCTTGGCGGCCATGAGCCGCACTGCTTTTCTCCTCAAATCTGGTGGCAGGGACTGGACGGTGCCGCTGTTGTTGATGACGCCGGTGTGGGGCAGGATGGAGGTGGAGGAGAAGCTGGACAATGTCCGGCGCTGGGCCCCCAGCAGGAGGATGCTGCGGGCCAGCAGCTTGGACAGGGGGTCAGGCCCCTGCCACCCCCGTGGCCTTGGTGGCCGTGGAGGCCCTGAGGATGAGGGAGAGGCTGGGGGTGATGAAGGACATGAGGGACTCCACGCTCTCGTAGATGTGCAGCTTGGCCCCGCTCAGCACCAGGGTCATGTTGCACACATCCTCGATCCTGCCCAGCTCCTCCTTCCACAGCGGCTGCCCCTGGGCAGTGCAGGCCGTCACGCTGACCACCATGATGGTGGCGTTGGTCAGGAGCTGCTGCACATTCTCATTGTTCTTGCATTTATCCAGGGAACTTCCCAATTCCTTGACAGTTCAGAGGTAATCCAGGACGTTGGGCACCAGCGACCTGACCCCAGCTCTGGGAACCGTTTGGAATATTTGTCCTGGACGAACTTGTGGATGATGCTGAGCTCATTCTCAATCTCCACCGTGAGGCTGTTGGTGTCCACGATCACCCAGTACTTGGGGGCCCCCTCCACTGGCCCCAAAACTTCAACTGCCTTGGGCTGCTTCCCAATGTACTCCTCGATTTTCTGCATGATCTCAGCAAACGCCTTGGACCCCCAGAGCCTGGAGATGCTCCGCATGGACTCTGCAGCCTCAGGCTGCTCTGGCTCCTCCCACACATCTTTGACGGTGGCTCCTCTCCCCCTTGGAGCCTTCGGCCTCATCCTTCTCCCCTGCTGCCTCCTCCACGTCCACCAGTAGCTCATCTGCAGTGACATGGCTGAACTGGGAGTGCTCCTGCTGTTCCCGTTGCAGGTGCACTGACGTCTCTTCTGTCAGGAAAATCCACAAATGCCAGAGGTTTATGTCCAAAAAGGAGACAGAGGACTCCTGAAATTTTATTGGAATGAAGGGAGTCCACCAGAGCACACCTTGCTGAGTTTTCTCTCTCTAGGTTTTGGAGGGCACAGCATCCTTTTATCCTTAACTCCTGGCCGCATGTTACCATCTTCCTTTCCCCATTGGCTGAGGTACTAGTGGTGGAAAAGGTACCAGTTTAAAACTTCTTTTTTTATGTAGCTTTAGTCAGGGGGTTTGTTTGCCTTTGCCCTAGGAAAAGGAATTTTAACTCCCAGGCACTGTTTCACCAGGTGAGGTCTGATTAATTCAACATCTCAACAGAGTGGAAGCAGCACAAAAGATAAGAACCATTAATGGAACATCAGCTCCAAATCTCACCCCTGGCACGGTCAGAGACACCTGGTCTGGGAAAGGAGAGATAAGAATGGAGACCTAATTAGTGCCAGAGGTGGAGGAATCCGGATTCAATAGGAAATCTGGAAGCTGTTATGGTTTCATTAAGATCTGAGATTTTTATGGGGCAGAACATTTTGTGCTGGTTTCACTGCCACTTTGACACCCTGGTGATGGGACTGAAAAAACCCTGATCTCTTTGTGTGTATATATGTCCTGTCCTAAATGGGGATTGCAAGAATTATTTCCTTCAATATTGTAACTGGCTACTAAGAAACACCTTTCAAAAGGAGCAGTGTTGTAAATGTTCCCACACCCCATCTCAAATGCTCTACCCATGCAGCTCTCTGAAGGCTCTCTCTAAAGCAGGCAGAGCTGGTGTTGGAAAAACACCCAGGCTTTTCCCTGGTCCTTCAAGAGGATTTACTGTAATCTCCCTCCTAAACGGAGGTCAGACCAAGTGAAATCCACAAAAGGATTATTAATGATACTTGCCAAGACAGAGCAGAAAAAGAGAACAGAGGAGACAAAAAACCACAAAGTCCCCTCACATGAACTTGTCAGACCCATGAATGAAATAGCTCAGCCTCCTGACACATCTGTGTCCAAATGTTATATTTTCAGTCCCAGCTTTCTGGAATGCCTGCACGATATGCTCACCAGAGGGCCCATAAAAATTATCCACAAATCACTGGGTACCTCTGTGGACCTCATGGGAGATGATTTATAGGACTTTTGGCTGGTGAGCTCATCAGGTGAAGAGCTGCAGGACTGGAGGTGGCTGCCACCCACTGTTTGCTGGTCATTCTCTGACCCTTCATCTTCCCCCTGAACACTTCCACATCAAATGCCATGGGAGCACTCGACAGCTCAGAGCTTTTTTTTTTGATTGTGCCAAAGCAAAATTGCTGGACCACTGTATGCTGGGTGTTGAAAACTGCTGTATACCAGTCCAGGGACTTGTTTTTTGACTTGAGTACCAGATCTGGTTGCTTGCAAGTGATACAAATTCTGAAACAAAGACTATGAAGTGATGTGTAGCATCCTTGAGGCACAGATATACCTTTTTACTGCAGGTAAATAGCTGTAACCCACTATTGTTTAAAGCTGTGTGTCTGAAGTTTAGTTAACTATTTTACTAAGAGCAGGTTATAGATGGGAAGGAGATTTAAGGCTGGGGTATTTCAGGTTCTATAACCACCTCTAGGTTAAGTGTCTTACACTAGTTTTGGTAAAAGATTCAAGCACTGCTCTTCCTTTATTAATTAGCATCTGAGTTCTCTGTAGCAGTTATTTATACATTATTTCAAGTGTCAGTTCACACACAGATAGGGTTAGTTTGCATTCATTCTCATGCTTCCTCTGTGTCATAATTTTTATACAGTTATAGGAATGAACTTGTTTGAACGTTCCCAGTTAGGTGTAAAAAAATATTTTCCCATGAGTATCATCTTTTTGGCAAACATGAATGTGAAAAGGAACTGCTGTGGAAACTGTTCTGTGTGCTTGGGAAGAATTTACTTTGAATTCCCTTCATATTGCACAAAAAAAAATTCAGTATCAGTCATTGCACAGAGGTCTGCAGAAATACAAACTTCACCCAACTGCCTGTGATATTGATAAATAGCACTGTACTTCCCAAAAGATTTTTGGGAGTGAAGCTAAAGTTAAGGGCCATCTTTTTCAACAATATCTGAGGAAACCACATGACCTATTTGAACAACCAGGACACGCTTCTTGGTTTTGTATGGGCCAATCACACCTTGTGTTATGATTTAGTAACTGGGAAAACTTGATACTGGTTTCTTGGGATGGAAAAAGTTCTGTCAGGTTGAATTGTTATATGCTAATTTTACTAATGTGAGCACTGTCTTAATGACACTGTAAGTGTGTGATACTGTGACTGTACCTGAAATCTGGTATGCTTTTGGTTTTGGGTTCTCAGGTAACATTATACTGAGGGAAAGCTGCATTTTGTCTGGCATCCTGAATGCAATTTTCCCTGCTTTGTTTTTGATCTGAGGTCTGTAGGAGGTCAGTGGAGATGATGGCTGGGAACAAATGAGAGTGTGCCAGTAGAGAAAGCTGCGGTGTAATCGAGCATCTGTTGCTGTAATGTGTGAATGTTTGGCATTCTGCAAGCTGGGACACAAATTGTTGCTACCTCCTTCCCAAGGTTATTTCAGAAGCACACAGAGCAGCTGGCAAGGTCTGGGGCAGGTTTAACTCTCTAGTGGCATCCAAGTGCACAGTGCATTAAAAGTTAAATACACACCAAGACATGGTTTTTCTGAGCATAAGATTTTTTTTCTTCTGTAACTTATGTTTGACCTCTATACTAAATCCCTTGGTCACCATCTGAATGAATTACATAGTGTGAGATATGCAAAACCACAAAACAGAAACCTGCAATAGGTTTTGATGGGGTTGGGTGATTGTTTTTGAAAGGGGATGGTTGAGGAGAACTGAGGAAAATAATGAGATGCTTGTTGAGAGCTAACATTACAGTATAGGCAGACATTAACTGCCCTGGAAATGACCTGTAGGATGTAAGGAGACAAACTTTCATCAGTCGTCACTGTGCTATCCAACTACATAACTGAGGATACAGCTTGTCATCCTTCCTACAAAAGGCTTACTCCACAACTACACACTGTCTGCTATCACAAAAATAATTTTAAAATAATTTAACCAATGGACCATTGCAATTTTGAAGGATTTTGGGGCAAGTTTTTTGTTTCTTTGTTTTGCGATGGATTATTTACTATATATGACTTCAGTTTCAACATACTTCGGATATAATCTTCTTTAACCTCAAAGTAATCAAAATGCATGCTGAAAAATGCCATTTCCTATTTTAGTGGCATGTTTTTATTCAGGTAGAGAAAAATGGATGAGTGTGGTGAGTCACTAAGGCAGCTTTCTGTGCTTAACAAAGAAGTTGCTCATGGATGCCCCCCTTTGTTGCACTTTTGATGGCTTGAGATGATCATTATGTTGTAAAAAATCTAAAGAGATGAGCAAATCGAGGTGTCTAGGTGCGTACAGAAGCTAAGGGTCACTATATAAGAGGTGAGGCACTCTTTCAACACTCTCATGTTCTAGGTGCTTTTTATTAGTTGCTTATTACACAGCATCTTCTGCTGCCAAATTTGCTTTGAGGCACAGTTGCAGTATGCTATGTAATTCATAAAAGGCTGTTCATGCTGTTCCTTCTTTCATATCGGATGTAATCTTATTTGCAATGTGATTTTTATTCTTTTTTTTTTAATCCTTAGCTAAGTTTCCTGTCTTCTGATAGTATCTCTCTGAAATGTTGTTTGAAGGAAGGGAATGCATCTTGGCTGGTAATGACTCTACTGGCCATTTTATGTTCTAAATAAATCAAGACTGATTTTCTCTGTAGGTGTTACATAAACACAACGCTGGCCACAGCAGAGCTCCATTTCCTCATGACCTGGTCCTGTAGGCGTTTCTGTATCTGATGGAAGGCCTTACATCCCACTGTTCTCCATTTCCCTGGTGTCTCTGTTGAAATCTGTACTGACTGATAAGCATGAGAACAGTGTGGCACTGAAAATACTTTTGCAGTAAAACTGGGTTTTTTGCACTCTTTCTGTCTCTAGAAGAGAAAGTTCCTTTAAGTGCTGTGTATAGAAGCATCATATGCTCATTTCATGTTAAGAACTAATTCTCTCCTGGGTACCTGTGTTTGACTTGAGACATGAGAACTGGAGCCCCACATGAGGAGTAAGTTGAAAGTATAAATCAAATTGTTCAGTCAGTGCAGGCTATGGTTTCTAAACCAAACTAAAACTGGGTTCTCTTGGTGGTTGATGTAGTTTTGTTCACTGCATTTTAAAACGTTGTTACTTTTTTTTTCTTTTTTTTTTTTTCTGCTTTAGGCTCTATTTCTTCCTGCTCTCCCTGTTCTGAAACCTTGCAGATTGCCCGCAAGTGGTTTTGTATGAATAAATTGTAGGTTTGGGAAAAAGGAAAAAAGATGAAGCACAGTTTGTTATTTTTCATCCTGCCTCTGCTGTAAGGGAAATACAAGCAAAATACACATTTTCACATCATGTAGTAATTGTCAGCATGTGTTGTCCAGCACCTCCTATAATGAGCAGCTCTACTTTGTCCTTCCATTTTTTCTCACGGAGTCTCAGGTCTGCCTTGCCTGACTGAAACCCACTAGGTACATGTGTGATATATAAACATCTTGTATTGATATTCCTCCATAAACTTGGAACTAAAAGAAATGTTGAGTTATTGACAAGTCTCAGAAGGAATTCTTGTGTTGACTTAATGCCGTGCTTACTGATACGGAAATTTTTCCAGTGTACTTTCCATGAAATGGTGTACTGGATTTCTTTCTGTGTAAATATGACAGAAAAGAAGAGGTTTTGTTTGCTAAAGGTCAGATTATATAAAAAAGATGCACTGTTTTGGGGGGATTCTTCTTGCACACGTGCACTTTTACTGGGTCAGATGTGGGTGGCCTGCACTGATAAAATCAAATATCTGAGTAGGCTGCTTGTGCACTGCTCAGTAAACAGCTCAAGTACTGTCCAGAAGTGCCTTAAAGGAGTCATGTAATATTTTTGGCTCAGTATACTGCAAAATCTTTGGTAGTTTCTTTACAATAATCTGTTTGCCCCAACCATTCTGTTAGATCTCTGTAGCATTATTGGACAAAAAGTCTCTCTGGTAACACTGAAAGTAATTTATTCTCTCTTGATGAACTTTCTCTTTCATCTTGTATATCAAAACCCCTTAAAGGGCTAGCATGGGCCAGATTACCAGGCTATTAATGCAGGGCTGTCCTCCACAATAGCCTTCATGTTATTTGCTTCACTTACATTTTTTCCCTCTCCTCGTTCCCCGTATGTACACAGGATACTGCAAACAACAGGCAGCTTTATTTTCAGACACTGAAAAGCTTCACAGTTTACACACCTTTTTTCATGATTGATGTCATGATAACTTGATGGTTTCAGGATAGGTCAAAATACAGGTAACTTGGTAAGCACCTTTTTTAGTGAGGGAGGAGAGTACAAAAATGGTGTTTCATGAAATGGTGAGAACTGTAATTACCTTTATATGTACAGGGCATGTCTTTTTTTTTGTTTGGTTTGCTTTTGTCAGTTCGTCTTTGGAGGGCTTTTTGGTTTTATTTGTTATTGTTGGTTGTCTGATTGAAGGCACATGGATTTTATAAAACTGTCTGAAATTTGACTTTGAGCTCTGTATTTGACAAAGCTGCTCCTCCACAGTGATATTAACACATTGGTGATGAAAAGAAGCATAAATTTTCCTTCCTGTTATACCAGCCCTGTACATTGGCTACCAAGTTAGATATTTAAAACATTAACTTGAGAGCTCACCTACTTTTACTGCTGCCTACAATTGAGATGTTTGATTATCAAGTGTTATTGCAAAACTGAAAGAAAGTATTCATATGTAGTCAGTGAAGAGTAATCTTGCTGGGTCTTTCATTGCATGCTTCCTTGCTATGGCTATGACTTTTTTTTTCTTTTTTTTGGTGTGTATTCTGTCTGTGACAGGCAGGTGGGAGACTAAAAGCAGGTGTAAAGTTTGATGCAGAGTTTTGAAGCCAGTGGTGGAAGAGGGAGGGAGCTCAGCCTTGGCTGAGTGTCTTTCCCTTTGGGTCTGGTCTCTCTGCTGCCTTGCAGGCACTGCAGTTCTTTACCCTTTTTCTGGCTGAGGATGAAGGGCTCAATTTCATTTGTTTGTACAGCTCTAAATGGTGGCACAGTGATAGAAACAGAAAGTCAAGACTGGAAACTAAGTTTGCTATTCCAGTAGTGTGAACCATATGACAGAACAAAACAGGAACACTTCATGTCTATTTAGTGGCACCAGCTGAAATTTGTTTTAAACTGATGCGGTTTAAACTGATCCTAAGTGGTTTAGGCACGCTGATTTTAAGTGCAGATCAAAACTCCCTATGCCACACAATAGTAAAGCTGGAACAATTTATCTAGGTTCTTGTTTGTTTTGTCAGCATGGTGTTTGCAGCTGTTCTAGTTTTTCTTTATTTTATAACAGAGCTCATATTCAAGCTGTAACAAACTTGATTCTGTGTGGTTGCTGTTTTTCAACTCTTCTTCCTTCACACCCATTCTTAGGCAGCCTCAGAATCCTGGGTGAACTGAGGCTGTCTGCAAGGAAGGTGCTGTGAGCTTGAAGAGGTAGGGGGAGCCTCCAAGAGGCAGGTGAGAAACAAAAATTGAGTTTAAAAAGCTCATGGAAGGCAAAAGTTTAGGGTGAGCCAGTATAAAGCTCTGTCTGGACCAGGATCACACCACAAGGGTTCTGGACATGTTTAGCCTGTAGTTTAGTGAAAACTCAGAGAGGAAAAGGAAGTTTTCTTAAATCTTTGTATTAAAAAAAGAAAGTGTTTTGGAAGATACACCCTGGAGGTAGTAGCTACCAAGAATTAAAGATTTTAAAACAAACAAACACAATCCCCCAAACTAATTTACCAGTACTTTTAGAATAAAAGCAACAAAACTAACCCAAAACCCATTCTCTCTGATGCAAAGTTCTCTGAGCCTTAGGTATGACACAGCTTGGTGTCATCCATGGAAATAAATAGGAGGTATACCTGTTTTCATCTTTTGGGAAATGGATGTTATTATCTCGATTTTTCAGATTTCTTGTTCATCAAACACTGAGGCAGGAGCCAGGATGAAGATTTAACTTAATGATTAAAGCAGCAATAACCCTCCCCATAGCTCTAATAATAAAGTCCTTTTCTGATATAAAAGAGCAGCATGTTGAAGCATTAAATTTTCCAGATGAAGAAAATACATTAAAATAAATGAAATTAACTTAGTAGTTTCTGATTTATAGTACCAATGGATACAAAGCTTTAGAAGAGTGTCTTGCTCAGAAGCTTAGAATTAGAGTATCAGTTTTATTGTGGGAAACTGTTTCTTTGTAGAACTGAAAAGACAAATTCCTTACTAGTTTTATCATCTATTTATTTTTCCTGTTATGATTCCAAACAAAGGTTAAAAAGTCAGCATGTCATATTTGACAATCAGTGATTCAGCCCAATTTTAAAAAAAAAAACCAACCATGCATCCAATGAGAAATAGCACTCTAGACTGCCTTGATTACACAGAACTCTTAAGAATTGTTGGTTCATTTCATGCACATACGTGAAAATTTATCAGGTGGTATTTAGGTGGTATTTACTGTGCTTTCCCATCAGGGCTTACTGCCCTTCCTGTGGGTGCCAAGCAAGAGGGCTCAGATTAACTTTTCCCACCAAAAGAAAAAAAAAAAAGGGGGGAAAAAAAAAGAAAAAGTCGTTGTGGGGCAGTAAGGTCAGCTGAACTGCTTGGAAGGAGGAGTGTTGTCAGTCTTTTACTAAGTAAATGTGTCTTTAAACTTTACCACCTTCAGAAAGAAGGTACAGCACCAATTCATGGCATTTAGCAATTATTGCTCTCTGAAGAAATTTCCTGATTTATTTTCCTTTGCAATCAGTTTCTCCACTGTACTTTTTAGTAGCATGTCTGATTGCTTTAAATGAAACAGCAATCATGTTTTCTTCCATTTACTATACAGAGTATAAGTATTTTGTAAGCATGTAACTTAGTATTTCCCTGTCCCTTTATTTGTGTGTGTGTGTGCTATAACAATAAAAAAATTAAAATTATATATATAAAATTTAAATATATTTGGTATGCTGGCATGCAAACTTCTGTGTAATGGAAAGAGGGTTAAATATTTTCTTTAGTAAAGGCCATCTGTGTAGTTGCACATGTTTTATAAGCAAACCTATTCAATTCCACTGATGTAGAGGTTACACTGCTGCAGCAGAATTCTCCACTGTTAAACATTGCTGGCATTTAGCCTGTAGAGGTTTTAGTGGGATTTCAGATCCCATTTAAATGTATTTTTTTTTAAATGTCAAAATAACATGCAATTTTAAAATCTAAAAATGGTAGTTAGGACACAGAATACCAGTTTTCATTTCTGAAAGGATTTACACGTCTGAGCTGTTTTGGTAATTTCTTATATTCCATTTGTACAGGTAAAATTACAACATTAAAAGTCTAATGAAGAAGCCTTGTTACGTATCTGGTGTGTAAAGATAAAGTGACTCCAGTAATTGGAAAACAGAAAATAAATATTCTACCTAGTTTATGATGAGTCCAAATGTGCATCTTAACTACTTAAAACTCAGTGTTATTTGGTGACAGTGATGTACACTTGCAAAGTCTGCCTTCCTATTAGAAATAATGTAGAGTAGTGCTCTTCATACCCTTTCTAAGTTGTTTCAGAAACTGAGAAGACTCTGGGATCACAGTATAACTCCCATTGCAGATTAGCATCTACTCTAATTATAGTTCAAATGTTTCCCTTGATTAAGTAGAGCATGAATATTGTCCCTTACTGGCACACCCAGAGAATGTTCCTGAGTTGTGTGCTTCAGTACCTGAGGGTGGCTTGGTTAGGAGATGCAGGAGAAGTTTTTCAGGAATAGAAATGAAAACTTTGGGCCTGTTGCCAGCTTTATTTGTAACCCTTTGCCTTCTGCACTCTGCTCTTTCTGTTCCTATACCTGGAGAGTGCTCTGTTTGTCTGTGCTCAGCTGGATGTCTGATTTGGTGCAGATGTTTCATGCCTGAAAGTCAATTTTGTACAAGAGTTTAACTGAGAAAGGGGTTAAGGAGAAGCTGCTTGGGTTAATGCCTGAGCTAGGTCAGCTGTCCCACATTTGGGAGCACAAGCACCAGCCAACGAGAGCCTGTTGTGTGCAGTTGGAGTAAAAAGTATTTTTTTGCTACCTTCCTGCTCTGATGAACTGAAGTAGCTCTGACTGAACTTCAGTTAACTCTTGCATCCTACTCATATGTCCCTGCAGTTTGGCTCAGTCAAGACTGCCTTTCTAGAATTGCTCATGATTTAAGGTCCGATACTGCAGTAAAAAGAAAAACAACTGAACAAGCGAGTGATGGATCCTGAGATGAGATCATTGGGCAAGATAATGAACAGCTCCTTTCAGAGATGAAATACTACTGTAATTCCAGCAATGTTCTGGCTATCAGAGTTGAGTTACTTTTGCCTTGGAGGTTTTGTAATCAGCCTGCTGGAGTGCAGCCTCAGTGCAGCCTCCCATCTGCTAAAACACTCCAGTGAAGTGACTGTCTTGGTGCAGTTATGCTCTTTATCAGACACTGGCATTCGCTGCAGGCAGAGACATAAGAGGGCAGCCTTTTGTGAGGGGATAATCACAACTGGACAGGCAAGTCAGCATAGAGAAGACCAGCAAATGTGGAATGGTTCCTCTATGAAAATCTGTGAGCCTGTGCTTGAAATGCTCATTTTTTCTCACCTGAGAACCAGTGCTTTACATGCCTTATGTTTTGTGCTCATATTTTGGCGCTGTGGGATGCTGAAACTGTAGCCCTCATTAACTCTAAAAAACCAACAATTTTCTCTGTATGTGGTCATGTAAAACTGAGAAAGTCAGACTACTAATCTAGAAAAGGTTGAGAAAGACAGGTTATTCTCAAATTATTCTAAGTAGTGAAGCTGCTGCTTTTTTGTCTGTATGCTTTGGATGAAGGACAAACAGTAGTCGGTGGGGCCAGAGCAGGCCTGTAACAGTCACAGAATATCTCAGGTTGGAAGGGTCCCATAAGAATCATCAAGGCTAATTCCCTGCTCCTCACAGGACTATTTAAAAGTAAATCATATGACTAAGAGCATCATCCAGGCACTCCCTGAACTCTGTCAGGCTTGGTGCCATGACCACTTCTCTGGGGAGCCTGTTCCACTGACCACTCACTCTCTCACAATCTTTTCCTGATGTCCAGTCTGAACTCCCAGGATGCAGTCTTGGCAAATGTTTGAGCAAAACAAATGCTAAGACATACATTTGACCTAATTTAAAACACTCCTGTGAGTATCAGACACACCTGCTGGGTCTCAGAAATCTGTCTAGTTGTACTTGTTCATGTCTGTCTTTGTCTTCACCAAATACTGCCAGTTGCTGTATTTTCTTTTGAAACAAGTTTGTTGGAAAATATTTCCTCTCTGAGGAAATAGTTTAACATTGACTGGATGTTGTTTAGTTTTTCTGCTCAGGATGCCTTACCAAATATGTTTCAGCTCTTTGTTGCTTCCACCGTATTCTACTGTCAATATAGTTCTTGTGCAAGACAGTATTTTTTTCACCAGCAATTTGCTGACCCTTTTTCCAGTATCTTCTGGTTTTTTTCATAGACCATACTTCAGAGACTGCAGGAAATTCCTAATTACAGTGAGACATAGCATGGAGTAGCTCTTTAGAAGCTTCCAAAGTCAGCTCAGATCATTTTTGGCCATGCTTTGAAACATTTTCTACATTTTCAGGCTTCCATTTTTCAGCAAGTTACTTATGTACTACTTTATTCTACTTTATTAAATCTACTTTATTATTTAGATTTAATCTAAAGATTAGCATGAATGCAAGAGCTCTGATGGATTTCTGTAATAGGGATGGGACAAGTAATTTTGAAAACAATATGAAATAAGCAGTTCAGGTATCCATGATGCAGGTCTACCTAAAGCCATTTGCTTGTGTGAATACAGTGTGGCACTTTGTAAAGGATAAATCAGAAGAAAACAATTCAACATGCTTCAGTGAATTCTAATTTCTGCATTTTACTATATCCTTTCAGAACCGTGGATGATCTGGCCTCCAGCTTGCTGAGGCACAAAGGTACTACTAATTACTGAGGAAAAGCAATGTCTGTGTTTTTGTGAGCTAGCGAGGCTTTCAGAAGTAATGTTTGAATTGTAGGGTCTTTAAAAAAGATTTGGCTTACCCTCCTCTTTCTTTAGAGCTGAGGTAAACCTTTACTGCTTAGGAGACACTGAAATGAAGCAGATTCAGGCTGTGGCTCTGATGTTGGGGTTTTGTCAGTTTTCCTACAGTGAAAATTGCAGTAGAGACAATACTCAATACAGGTAAAAAGAGAATTTACAACGTTTTACACAGATCATTGAATGCTGCTTTTGCAGAGCACAGCTTAAGATGTGCTTTGCAGTCCTGCTCTCTTTGTGTGAGTTTCCTGGTCTGTCTGACCCTTCTGAAGTCACTCAGCTCAAAATGGCCAGCGGATGGATTCTGTTGGTAAAGTCAAGCAGATGGATGGCACTTTTGCATTCACACATGAGCCAGCAGCTCAGCTGAACTACCAAACACCACTATCAGCTCTTAAAAGTAGAGCTCTGGAGGTGCTCTGTGTGATGGTGCTGATGGAGGGAGGCTTTCGTGCTGTAGAAGTAGGGGATCATAAAAATTACATGTGACAGCCAGTAGGAAAACTCAGTTATTGCAGAGGCCCCGTGCAAGGCTGGGTAATGCTGAATAACACTGGTGAAATATTGCTGCTGATACAAACAGGAGGCCTGGAGGCTGATCTTGCAGATACTTGGCTGTATATTCTTTTTAATACAAAGAAGTAATTTATCAGCAGGACTGGCTGCAAAGGTAGCTAGGAGAGCTTTGCTACAAATGGCCCAGAATCCCAGTGTTGATGTGAATGTGTATGGGGAGTTTAGTCTAATTAGCAAATACACACTGTAGCATGTTAGTGCAATTATTGCCTGTAAAGGAAACCATGGCCATTGAATGTGGTTTTTCACCATCTGGAAGGTGGGGACATAACCTGAGCTATTGTTTTGCTAATGCCTGTGAAAGCTAAGACAGAGCACATAATAAATTAAAAAGATTTTGTGGGAGTCTTGCCAGTGTTCTCGGGAAAATGGTAAAGAAGGAGTATGTTCACTTGTTTTGGTAAGGGACTTTGGGCTGAGAGGAAAATAAGCTGTAATTTTCCATTAAATATTGCTTGAAGTTGGAAGAGGAAAGAAAATGAAGAGTCCTAACATCAAGGAATGCCCAGATCATATCATACAGACAGCAAAGTTCTGAGGTTATTTTAGGTTATAAAGGGTTATTAAACCTGCACAAAATTATGTTCTAGGTAAACATTCTATTCTAGCCTATTCCCCTAAAATCAGCTGTTGGAATAGGCTTACTGCCTATCAGTGTTCCCACTGATAGGGTAATTTTCTTTGTAGGAATCCATGCTAATTAAAGGTGAAAGGCACTGTGCTTTTTAAGGGAGCTTAAATGTGGTAGATTGGAGATACCTTACAGAAGAACACCAATAAGATGGTAATGATGGGTCTAGAAACATGGAGATGAAGAATAGGTGGAAACACTTTTGATAGATGTTTGAAATATTAGATCATTGTTGTAAGGAAAAAAAAAGTGGGGAGGAGTGTCTGTTGAAGAAACATTTTATGTATTTAATAAATAACAATTTGTATGTCACTCGGAATATTGGATTTTCATCCTAGCTAAGTCCAACTTTTAAATTGCTGTCAATGCTATCAGAAATATGAATTTTTGGCTCCTCAGTGAAAAGCTGTGTCAAATGCTCTTCCTGACTACAACAGCCATACTTTGGTGCTTGGCAGAGGAGAGCTTGCATACTGTTCCAGTTGCACAGCAGCCCTGGACTACAAAATCCTGTTTTCATTTTCTTCAAGCAGCACTGGAGGTTTGGAGTGAACAAGATGATGAACTTGTTGTCATTGAGTAAATGGACGACCAAATTATGTCCAGAAGACAATTACACTGCTATAACATATACTTTTATTTTATTTTAAGATTAGTCTTTTACGTGTGCTGCTCTTGCCATGACACAGACAGTAGAGAACCTTATCTGAAAGTCTGCATGATGCACTGAATTGTTTAATCCGTTTTAGAGTAAGGGCAGAACTGCAGTGCAGAGCAGTGTTTTAGCATGTGGCACAAAATGTATATATTTTCTTTACAGTTTCTGTTGTAAGTATTTTGCTTGTTTGTACATTGTCCCAGGGTGGCACGTGGCTAAGAGAGCAATATATCTGTCTAGGAAACAACTGTATCCTATTTCCCAAAGCCCAAGAGCAGAAAAATGAAGTTTTTACCGAAAAATGAAGTTTTTACCGAAAAATCATGGCTGCATTTGTATTGGCTTTTAAAATGGACTTTTCTATGTGTCTGTAGGAAAAGAATCCACTGCCTGTGTTGACAGCGTGGCTATAGCATTCAGGAGGAATGCTGAGCTGTTAGGTTGTATAAATGAGTAATGTCTTGCAACAGTTGGCCTTGACAGTCTTACACTTTCTTAAGCGGATTTACAATCATCTAATATTTGCACACCTCCTTTCAACACTTAAAGCATCAGCTTCTCTTTAGTCACCATAAATCTAGGGCTATTCTTTCAGGAGGAAGTTTCCCCCAAGTGATTTCAATGACCTGAAATGCTAAGTGAGATGGCTGCACCTTTGATGAGAGGGATATTTCTTAGTTCATGACTAGCTCTGTTGTAAGAGAATATTTGTGTTCTCACTGTGCCAGCAAGAGCCTCATTATAGCAATTTCCAGATAGAAAAGACCTGAATGCTGAAGCTCAGCTTTAATTAAGTTTGCTACATCTAGCTTAGCTTCTCTAACAGGCTTAGATGATGAAATACCAAATAATTAAAGGGATAAGGTAGAGTAATGACTAGGAGTTATAACGAAGAACCAAGTCTGGTTTCTTTTAATCATGAAACATTTTTCTTTTTTTGTGTGTGGACTTGAACATTTCAGCCCTTTTGGCTCAGTTCACTCAGCTGAAGAAATAAATGGTTATTTTACACTCCTGAAAAAGTGAAAAATAGTTGACCGCAACCAAATAAAACCTATTATTTTTCTGGATGTTGCTACAGAGGCAAACATGAAATTGTGATGAGTATGGATGAACTTTTGGAAAGATTAGCACTTAGATGGTTGCTGCAAAGACAATTACAGTTGCTGTGGGTTTGATGACACATAAAGCTGGCAATCTGTTAAGGTTCTGTGACAATGCAAATTTTGGTCATTTGTTACCAGAACTCTCTCATGCTGTAGCTTTCACGTTCACTCCTTCACAGTGCAGTTGAAAATTATATTAAAAAGTCAAACAAAAGAAACCCCAAATGAGTATCAGTTGTAGCTAAAAGCATCATTGAAACACTACAATTCCCAAGAATTTAGAAACAGAGTAGGAACATCATGATTTGATTCAGACGTTTTCAGACTCTGGACAGTGGACTGCTTCCAATCTTTCCTCTTTGTTATCCAAATGTTAATTTCATGCTTTGTAAAGTTGCTGTAAGATGCTAATTATTACCTCATGGTCAGCTTTGGACCAGCTCCCACAGTGCTGTGCTCCCAATGGTTTGGAGGAGCATAAAGGATACTCTAGTGCTTTTTCCCATCAAATTAAGTTCTTGCAAGGAACACATCTTTATGCTGGTGCTCCCACTGCATTCCTGTATTCTTAGCAAAACCTTCCCAGAGGAAAGCCACACTTCAAAAAAGCTGGGCAAGAGGAGATGAAATGCAGATGCTACTGTAGGGCAAGATTCCATTGAAACGAAAAAGGGAGAACACCACCATCAAGAGAAGTTCAGCAGCATGGATTCCAGCATGGATGCAGCCTTTCTCTTGTTTTTCCATTCTCCTGGTAGTGAAATAATTGCAGTAGCTATTTAAATATGTACTATGTCTTTCTCTCATGTCCTGAGGAAATTGGAGAAGGGTAAGAAACAGAGAAGGATAGTCCAGAGGAAAATGAACAATGGAATAGCACAGAGGGAAGTCACTGTCTACTTAATTTCACTCTGCTGCAAACTGTCGAGGGCTTTATAGTTTGACAACAATGACAGAGCTGTCATCAGTCCCCACTGTCAAACCCTAGACTGGTGCTTTAACTAGTTCACCACTGGCAACATCAACAGGAGCTTGTGATCAAGTAACATGTTATGTGTTGTGACAAAGCTCAAGTACACAGAATACTTCACAATTGTACAAAGAATCATGAAAATATAAAGAAAAGGGTCCCAGATGAAAATGAGGACATATGTTTTTATTTGCTTAGGAGCTAATTGTAGTTTTTTACTTTTTTTGACTTTTGCACGCGGCTGAATTTATTTGCTCTTACACACCAGTAATTTGCTCAATTTATGGATCTGAGAAACTTAGTTATATGTGGAGCTTGGTGCACCCTATTTCTAGTGATAGAAAGAGAAACTCCAGTGTGAGGTTTTTCAGTACCTGGGGCTGTAATTGGCACTAGTTTGTGTTCCCAGTTAATGAGGCATTCAGTACTTTATCACAGAAATGGGAGACTCATGCACAGTTTGTACCACTGAATTAATTGTCAAACGTGTTCATGCTTGGCAGCTGAGTGTTAACTAGTGGTGACCTGTCCTGATGAAGCAAACAGCTGGCTTTGCTTGACATGCTGGAAAAGAATATATTTTATTTCTGTTACAGGTTCAGAAATATCAATTAAGTGTTGGAAATGTGCTTGAGGCTATGAAATGGCCACTTTGATCCAGGATTCCTTGTTGTTTGAACTTGTTCAAGTGCTGAAGTTTGGTATGGCCTCTTGTGGGGATAGACTGAATAGAAATAACTGTATTTTAGACAACAGTTATTGTTTTCATCAATACACCTGATCATTGAGGCATAGGTTTTTGCTTAGGTCCATTTCAATGCTCTTGTCCTTTTTGCTTGATCACTGGATTTATTTCACAAGGTAGGAAATGGTAAAATACTTACAGAAGTGATGTTACAAACTGGAAGCATAAGTTGTGTGGGAAAAGGCAGGAACCAACTGCCCTGAATATTTCAGGTTGGCCTGGGAATCTCGGGTGTGGTGAAAGGAAGGTGAGAAGAGTTGGGCAATTTTGAGTCTTAGAAAAAATGGTGTGTGATTAAGATTCTGAGAGACTGCAGGTATGTAAGTCATATCAATGACTTACATGGTTTTCTGGGATTGCTGCTTTAATGCAAAAGAAAAGAAAGAAAAGAAATCTGGAGAGAACAGACTGAAGAGAGGTGTAAAGGAAAAAAGCAAACACTGAAAGGGTCCAGGTGACATTGTAAACCTCCAGACCATGTCTGAGTGCTTTATCATGTCACTAAAAACTCTCCCTTTCTGGTTTAGTTAATATGTTTCACGGAAATTGAAAATCTGGCCTTGAAATATATTTAGAAATGTCTCAGGATTTATTGTCTGATATTACAGTAATGTTTTTTCCCTGGGCTTGACAAACACCTCAAAAAAAACCCCAACCCCTCAAACCCCACTGGATTCTTTCCACCCTGTTCTTGTCAGTGAAATAAAAATCCATTTATTTGACAGGAAAGCTGCTAAGTGAAAGTACCCAAAGCAAATCAATTCTTCCTAAAAACTCCAGAAACAAAATGGAATTGGATATTGTATTGTGGCCATCCTGCCCATATTAGGAAATCAATTACAGTTTTTCAGGAGTTACTCTATTTAAAAGTGAATTAAATTGTTTACTTTTCTATCCAGGTCATCTCTTTCCTGTCCATTGCATTCTGTCACAATTATCACTGGTTGCATCTCACCCCACGCTTATAACAAAATGTGTCATACATCATCTCATACACAAAATGTTTGAATTTTTCATTAAAAGTGAACAGCCAATATAAAATAGAGTAAATGCTTGCCTTCGGCCTGCAAAGGATAAAACCATTTATTATTTGACAATAATATTCACAAAAGCAACTCACAGAATTACTGACTTCTCAGCCTGTGCCATCAAGGGGCACCCACAAAATACCTCTAAAATGAGACTGTGGACTAAGATTCTGTAATAGTTTATTGGAAGGTAAAGATCTGGTGAGTTTGCCTTATGATCTGGTAAGGTTTTCCTGTGGACTGCTCCTGTAATATGAATGTTAATGGCTGTCTTTCCAGCTTTGAGTGACAAAGGTAAAGCAAGGACAAAAAGCTCTTCTCTCATCCTGCTAACAAGATTTTCATACTCTGTGATGTCACTGTGGTTTGCTTTGCTTTTTTTTCCCCAGGAAATGTCCAACTGATTAATGTAATTATATTTTACTAAAATCAACTGTGATTCACTTGTATTAGATTTTTGCTTTGCTACTTCATCATATGAAGCCAAAGCTTATCATTCACCCTCTCAGTTATTCTCTTTACCAGTCCTGTATTTTTTATCCTGGTGATGATGGATGTTCAGTGTAATTAACAGAAACATTTCGTGGTATGGAGAAGGGTTTGCAGGTGCTGTGCAAGAGCATTTAACCTTTGAGTTCATTGGAGACAGGGTGATAGATAAAATGACTTAAAATATTTGTAAAAATAGTATTAAAGCAGCAACAGTGCACTGCAGTTTGGCAGGAGATCCCAGGCCTATCTAGCAGTACATATCTGACTGGGCAGTAGCAAAATGATTCTACTTTCTTCTCTGAACCCCAATCTGTGTTGTGGATATCTATTTCTTGTTTGGGAGCTCCTTCCTATGTCCCAATTGCCAGTATAATTTTAATAATCAGGGTGTTGCTGCAGGTGGATTCCCACAGATAGGTCAGTGAAGCACTGGTGTATTTTAGTAGGTTTTTTTATTGCCCTGCTTCAGCATAGAGCTGGTCTGGTGTTTACAGGCTTTGAAGAAGTTTAGTTACTGAGTCCACTTCTCGTTTGCTCTTTTGAGACTCTGTTTACCCCACATAGTAATACTGGGCCCAATACTGGGCAGTTTTTTATTTCTGTTTTCTAGGCCATCTACATACTACCAAATATGGAAAAAAAATGAGTTCTCTCTGATTTTTATGGTCTGGGTAAAAGTTGGCAAGGCATTACTTACTTGTGCTCTATACAGTTACTTGAAGATGCGTTTCCTGATCTGTCGAGATGAGATTCACAGTCCAAATTCCTCTTTACTTTGCTTCCAGTGCAACGAGTGGGTGACTTCATCCTGTTTCCCTGCAGCAGAAAATACAGAAAATAAAATCCTGTGCCAGAATCTTTGAGAACTAAGCCTGGGTATCCTTCAGTCATGTTATGCATATAAGGTTTTTGTTGCTTCCTAATGGAAGCACAACATGATGGGCATTGTAGCAACAGAGAGTCATTGTCCTGGAGAGCTTAAGTTGAAACAGATGTGTTAGAAGTGGGGGAGGAAGAAGAAAGACAGAGAATAGCAGCATGGGTTTCCCAGATTTGCTTGGCTGGCAGAAACTTGGACTAGAACTCCAAATCTCAAGGCCCCTAGCTCATTGCTTTTTTTGGGCTGGATCCTGCTCTCTGTTTATACCACTCATGACATCTGTCTCATTTTTGAGACTTGCCAGGTAGGTTTAAGAAAAGAAGTTAACGGGACATTACCACTGCAGTATCCATAAGTTCCCAAAACCACAATTACAATTTTTTTGAAGAAGGAAAAGTAACAGTGGTTTTTTGTTTTGGGTTTGTTTTTTTTTTAATCATCTAGTTTTGCTGAAATATTCCAGTTATAGGATTGACTGTGCATGACTTGTATGCAAGCATCAGTAGGAATGGTTTTACAGTCTGGGATGCATTTTCCTGCTCTGAATTTTTCAGCTCTGTTATCATGTTAGCAGTGTAGCAACTTGCTGGGAGTGGTGGGGAAGCCAGTCTCAAGAGTTTTGCATTTTCCCTTGCTTCTGGTCCCCAAGGTCTGGCAAGCAGGAAGGCTCGGGTTGCTACAAAGCCCTGGTCTGTGTTTGACAGTTGGGTTCTGGCTGAGAGCTGGCAAGGGTTTTGGCAGCCTCTCTGAAAGGGATTTCAATCCCACTGTGGGCTTAATGGTAGATGCAGTGTGATCCAATTCCACAGAAAGTTTCTTTCCTTGTGTAACCAATTACATTTTCTTCCTGGTGCACAGTCTGTGCTGTCTGATCACAAATTAGATGGGTGATGGGGGCTTGGGTGAACTAGAGCTCAGTAAATATTATCATCACACAGATCCTCTGTCACTTATATCGAGAAAGTTGTCATTTTTTTAGTCTGATGGCAAAAGTTTTACCTCAAAGTCAGAGATTGAAAAAATAAAATAAATGCCAGTGAGGTTCTGACATCCTAGCCTGGGGCAGGGGGAGAAGTGACTTATTAGGAAAAAGAGTTAAAAGAGAAGCTTTTAACTTGTTAGTGCTTTGAACTTCCTGTGAAGGGCTTGGTGGAGATGAGGCAGATGATGCTACTCCTCTATCAGCCACCAGTTGCATGGCAAATGCTCCTTGCAGGTCTCCTTGTAAGTGGACAATTTTTGTTTGCTGCTGCCTTGAAGTCTTTCAGAACTTCTTTTTCCTAAATGGAGATAAACAGATCTCTAGTAGCAGAGACAGAACGTCAGAAAAGACACATGAGGCTGCAGAGGTGGTCAGGTACATAAAGAAAGGAAACCTGGAGGTACTTTCTGAAGAGTAATTTCTGTTTGGAATTGTTTATCTGGTTGTTTAGCCTCACTTGCTAGCTGTTGGGATTTAGTATGCATTCTTATCCATTAGTTTCTGTTCCTCCATACCTGATACAGACAGTGATGCACAGTGTGAGGCAGGTGTGAATCACTGGGAGCCTCTGTCAGATCACTCCCTTCTTTTTCAGCATTTGCTGTAGAGTCTAAATGCTGGAATTGTGTATTGGCTTAGAAATATTCCTGTCTTCCAAGAGTGAAAGGTGTCAGCTTCCCTCACAATGAGAGAAACTGCATGACCAAGGCCTTCTGGGAGCAGCTGTGAGTTTCTTAATTTTGGGGAATACCAGGTCTGATCCTAGTTTTGCTATTTTTGGATCTGGTGTTTGTCACAGGAGGCTTCTTCATAGCACTGAAGAAGCTGGGGAGTAGCAAATGTTGATTGCTATGCATAGCTTGCTTGTGAGGGGCAAACAATAATCTCTGTGTTTGCAGTATGTACTGCCAAAATGAGATTAAATTAAAAAGAATACCCAACAACCCAATGCAACCTTTATGCCAGGTCCTTTATATATGTATTCAATACAAAATTCACCAGCTCTGGTTAAATTTCGTGACGAAATAGTGGGGTCAAAAAATGAGGGGTCTGTATGTCATCTGTCCTGGATTATACTGTGTCAATCCCCTCTGGTTTTGTGACTTTAAAGCATTAGTCTGAGTACTTAAGGAAGGAAAGCATTTTTCTACTAGAAGTAATGGCCTTAATTACATCATTGTTACAAGACGTGACTCGTTTCATTTCTGTGGCTGCTTGGCTAGAGGAGGAGGTCATTTGCCATGGCACTTTGATAAAATTTCTGGAATTAAAAACTTTGAGTACACAGGTCATCGGGCATACATTAGGTTCTGGAAAATACTCATAAAACTAAATGAGGCATGTGGAGATGAATACAGCAGCCTTTATTGCCACGATTAGGTATCCAATTATGCTGCTTCTTTTGACTCTGATTTCACGTAGCCTCTGCTCGTGGTATCACCTCCACTCACTGCACTATTTTGTGTCACGTTGAGGAAAATGAGACGAGGCTTGAGATAGACCTCTGTGGCAAGCAGAATATAGATCCTTTAAAACATTCAAATGTAAAAATCCTCTTCTTGTTGGCAGGGTTATTGTTGGGTGAATGGTCTTGATGAAGAGGGGAGTATCCATAGGGAGCTCTAAAGGGAAAAAGAGCAGATGACAATGGTATTGCAAGAGAAACCCAAGAGCTAGTTGAGTTTTTTTTTCTGCTGAAAGGTTTTTATTAAGAACCTGGAAGGCATAAAATACATCTCAGAAGTACTCCGAGTCAATTGGATGGCCTTGAAAACAGCTTGTACGTGGGAGAAGAATGGACAGTTACTAGAATGGCTTTTATGTATGGGATAGCAGAAAGAGGGTCCCTATTTATGCTTGATCCAAAGGGAGTATGCTGAGTGGCAGATGGGGCTTTTTGACTCTAAAGGTAAAAGCCTTAGTTTTGCTATTAAAATCAAACAGCTCAAGGACTCTCTCTAGTATTTTGTAGTAAATGCCACTGTCTGAGATGGAGGTTTATCTGTCAGTCATGCCTCAGGATGCATCCAAGAGAATGCAAGAGAAATTACTTTGGACTGCTGCGTTTTCTGTTAATACTTAGTCTGTTGCTAGAACTATCTTTTGCTTGAATTGCCTCTTGGAATTTGAAGGCTTTAATTGGGAGATCCTCAGGCTTTCCTTACTTGTAGTTCCTGTGAAATGTGTGATGAAGAATGGCAAACGCTGCTTCAGCTTTGAGTCCTCAGCTTCCCAGTACTCCAACCAGGATCCAAGCTTACCATGAGAATGTGAAGAAACTAATTGGGATCAGCAATCCCCAAACACTAGTGGGATTGCATCTTATCTTTTCTGATGAGACACATCTCATCTTTTGGCTTTACTCTGATGGTTTAAATTTGCACCATGTAATGGACATAATAAGACCAGATTTACAGTACTGCAAAATATTGTATCATGCATTAAAGATGAAGTGCAGCAAGAGCTGCTAGCAAGACTTAGAAAGCAAACACTCCACTAGTAAAAGGCATCTGAGCTGTAACTATTTGAACTTTTATTTCAGTTTCCTCTTGTCAGGACCACAGTGGAAGGGAAGCAGTAGATAACCAAGTCCAAATGATCCATGTTTTGGTGAGGCACTGAACAGTTCTTAACCATTTTTTCTCTGCATGCCTAACTAGACTAACTGCAGATATAGGCTGTACTTAATACACGGTCCGGACATTTACTGATATCACCAGTAAAAATAAAATTTTAAAAAGCAAAATGAAAGGAAGAAACAGCAGCCTTCATAAAAGCATTTTCAGTGGTAGGGTAATAAGAATGCATCCATAACACTAACAGAAAGATGGCTAGTCTCCTGGAAGGATTTAGATGAAATAAATATTGTGCCCTACAGATGCCAATCAGTAATACTAATACATCATTATATACTAGTCAGTAACACACTGACAAGGTAAGCTATTAATAGTGGTAGGAAATGATAACTTATCTGGAAGCATTTGTTGCAGTAATAATATGCTGGATGTTATCAGTCATTGGTGCAGCCTACTTGCATCTGTCCTTTAAGGAAGTGGTGATGGATATTTCAGGATCACACTTAAATTATTGCAGAACATAGATACGGCAAGCAGTGTCCTGCAAAAAACTAATCTGTGGATTTACCAAAGGACTAAGGTTCCCCTGGCATAAAATGTGTTGGTGATAGGAGGTCCAGATTTTGTGCGAGTACCATATATTCAAGACACCCAAACCATGATTACTGATATAACACTGATGCAGTAATGCTAGAAAGAATTACTTGCACCTGGAAAAATGTCTGAGAAAAGGTGAGATTTCCACCTGGGAAATGGTATACTCCATTTTTAAGGCATTGTAGTGCTCCTTTTTGACACACTCTTAAAGGAATCCTTCGGTAATATGGAACAGAGTACTTTGTTTCCATTGCTTTTGCTCCCTAATGAAAGCTGACCCAAAAAAGCTATTTGTAAGTTTTTTACTGCCTTATCCGATGTCAAGGCTAAAATTTCTAATTTGTCCCTGGTGACTAAGCCTGTTGTCTCATGCAGGAGAGTGTTTTGTGGGTGAATTTTGTAACAATTGCCTTTGGTTTTTGCTCTCATGTTTTTTGTTGTGGTCATGTTCATCTTACCTTTTATGGCTTTTGCACCTTAAATGATGTAGTTCATGTAGTGGGGCTTGTCAGTTCAGAGCAGAGGTCCAACAGGTTGGGACTGACCTCTGGGAATCTGTGCTGGTATTAAACATGGGTTTTGTTAGGTCCCTTCTCCTCATGTGCCACTGGGGCAAAATAAAATGCAATGCTTGTGTAGGCTTTCTCAACTAAAAAAATACAGACATTTCCTTGTGCAAGTTGTTTGAGACATTGGCTTCCTACGCCTCTGTGCTTGCTCTTTACTGATCTAATGTAACAGTGACTGACTCAGAGGGTGGTGTTTGGCTGCAGATGTCAGCAGAAGTCATTGCTGTGACAGATATGGACTTGAGCATTTTAAAATGGACACAAATTGTGCCTTGTGCAATAATTGTACCTGCACATTTGCTATAAAGGCTTTTTGTTATAAGAAAGCATAGGAAGGAGAGCATGGTTGCCTGAGGACGATGTGCTCTGTGCTGTTTTCATATTTCTCCTCAGAGATCAGCCCTGACAGGTGAATGAGTGTCCTCTGCACAAGGTGTGCAGACAGCTCATCAGAAATCACAGGAATTGCAAAGTACAGACTCAGTGGCACATAATTTCATTGTTTAGGGTTTTCTGACTTCTTTACCTCCTGGCTTAACTGTTAAATTCATCACATTTGATGCAGTTATTCCTGTGTATTATTCCAGGTTCACTGTGGGCTGCTGTTTTTCCCTTGAAAATTTACTGCTGCTTTGCAGGGTAGGGTCTGTTTCTGGTTTTCCATCCAGCCATGTAAACTGGAGCTCCTGTTTACTGTTGAAGAGCAACATTCACTTCTAAGTGACTAGAGAAGATTGCTTGGCCAGTGGTGAATTCCTCTGAGCTCTTAGAGTTTGTTTGTTTCCCCTACTGCTTTTTTCCTACTACTTTTCCAGTGCAACTGCTGCTGTGTTGCTTATGAAAGTGGAGTTGCTCAGAGTCTGCATCTTTGAGTAGAAGGTGAGACTATGCATTTAAACACCAAGTAGCAGGAGTATAACTCAATATTAAAGTTCTGCTTGCATTCTTGTGTATATACGTTTTTAGTGTACCACCAAAAATAAACCCTGACACCCAGTATTTTTGGGTTTGCTAATTTCATCCTGGCTGCTCCAGCTGCTAAATAGACAGCTGAGAAGTTTTCTGTAGTGTTATTGCAGAATATAAGTGTAGATGTTAATCTTTAAGGGGAAGAAATCTTGTTTTGCAATGTCAGTGTTCCCAAGAGGTAAAGGCTCAACAACCTTTATTTTCATGTGAATTTCAACCTCTAGGAAGATCCCATTATTTAGGGTTTTTAACTTACTTTAAAAAACCCAACATTATTTTTGCATGGCACCAAGTACTCTGTAAAATGCGCATTGTCAAACTGGAAGAAAACACATGTTAGATTTGTATATTTGAGGGTTCTACTTTCTGTATAGAAAGGACCAGAAGTAAAACTTTCTGTTCTACACTGCCCTGTGCAAATAGGATCCAGAATTTCCTGGTCTGAGCTTTGACTTATAACAGTAAATCAAGATTCACTGCTGGAATGACTACATGAAGAAAGACGATTTTTATTTCTTCCTAAAAGGGAGGGCAGCAGGTAAGGATACATATGCTTGTGTTCTGTGCTTCTGACCAAAGACATGAGGTCAGTTACCTTCTGCCTGTCCTGTGAGTCCAAATGAAATTTGCTTTGTAGCTGGGAAAGAATACTATGTTTATGCTAGTAAGGGCTAATTCCAAAGTAATCTTGGAGCAAAATTGGAAGATGTTTAGAAAATCAAAGCCAAGTGGTGTAATCTAATCTGAGATCTTGGCAACAGCCTTGTGAAAAAGTCAAGTCTTGCAGTCATGAGTGCTTTAGCGAAAACATTAATTTTAAAGCCGTGTGTTGAAGCTCCTGATCTTAGTTGTCTTGTTTCTACATTTCTGCATCGATCTATCACACTTTATCATCACTTTATCTACTGAAGCTCTATTCTATGCCTTCTAATGCTTCCTCGATTCTAATGAATTAGTATAATTTGAAGCAAATATTACACGAGTGGCTGTATTTTCCTCAGTCAGAACACAGTGGAATCAGTTTCCTTCTGTGTGTCCAGAATAACCTTGTTTTGTTTTTCATAATAATTTTAGTACAACTCTAGACTCAACAATCTGAACTTGAAGGAAGTAGACCAGATAAAATTGTTTGGACTCCTATAAGAGGAGGAGAAATTCTCTCCTGAATACTGACATCCAACCTAAACATGAGGTTATTCTGAGCACTTGCACAGAAAGGAAGAGGGAAGTGATGAAAAACCTTTTTAAAAAAAAATTAGTATTATCACAATTTCATGTGATCTGATGTATTACACACACATCTTAAGAGTCCTACATTAGTCCCAGTTATCTAGACTGGAAAACAGAACATGTAACTAGTAATTATGGTATTGAGTGCAACTACTGTATGTGAAGTTCAATTGCCAAGAACAGGGATGGAGCAAGTTATAAGGCAGGGAAAGCAGAAAAATCAGCAAACTGGTAAGGAATATTTTGCTGCAACTGGGGGAAGTGGATATGTAAATGGCAGAACATCCATGGGTTATTTGAGATAAAATGATTCCTAGCGGGACAGCTAGATTTTTGATAGATTTGAAGATAGAGAAATTATTCAAACATTCTTGATGACTTTGAGTAGAAGTTTCCTGCATGTAGAAGGAAGAACTTAACACTTTTCAAACCATTTTTGACATGTCTGTTTTTGGCCCTGTCTCTGTGCACTTGCATGTCTGTGCATTATGGCTGTTAGCGTAAGCAGCAATACTCATTTGTGAAGCATCCTGCAGAATCTGTCCCTAGGGAAACAGTAAAGATTTAAGCCACTTTTCTGGGTTCTGCCTATTAACTCTGAGTGTGGCTTGTCCTTTTCTTGCTGAGGACTAAAG
This sequence comes from Origma solitaria, assembly GCA_013397895.1. Lineage (NCBI taxonomy): Eukaryota > Metazoa > Chordata > Aves > Passeriformes > Acanthizidae > Origma > Origma solitaria. The sequence continues at coordinate 588,782 of VZRL01006828.1, read as the reverse complement.
ATACAAGAGTATATTTATTCAGTGAGCTGTGATTGTGTTTTCTAACATGTGGCCTTAAATTTTGATGGCACTTGCTATTTGAAATTCCAGTTCTTTCCTTATTGTCAGCTGTACTATTGGATAAACAAAGGAAATAGTGGTAAGCCGGTACTCAAAAATATCCAACAAAAGTTAAAACACTAGTGTTAAAAAAAACCACTGCGTTTTCTAAAAGAATCCAGGCACTGGGGGGATATAACACGTTTTGTCTATGAGTGAGTTAATGAATAAGGTGAATTGATTTCCATGAAACTGAGGATGGAAAATAACTGTTCAGTTTGTTCTACTGAAGAACATAACCATTGAGAATAGGATGAGAAGATATTTGCAGAAATATAAAGTGAATTTAGTACCGCCTTCTCTGTTGGTATTAGACACAGAATCTGCAGGGGCAGCAGATGCCTTCTCGGTTTAGTTACATTGAAAAAATAGTGGTGTTTTTTCCAGCTTGCCTAGACTTCTGCCCACTTTGCTCACCAGACTTGCACGGATGTCTGCAGAGAAGTTGTGTTCCAAAGACTGTGTATATGTATGTTTATATGTATACTTGCCCTAGGAACATGTTTGCTCAGGGCAGGGGGATTACCTTTGGAACTGCTTGCACTTGGCCAAGGGTATTCCATGCCTGTCCAGGGCCAAACTGTCTATGGCAAATGAAAATTTCCTCCTTCCTGTTTGATTGTTTCCTGAAGTGTTTCTAGTTTTTGCCATTAAATGCTCTGGAAAAAACAATGTGTTGTTCTTCCAGAGGAAAAGATTCAAAATCTTAGTTCCCTGCCATGCAAAGATGAAGACTTTGAAACGTCTCAGTCTCAGGTTTGGTATATAAGGAGTTAGGTAGGAGCAGTTCTGACATAAGCTGGTACCTACTGGCACCAAACCAGGCTTTTCCTTGCCTTAATTGTGCATTGCATGGAGTTGGATAAACTGATTCCAGTTATAGGCCTGCTCCTTACTGACTTTTTCCTAATGTAGCTAATGAATGACTGGATATTGATGATGTACATGTAAAAAGGGCAACTCGGGCTGAAGGATTTCAATGCTCATAAAACTGCAAATATGAACTGGTTTATGGTCTAAACCTCAACTTTAGAAGGGCATCAGCTAGCAAACCACAGAGAGAAAGAACTGGAGCAAGTGACCACCCATAATCCAAGTAAGGAAGGAAATTGGACTACAAAGTGTCTCCTCATTGTTATTGTTTGTAATTTTGTATTGATAGCCAGACTTCACATGTGCAGTTGTTCAAGGACGTGAGTGGCTTTGCAGCTCAGCTTTTGAAAGCACCTGCACTGTGGGCACAAGGCTGTGAGCTGCCTGTCATGCACAAGCAGGTCTGGCGCAGAACCAGGGCTCTGTGTTTACCCAGTGCAGCAGCCAGCACTTCCAGTTTGCCCTGCAGCTTGCTTCCTGTGTGTCCCTGTGCTTAGGAAGTACATTGGGCCACTCTCTCTACGGTAGCTGGAATTTTCCCTGGGGTTAGTTCTCTCATAAGAGAACAGCACAGTAACAGAACAGTAATTGCCTACACTTTAAACAAGAGCTCTTGTGTCTTAATATGGCTGTTCAGATAAAGGCACAGAACTGCAGAGACAAAAGTTACAGAAGTGCCTGGGTTAAATTTTTATACAGTGCTGATAACTGTGATGCATAAAGTGAGGCTGCTGTACATACAGGTCCCTCATCAGGGCAGGCAGGGTCCTTGACTGTGGAAGGCTTTCCAGCCCACTAAAAAATGTTTTTTCTAGTGTGTCATTCTGGCTATTCTCCCTCTGAGCCTGAATTTGGCAGCCAAGCAAACTAAGGCCAGCATAGGTGTCCTGCTGTGCATATGTTTAATTCTGTCCTACCCACCATCTAAAATTTGTGCACGTTTATTTTCTCTTCCTGAGCAGCTGTGTATGATACACCCTGTTTACTTTTAAAAAATTATACTGGCATAGAGTCAGCAAGACTCAGTAGTTTCTTCAAACGGGTATGGCTCCTGGGAGAAGCTGAATTTTGGTGGGGTGCAGCATGCTGTTCCAGATGCTGAGGACCTCTGTTGGCTAAATATCTCCATTTGGCAGGGAGATCATAGGAATGAGTTTGTTCTGCCTCCTCCTTGCTTTATCTCTGTGGATTTCTTTTCCAGAGGCAGGAGCAGGGACCAGCCCTCATGCTTAATGGCTTGCTTCGTTCTCTTTTCTGGCTGGTTATCTCATGAAAAGCTGGGAAGCTGAGGAAAGAGCCTCCCAGCTTTTCATGTACTGATAGCTGGGCTGACTGCTGCAGGTCCCAACCCTTCCTGCAGCTGTAGTGAGAAGCACAGTTCAGAGGTTTGATTCAGTATGGATAACCAGGTACCTGAATTATTTTGTTTCTGTTAAAAGCAGAATCTTCTCCAGTGCAGTGGCATCCCATTTACCACTGCTGCAAGCTATGATATGTCACCTGCTACACTACATAAATATTCTTCAGCCCTCATCTACTGAAAAACCTCATAAATCTGAGGAATAAATCAGAAAACTGATTGCTTTCAAAAGGCTGTACCTGTTCTTGTAGTACTGGGGATTTTTTAATGCTTTCACGTTGGGTGGAGCTGGAACCAGCAAACACAGAATTGTGAGAAATGGTTCATGGGAGGGAAGCTGGTGGGAGTGTCTAGATCTGTCCAAGCTGCACTCATCAGATGCTGCGATTCTCAAGCAAATAATTTTTCTAGCTTCTACAGACCTTCCAGCTCCATTCATTCGAGGAACACCACGTGCCTGGTATGTGTAGCTGAAAACGTGCAGGATTTTGTTAGTGTGTACAGTAAGCTGAACCCTGCTTGGGCTCCAAAATGCGATGTGCCATCTTCAACTATCATTATTAGCAATTTTTTTTCTTATGATCTAATTGCGGCATCGTATTAGAAACTGCTTTTTGTCTCATAATGGGGATCTGAAAGAAGAAACCACGAAACACAGCATCTAGGACTTTCCGAGAGAGGCTGTTTCCACCGAAAACCGATACTGTGGGCTCTGGTACGGTGGAAGGAGGACGGAAGTTCCATGTCATTCCTTGCCCTCTCTGAGTACGGGGAAAAGCCGAGTGCAGTCTCATGCTTCCTGAGTCACCCCGGGAGCAGGCATCGCATCACTGCTGCCACCCGGGCAGCGGCCAGCAGCTCCCGAAACCCCATTGCAGCTGCACTTTCCATCTCAGTTCCCTGATTTCTGCTGCGCCCTTGAGTTAGAGCTGGCCCTTCGGACCCTCGTTGTGCGGGCCCATGGATGAAAATCCCGAGTCCTCCTTACAGCTGAGCCCAGCTAAGTTGCAGAGGTGCTGTCGCAAGTGGATGAGCGCGGGCTGCTCGGAGCGCGTTCAGCCGCCTCAAGCTGCATCGCAGGCACAAGGGAGAGGGGGCGGCAGAACTCTGCGTACGATCTGGGGCTGTGTGCGTCCCCTCGGAGCGTGGCAGGCTTAGGGGACAGCAGGGAGCCCCCGGACGGCTCCCGGCGGGTGTCCCGGCGCTGGCATTCCCAGAGCGTCTGGGAAGGCAGGCGCGCTGCTCCAGCAGCGGAGCCGGCGGCGCGCCCGGGGCTGCCAGCTGCCCGTGAAACCCGAAACCCGGGGCTGGCCCTGCGAGGCCGCCCCGGCCCCTCGGCCTGCGCGCACCACACATCGCACATTATCCATCACCCCCGGCGCGGCTCCCGGGGCACCGCGGCACCCCCGTGGGATGGTGGCAGCCCCGCCTGCGCACAGGTCGCCTGCGCGGCTGAGGGAGGGGGCAGGAAAAGAAACTTGTGAGCGCAGCCGGGCTGAAAGCAGCTGCTGTTGCTGCCGAGCGTGCCCCGAGCCGCCGCCGCGTGCATGGGGGAGCGGGGCGGCCCTGCGTGAGGGCGGCCGGAGCGGAGCCCTGGTGCGGGGCAGTGCCGCGGCCAGCGCCGGGTGAGTAGCGCCGATGCTGCCCCGCGGACACGGCCCGGGGGACACAGCCCCGGGCTCCGTGCGGGACGAGTCACTGCTGCCGAGCGGGGAGCGGTGGCAGCAGCTGTGTGTGTGTGAGAGACAGCTGTTCTTGTCCGGTCGGGGTGTGTGTGTGTGTGTGTGTAGGTATCTTTCAGCGTTCTTCCGTGCTGTTATTTCTTAGCGATGCTAAATACTTCCTAACGGGATCTATTTTTGTCGGTTTCAGGGTGCAGGCTGAGTGTATGTCATCTGACTACTTGTTGACTTGAGTATAAGTCAAAGCCCTTTGTGCTTTCTGCAGTCTTGGGCTTGTGATGGTTGTCTTAAAATCTTCCTCCTTCTACGTAAGTATTTGTAGCAGGCTTTGAGAGATAAGGTCCTCCCTAGGACAGATTTTGCGATGAGGACTTTGATTGTAATCACGAAAGAATTAGGGAATCTTCCATGGATTTTTAGAGCCACTGAGTGGATTTCTTTTTAACATAAGGCAGTAATTATGTTCTCTTTTCCTTCATTGGGAAGGAAATTGGAGGTAATATTTGTCTCTATCTTTCTTTGCAGTAATATGCATGTATTTTGTCAGTTCGGGAGTTTTCTTCTTCCAGCAGGGTGGAGAGTATTAAATAATTCATGTTTGATGATGTTAAAAAAATTTTTGCAAGAGATGACTGCAAGTAAACAGCAAGGGTTTTTTTTAGTTAGGTATCTTTGTGCTGAATAGGTAGAAATAAGAAAAAAATTTCCTGTGTAGCACTATGACTTCATAACACAGAATTTATCTCATATTAATCTGAATTCTGTTTGTCTGTGCTAAGTAGCATGGATGCTGGGAAAGGATGATGATAACTCTTATTAGATCAGCAGGTATTAAGATGCAGTTAAGTTCTTCCACTGCAGTTCATTGTAGTTCTGTACCTCGGAGGTGACAGTAACTTCTGTACGTTTAGGGCAGTGGGACTGAGCAGTACAAGGAGCAAACCATCTCGTCCTACCTAAAAATCATTAAGTGGCATCTCGTAGTCACAGAAGGCATGCAGAGTTACAGGCAGAGGTAGAGAGAAGGAAGGATTGAGAGTTGAGTGCCTGTTTCCAGTCCCATGAAATTTTCATGTTGTGGCAGGTTTTGTTATTGCAAAAGGCATCTTCTAGTACGTGATAGTAACTTAATGTTAAAAATAAGTGTGCTTAGAGCTTGTTTCTTTGTGCATGGTATCTAAAGTTATTAGACTGCCTGTTCTTTGATTGTTGTTCTGTCTCTTAGCTGCATTTTTCTCCTGTTCTTTACTTGACTTGCGGTCTTTCACGAGGCTAACTAGGTTGAGTTCGGAATAAATAGGGTGTGTCGGGGTGAAATCCCAAAAACCAAACCAAAAAACAACATGGTAACGAATTAAAAAATATAAAGCCTTGTAGAAAATTCAACTGAAAACATGATTCTGTGTTTATTTTTCTGAAGATGGAGCTTAGAAAGACAGAAATTAGGATCCCTTTAAGAAATGGCCCAGGTAATATGAAGTCCTGATAAGGTCATGTCTTCAGAAAGAGCCAGACTCAAAACCCCTTGTGAGCTCCATGTGCAGCTGTAGCACACAAGCATCTCTTGCTTCTTGCTTCACTATCTTGGTGGTTTTTTTTAAACGCACCAGGTGGAAGGAAAAAAAGGGGCTGAAATTTGTGGTGGTTAGTTTGAAGCGATTTGCATCTGCTAACTTTAAGTGTCTTCTGTGTAGACTGTTTTGTGTTTATTGTGATCTGATGGCTTTTGGAAGCATGCTTTATTCGTGGAGCTATAACTTACTGGCTTTCTCTATGTTGGAGAGCAGGAATGCTTGATATGATTTTTATTTTAAAATAATCTCCCGGTACAAAGTGTGACACTTCATCATACTGGGGTGGCATTTTGTGTTGTACACTGTTTTGAGGATGAATGTATGTTAGATTTCAGCCAGGGAGAAAAAGAAAAGGTTGTCTTCTCTGGGTGTTCTAAACCAAGATAAACATGGCAGGAGATGGTACAGTTCCAAGCCTGGAACTTGGCTTTCTGTTACGTTGAAGACTCCAGGTAAGGCGAGTGGCTGTTAGTGTTGGATGATAAGGAAACACACAGCTTTTAATGAAATTTGCTACTCCGCTGCCACTCTTGGGAGAGATAGAAACTTAAAAAAGCAATGGAGGCCAAATTTCCAGCTTAAAATGATGCTGAAATCCCAGCCTTACAGTAGTGGGGAGGGCACACAGCCTTTGATGGCAGTGGTACTGTGGGAGCTAGGAGAGGCTGCCTTGCCTTCTGGGAGAAGCAGCTGGATGGTGAGGAAGCAACTCACTTTGGTCCCTCTGGTGTCCCAACTTCAGCAGGACTGAAGCCTCCCTAGCCTCAAGCTTGGTCATTTTTGCTTTCAGTGGGTACCCCCAGGATGAGCCAGCTGTGGCAAGTGGTGTGAGGATGTTTCATCTTGGTGTGTGGAGCTGTGTGCTGAGAAACTGCTTCCTCTTCTGCAGCTTCTTGTATGTTTCCTGACTCTTTCCTTCTGTTTCACCATTTTGCCAGTTATGTTTGGGTGATCAAAGTGGGTATGCGAAGGACTGGAGTGAAGCTGTAAATAGATTTTGTATTTAATTGATTATGGATCAGAATAAACCATAATGGTCTTTGATTAGCTTCCATTATAAGCTAGATCATTTAGTTGTGCAAAATACGCTGTTTTGCCAGCAAAGTCATTTGATTGACTCTCAATACTCTGCAATATATTCATTGGGTGTAATTAGCATCAGTCAGCTTTACTGCTCATTTTTGACTACTGGCTTTGTTAGCTCTGGTTCTTATTAGCTCTTTGCATGTTTAATAGCCTTCTCTACCCAAAATTCTGCTTTCTCTAGAGTTATTATTTTATTCTTTACCTTGACTTATTAAAAGTGGAAAATAGAGTTTCTTCATTTTCTTCTCCCTTTCTTTCTTCCAACATTTTTGTAAGTGGTTTCTAGAGAAGATGCTCTCCAGAGCAGGTATTGTTAGTTCTTCCCAACTTGAGCACCTGCTGAACAAGGAGACACAGACTGGTGCACAGACAGATAGACGGCTGGCTCTCAGTGGCCTTTCCTCTTTGTAATTAACAGCTTCTGTGGTATTTGTCACCTGCACAACTTTTCAGTCATGATCTTTTTTTTTTTTCTTCTTCATTTTTCTTCCATGTCGTTGGTTACACTGCAAAATGAGATAGTTGCTTGGAGACTGGAAACCACCTGCAGTGTGGCGCTTTTTTTTTGTTTATGGTCATGGTCTTTGACTTATCTGTTAAATGTTTGAATTAATTTTGTCTGCTTGGCTCAGCTCTAGTTTCATTGGGCTTTTCTAATGAAAATGTCACGCACCATCAAGCCAGAGGTCTTGAAGGAACACACGCACTCATTGCTTTTAACTTCAGTAAACTTCTGTTGTTTACTGTTGTACTTGTTAGTTTGGAGGGGCTTTCATGCTCCATTGCTCAATGAGACAAACCTCAGCAACACATGTTGAATTCCTTGGCAATGTGTATAATTTCTTGTCATGAAATACCTTTCATTTTCCTATATTTAGTTCTGTGTGATTTTGTGTAATGGCAATTATGATTAGTAGCATTTCAGCAAAGGCATTTTTCATGTGTGTTACTTCCAGGCAGCAGTTGGTGTGTTCCCATGGTTCTTTTCCTGTATCTATGTTTGCTTTTAGAACAGCAATTTGTTAAAAAAGAAAGGAAAATAGAACTTAAAATTTTTCTGCTGTGGCATTCTTGGCCTATCAAACTGAACAATCATGAAGCATTAGTAAAACCCAGCAATTTGCTGCATTGCAAACCAGGGAAATAGCTCAAAATAAGGAAACAGCCAACACATTTTGGCCCAGACTGCACTAACCAAAGAAAAAAGCATGTTTGGGTCTCCCACTTAGTAACTTCTAGAGGGATCTTACTGCCTCCTAGGTACAGGCAGAGTGCCCCTTCAGTAGGCAGAGGAAGAAGCCTTCCAGTTAATCCTTACTCAGTTGACTCGACCTGAGCTCTGGCAACAGCATCCTGGATTTTCCATAGGCTGCCCTTTCTAGCTGTTTGTTTGATCTCCCCCAGCTACCACATGCTGCACTGTGAAAAGAAAAATGTGAAGGAGGATAGGGGTGATGTCAGGGGAGGAAGGTTCTAGTAATTGGCAGGTTAAGCTGGAAAAGGTCTTAAAAAGGGTGAAAAGAATGGTCAGGGACAGCACAGCTTCTGTGCAAAAACCAGTGCAGCAGGAAGGAACTTTCCAGCCTGGAGATGAGATGACTGAGGAAACTGTATTACCAAGTGGCAGGGAAAGGGTAAGCAGAGACCGCTTCTTCTTCCCTTATTTTTCAATAGAGGAGTCCCAGGGTGTGTCGAGGAGTGATGGTGGCAGGCTCAAAACAAATGAAAGGAAGTAATACTGTGCACAAGATGTAAGGAAGGTGTAATTAAGAAAGATGCATAAGTACTTGCAATGTAGGGGTTATTAAAAGGAAAACCCAGTCTTGAGGGGTAGCTAGCCAAAAGTCTTATTGCTTGCTTGTTTTAGTTGTCCTGTTTGTCTCTGGGACTCCAGTCACTACAGATTCTACTGCAGTTGGAGATGGGATACTCGGCTGGATGGGCTCTTTCTGTCCCATTGCAGCCATCCATTTTTTCAGTTTGACCCTCTTTTGTTTTAGTATTACTTATATAGGGGGGGAAAGGATGTGGTATTCTGTTTGAGGCTTGATGGAAGGGAGCTAAGTGACCACAGCAGATCATGAAGGCCTGCTGCCTTCAGCTCGGAATGTGTGGATACAAGGAAGGATAAGAGCTGCTGTTGCAAGGCAAGTTGTGATCTTTAAAAAGCAAAAAGATTCATCACCACTTTGTTTCCAGGCAGTTCTGGGGGAATGTGTATGCATGGTCTTACAGAATGGGTCTTTAGAAAATGAACAAAAATGGACCATGTGAATTCAAGTGGAGCAGACACCCCCTGAAGCCTGCTGGAGCTCGGTCAAATAAGGCTTTCTGTACATGCCCAGCTTGACAGCTGACACTGTCGAGGTGGAAGATGAAGAAGCTGAAGTGCTGCTGTGCTGCAGCAATCCCGGTGTGCTAAATCATTGTTTAGCAAATGGGAGAGTGCTACAGTCAAGGGTGACTTAAAGTATGCTTAAGGCGCCTCTTGAGTTTCTTGAGAAAGAAAAATGATGCAGAGGCTACAGGCAATTAACTTTGCTTCTCATTCTTCAAATCTTGCTCTGTGGATCAGATGGATGTGGCGACTTACCCCCATGGCCATATTTGTTGATAATTCTTTCGGTGTTTTGGAGGGGAAAAAGAAGTTTCAGTAAATCCCAAACGAAGTATGGATTGTACTGTAGCTTCAGGATCTTGTTGCTACCATGGCTGTGTGTCTTTAGAACTAGTTACTTTAATTTAGTTGTTTTTTACTGTAATGGAGTTCTAATATTTGCCTTACCTCCTTGGGCAGGGACTGAGAAATAAGAACTGTGCAGTTGTCAATATATAGCACAGAACATGATAAAACTCATTTTTAATCCTTCTTGTTGGAGCATAAGATTGCTGCAGTTCAAAGACAAGCATGTGAATACAGACACGTATCTAGGAGATGAAGACAGACTTCTGGAAATCTTATTTATTTAATGACATCATCGCTATATTTCAAAGTGTTGTCTTGGAAAGTGTTCTGAGTAATTTGGGGTCTTAGTGTTGTTGTTAAAGGTGAGATAATGATGAAGGGAAAAGCTGTGCTGCACATTTGCTTGTCATTATAAACTAGCTACCATGGGATTTTGGTTGTCCAGCAGCTGGAGTAAGCAGCCTACTTGCTGTATAAGCTTTTTTATGGTGGAGCCTCAAGACAATTCCTTCAAGAGTTAGGGTTTCTGGTTGTTTTCTCTGTGTGTTTGTATGTCTGTGGTGGGCTCGTGTTGAGCTCTTGCCTCTTATCCATGACTGAGATGAAAATTGTGTGTCAGATGCATGGATAGTTACTGTGGTAATCCCCTACTAAGTGTTCTTGCAAAACACAAAATCAGAAATCCTGGATGCTAGAAAGAAATCTTTTCTCTGGCAGTTGCAATATTTGTGCAGCTGTTCCCACAGATGTTTCTTTTTTCTTGTTTTTTTTTATTTTATTTTAAATTTCTCCTAAGAAGTAAGGAAACTTGTGTTAAATGTTAAAGGCAGAAATGTTAAAGGGCCTGCCTGGAGAAGGAAAGAGAAAATGCAATGCTTTTTACTTTGGACATAGTCATTTATGTTCTTTCAAAATAACTGTGAATTCTTACTTTGTTTGCCAAGTCCAAAGCCTACTTAGGCTCTGCAGAGTTGAATGGAAGTGTCCTAAAATGGGAGATTTACAAATAGGCTTTGAGAGTCAGAATCTGATTGTGGTAATTTGGGATCTTAATAGCCTTGCTGGAACCCAAATGGACCCAACTTCAATGTCTAATTTGCTCATTTTAGAAGTTGAATAGGAAATGCACTGGTCAGAAAGCTTGTTCTGACAGAGCCCAGTGGCTAGAAGTGAAATTTTGGAATTAAAAAAATCATAAAAAAATCTCTACGTCCCAATCAATAACTGATTTCAAGATTGAGGACTGACTCTGTTCACGTCTAAGACATATTTGCTCACTGTTTTAAAAAAAGCATATATAACTCTGTTGTATGGCAGTGGGAAGTTTTGAAGGTGCTATTTTAAATACAGCTCATGTAAAAATTCTTCAAAAGTCAATAAATTAATTGGAATGTCAAACGTTGTTAACAATTGATGCATGATGGTGAAACCCCTTCTTCTCCTAGGAGAATGCAGGGCTCAAACTGGAGTCAGCTAACCTCATCCTCCAGAAATGTTTAATAAATGGTATTTAGGAAAATACTCATTTGTATAAATAGAGATCTATGTCTTGATGCCAGCAGCTTTCTTAGGTTGGGTTTTTCTCTCAGGGGTCACAACTAAGTAAGCAGGAAGAAGCTTTAAGAAGGCACACGTTGTAAGCAGTGATTTTAAGGAATGAAAACTTATGAAAAACAATAAATATCTGTCTGTAAGTGTAAGAGACCTGGTGCTTTTGGGTTGTTTAGTTTTCCATGTAACCTGGTATGTGTGTGATGTCTGCTGCCTAGACTTAACCAGCCATGCTCCAGTCCTCTTTCTTCAGAGAAAATTGAACCTGGCTTTGTGTATTCTGTCAAAATAAGAAAGCAGCCTTAGTCTCTACACATAACTGTCAGGTGGGTAAACATCAGGGAGAGAGCAGAACTATTTTGAGGTGATAAAGAGTAAATTGATGTAGCCTGTCCATGAGTGTGCTGGGATGAAAGAAAAAATTCTAACAGGGTGAGGAGTTAGTGGGAAGCCTTGGAACTGCTGGGTTGGGGGTGAGTGAAAATATTAAAATAGCTGTTTTGATGGTGTTTTTTCACTATCTGGAAGTCACTGTTGCCAAATCCCATGGGATTTTATGAGTTGTGCTTAATGAGCAGGGAGATCCTTTCCTGTCCTGCCTGCTTGTCGTATGTGGACAATTGTGAAAAAAGTTGTCTACTTCTGAATCATAGGAATATTTTACATGTATTGTAGGATGTGCCAGGACAAAAACACAATCAACATGCTTATAGTAGGACCCTTATTATTTTCACTGTGATGATTCTGTCCTGCAGTGACTCAACTATTAATTCATTTAATACGATCATAGAGGTATTTAGGTTGGAACAGATCTCCGAGACCATCGAGTCCAATTTTTGATCGAACACGACTGTGCTGATGAAACCACAGCCCTAAGTGCCACATCCTGTCACTACTGGAACACTTTAGGGGTGGTGACTTCACTTCTTTCTTTCTTAACAGCTTTACTGCTTTTGAAGAATTTCCTAGGTTTTAGCACTCACATTACAAACAATTATGGTCAGCTATTACTTGGTAGGATTTACCACACTGGGAAAGGTTTGTTGGCTCTGTCCTTTGCAGGGATCAGTGTATCTTTGTATGGGAGTGACTACCCTGGTCCCTTTAAATGCTGCTTTCTGCCAGGCGTGAGGGGAGAGGGACACTTCTGGGAAGGAGCAGGGACAGCTGTGATGATGATGATGCTGTAATCTGGGGAGTTCGGTGGTTTCTCATGCACACTCCTAAGTCTCTTGCGTTTGGCTGTTCTGTTCAGTATGTGCTGAATTCCCATGTGCTGAATTCCTGCCTCTTGCTGTCAGCCTGGGCTCACAAAGCTCAGTGCACTTAGCTGACGCCAGGGAAGGACTAAAGCAGCCAGTTGAGCATGCAGCACGTGGCACGTTCAGTGTCAAGACTATTTATCGCCTAACGAGATTAAGCCTCTGTGCAGCACTGCTGTACAATGCGGTTTCATGGAGCTCTGACACCTTTCCTTGGCAACTGGGAAAGTGCAGAAGGCGAGTTGGGCATAGGCATGATCCTGTGGCAGCATTAGAAATAAAATCCTGAGTGCTGAGACTCACTTCAGACGTTTGTATCATGTTTGATGGTGTCACTCCTGGGGCACTGCTTCGGAGATGTTCATCTCCCAGCACCCACAGAAAAGCTCTGAAACGTGAGTTTTACCATTTTTTCCTTGAATATGCTAGAAAAAATTGCAGATTAGCCAAAACCACATAATAGGTATTGTTAGTCCACATATGACTATGCAGTAAGCATTTTGTACATTTTTTAGGTGTCTGGTAAGGAAAAGTTATTGTGCAGTACCTGGTAGAAATACCCAGGAAAGGAAATAATTTGTGTGTGCTATTACACAAAACACTGAATGGACCCTGAACAATGAAACAATAAAAAGGTCACACTAATACAGTGGCTGGGGAAAAACTGAAATAATGGGATATGAGCAGTGCTACTGACAGATTTCAGAAGTACATGCCTTTGGGATTTCTTTTCTGAAGATGTGAAGCACAGGCATTTATCACTGAAGTGTTGCTGTGGAGTTGCAGGGAATAGATCTGATCTCACTTCCAGTCTGATAGCACTGCTGGGCTTCTAAACTGTAGACAGAGCAATTGGGTTGTGTTGATAGATGTGGAAATGTGGTGTGAGAAGGTAATTGTTTCTGAAGTGACTTTTCAGAGCTGCTTGTGCCTCCTCTGGCAAGGGCAGGTCTGTGCTGCTGGGCTGTGCAGCAAGCCTCCAGGCTTGTTGGAGGGGAAAGGAAGGGTTCATAGTTCAGAACAGATATTTTGTAGGTTATGCTGCTCAAAATGCACACCTGGGTCAAGCCTCTGGTGTCCCATGAGGTTAGACTCCTGAGGAAAAGTCAGCTTTGGTAACTGTGCTCACCACTGTGGCACTATGGTGGACCTCATTAAGGAGCTGAATACTCCCCTATGCCTTTAAACTGAATGTCTTAGGCTGGAGGGATTGTATGACCGTAAGTTAGTTCATTATTTTATTTTCTACTACCACTTAAAAAAATTTTATTTTCTAATACCATTTTAAAATTTTCTAATACTTATTTTCTAGTACCATAAAATGTCCAACAGCTCTCCATAGAACATGGCTCTTGGGGGGAGGGAATTATGGTACCTGTTAGAACAGTATATTCAATCAGTGCTTTGGTTTTGAGCTGCAGAAGCATTGCTATTCTTTTTGTACTTTCTCTGTGGAGAAAAAGTTTAGAATTTTTCTTCTGAGTTGTTGGGGTGCCACGTGATGGACTACTGAGTGTGTGACAAGTTTCCTCTGTCACTTACCTGAAAAAGAGAGTAATGTGTATAGTGTCATTTTCCGTGCTGACTCATATGGTCCATTCTTCCCTAGCTGAGGACCAGAGGTCCATAGTGAAAAATGGTTTGTATATATTTTATGCAAAGCAATCTTGTAGTCAGAAAAATCACATGATGCTTCTTGTTAAATCTACATCTTTCTTTTTCACACTTTCCGTTGTGTTACCGAGCTTTGTTAGGTATTAAGGAATTTCCTAGAAACGTGAAAATAAAATAGCAGATTTGCACGTGGAGATTGCTGACAGTTTCTGACAATATATGTTGAATATTGTCCATGGCATGACAATAATAGCAGTCTTGGATGCTAACTTGGAAAATACTAAGTGTGGAGCTGGTGGTAGGAAGGTCCTCTGTAGATTATATGTGCTTAAAAAATAGGGTGAAAACTTGAGCTCAGAAACAAGCTGTATGTGCTTTCAAACGTCTAGAAAAAGTAAATTTGTGTGTGTGTGTCTTTTCAGAAGCACTAAAAACACAGCTTTTTTTTTTTGCATCTGCTATATAGATTGCAAGCAATGAAGGGTTGAAGTTTTATCACAAAACCAGAAAGATGATTTATTGGAAATGTCAAGAAATCAATCACAGAACCTAATAGGCCAGTTAAACAAGCTTTTCAGTTTGGGTATGTTTAAAAGCAAGGAGGCTTGAATAGTTCTTGTTGATAAACTTGGATGCCTAGACAGATTGCTTGGAAACTGATATGAGCAAATAGTTTGTTCTGAGACTTATTGAAAGTGGAACAAAAAGTTCCAGTGTTTTTTGGCTAGTCTGTCATTTGCAGGTTTTTTTTTTTTTGAGGCTAATAAGGTAGGAAAAAGTAGTGTGGAAATTAGAACACAATCCTGTAATTTTTCCCCCTTTAACCAACCATTAAAATTTAACAGAGCTTTTTAGAGAATGTTTTTAAGCTCTAACTTGTCATATTTTTGATGGTGGTAGTGCTGAAACACCTCTATAGAACAAATGGGTGTTTTAGCTGAAAGCTTGTGTGAAAATACATTAGTATTGACCATGCTGTCATGAAAAGGTTACTAAATTCCAAGGTGTAGTGTTGGTGGGATACAAGATAGTAATTTGCCATCCTGGGACAAAAGTGCTGATGGCTTGGAGTGGTCTGGATATTGTTTTTTGCTGGCACTGTTGAATATACTGTATGACATAGTATGTATCTATATGTAAATGAAATTGTCAGTTTAATTGGTTTAAATTATCTTCAGAATAAAAAAAATGCTTTACTATTAAGTTGCATATCTCATTAAGGCCTTCCTGTTCCTTTGTAATATTAGAATGTTTATTTTTGTCATGAATTTTTTGAATTCATAAAAAAGGGTTGGAAAAAAATTCTCATAGTAGTTGTTCTAGAGATGGGGGAAGTACTTCAGTACTTTCCTCTGAGGTTGGGAAATGGGGAAGGCAGCCTTGGTTTTAAACACACAGGACAGGACTGAACAACCTCGATAGAGTTGTCTTGTTCAGATAACAAGTCCATGGACCAGGAGACTTAGGAATTTCTGTTGTATGTTTTGTATATTTCTAGATGTGTCAGAGCTACTTTGGCTTAGAGATTCTGAAAACACAGTCCTAGATCCATTGTTGTCAGTTCTTGCTAGTTGCAGCTAGGCTTACATTTGGCCTTGTGAGTAAATTATAACTTTTTTGTTTGACTTGGCACCATTTCATCAGCTAACAAATGACTTTCAGATGTATGTGATTCTTGTTGCCATATTGCTATATTTTTTAGCATTATGTATTTCCTTATGGGCGGTCTAAAAGTGCATAATTTTCTATTTGTAATGTTTTTCTACCAATTTATCTTTTGTCACCCATTGGTCTGCCATAGGCAATGCTAGTATACTCTGGGAAAATCTTGTAAAATTACCTTCATTTGCAGAAAGATAAGTCAAGGTGACTGTCTGAAAAATTGTGTATGAGAGTGGGGTTCTACAAAATTCTCTGCTGAAAATGAATTGTGGAGTCTTGAAAGCATTTTACAGGAAAAATAAGACACTTCGTGCTGCCTCCTTGAGCAGTGTTATTGTTGAGCTGTTTTAAAATTGTTATTCTTGTTGTCCATACAGTTGAAAAATTTAAATGGCATTATGAATTATGTCATTTGCAGAGCTGAAGGTGCGAAGGAATCTTACTTGGAAGTAGAAAATCAGTAATTCCACATCTTTGCCAGCCTTTGCACCGCTTCACTTTACCTTACTCAAGCTGGCACTTACTGTATTTGCTTCTTGTTAATAGTCATACTTAATGTCATTTAATAGCATGAATGTGTGACTCTATACTGCTGTTAAACTTTCAAAAGCATTTGTGAAAAGGAAATACTAAATGTGGACAGTTTGCAAATGTTCCCTTGCAAGAAAATAAATTCTCTACAGTCAGCAGACACTGTAGTATAGCCTTACTGATCACAAACACCAAGCACAACTGAGCAAAAGACTATATTTTGTCTTGCTGTAGAACTTGGGAAAGTATTGCATGGTTCAGAGTCATATTTTACAGAAATGCTGCATTAATTTGAGCATGTGGGATGGGGGAGTGGAAAGTTAAATAAAGCGATTACAAATGATCTTAAGTGTTATAGTGCCTTGAGAATTGTCTTAAATATTGTGGTGAACTTGAAACTGCTGCTTTTTCTTGAGCAATGATGAAAATGGGTCCCCCGTAATTTCAATTAAACATCCAGTTTCCTGTTATCAGTTAGTATATGGTGCAAAGTTTTAAAAGCCACATAAATAGGCTTAAACATAAAAAAGTAGAATTATAAAATACGTTATGAATGATTTAGTCGCTTCTCAATAATTTATAACTAAGATCTTCAGGATAATTTAGGCTTTTTTGCGTAGTTGTGCTAATTTTGTGCTGGGTTTTTTGCAGCTAAAATGGACAAAGTGTGTATCGGGAAAGTTTTAGTTGCTGTTGAAGTACAAAGAACCCTTGTAAGCTGGTGTGATGGCTGAATACAATATACTATAATAAGTGCAGATTTTTATCATTCTTGACTAGCCCATTTGAGGGTGTGAAGGGCTGGCAAATGAAAAAGTCTTCTGGAGATGACAGAGGACAAACTTCCAAGAGCCTTTGTGTTTGTAACTACCTGAGAGCTGGTTGTAATTGCAGACTTTGTGCATGACCAGAAGAAATAATAGTTCATTAACTGTGTGTGTTCAGTCAGGTGATGTACTGGGCGCAGGTTTGACACAGGAGAGGGCTCTGAGAATTTCATTAGCAGGTTTGGGGTGAGTATGTTCGTCATGTGTGGTGAAATTGTGGGCCTTTTCCACTGAGCACCTCCTGTCCGCTCTCTGTAGCAGCATGTTTTGCAGTTTGCCACGTTTGCTTTCTGATGAGTTCTCAAAAATTGCCAGAGACCTTAGAAAACCCAGCGACTGCTGTGCAGAGAACTGGGAACAATTAGATGTGGATATTTAATGTGCCTCCGGCACTTTTTTTGGACTTAGTGTTGTTCAGTATGTTGACCTGCTGTAGAGGTTGGTGGCAGCAGCTCCAGAATCCATCCTATTTTACCAATATATCTTGACACATCTTTCTTTCAAAAAAAGCTATTACCGTTGGACTTAGTATTGATGTTGTTATCTAAAGTGTTGCTGACTCTGTCTTGACGTTCTGTTTGCGTGAAGGATCTGGTTCATGACCTGAAGATCCATCTGCTCTGGGCTTTTGATAGCTGAGGTAATTTTTCCCTAAAGAAAGCTTCCATTTATGTTGTGCAAAATATCTACTGAAGCCAAGTAAAAAGGGCAGAAAAAGTATTGCTGAGAAAAAAGGCAACACATACCAATAAAAGAATCAGGTGAACAGAGTAAAATAATCGAAGTAGAATATAGAGCCAGTAGTGAGGTGAAAAATATGTGACACAGTTTCATGGTAATTCCACTTGTTTGTGACACTGCAGACTGAAAGAGGAAAACTTCCTGCAAATGAAGTCATGCAGTTCATGGAATACAAGTTACTTTAATTGTTCACAGGTAAAAATGCTTTATCATTACTGATGTTTTGGCTATCACACATCCACAGGTTTGTTCATATGCTTAAATCTATTGGTTTGACCTGTACAGGGTAGGTGGTGTCATAATACAAAACAGTATAAAAATGGGATGATTCCTTTCCATGCGTTGCAGGTAATTAGTGAGGGGGTTTGTAGAATTATTATTTTCAGCTTTGTGTTTATGGAATTGTCATTTGGATGATGAAAATGTTTGAGTACTGTTCAGAGCACCTTTTAGTAGTACAAATTTGGAAGATGGTGTGGAGCATGGACAAGCTGATTTTGTTCTGAATGGTGTACCTGTGTTCCTTGCTCCGAATAAATTATTTGGTGCAGGAATAGTCCTTCACTGAACTCTCGGAGGGTCTTGCTGAGCAGCAGAAAGGTGGTGCTTGTTTTTGTTCTCTGAGCAAGGGGCTATTTGCTCGCTCAGGCTTGCTGTGGGAAGGTAACTTTGATGGTTTATGTTGCTGCCAGTGATACTCCTGATGTGCTTCTCGAGCCACTGATTTGCATGCCTTAGTGAGTCGACGTGTGTCATCCCCCCTTTAAAATCGTTTTTTCTCCTTGCTGTTTGCACCCTTCAAGCATTTGTGGAATGTTTTGTGTTCTTGGCTGTCAGGGTGTCAGTCCAACCAAATGCTCACCTCCATTCCTCTTCCCTGCATGTCTGCCAAGCTGTCCTTGTTGTTTCCAGTGGAGAAAAATTGAACTTGGTAAATAAGGTGTTGATCTATTGATATGCGTCATTATTTTCCATATTGAATTGGAAAGCAAATTTGTAAATAGCTTGTTATATATTACTGCTGTTAGGGAGCTGTAGTGGAGAAAGAGATCTATATTTACTCTCTATTTCTTCCAGTCTATTTTTATCAGAGAAGGCAAATAGTGTTTTTCAAATGTGAATCTTGCAAGAAATAGGCCAGAGTTGCAGTGTCTTCTCTGTTTATTCTGTCCTTCAAATGTAATTTTTGCAGTTCTCATGAGGATCAGATTGTCTTGAAAATCTTACAGGCAAGCTGCCTATCCAAATGCAATCACCTCACTGCCGTAGGGTAGAAAGGGAAAACTCATATTAGTTTTGACAAAATCAGAGTTTTGCAAATTGTTCCATTGCTTCTAAATTGCCCCTATCCAGCCCCATTTTTTTTCCCAGGGATGCCAAGACAGCTTGTTAAGGTTTTGTTTTGCAGATTTAAGCTTGAGTGAGCTGCTTGAATATGGTAGGTTCTTCTGGAAATTTGGACCATGGATTATGCCAGGATGCTCTCCTGGTCCCAGACTTGAGATATCTTTTGGGAACCCCCTGATTCCTTGGCAGTCTCTCAGTAAATGTCATGGTATTGTGAGAGCTACTTACGTCCTTCCTTCCTCACTGGAAATATAAAGTAAAATTCTCCAGTGAACCATAATAAAGATGATAAAACCAGCTTTGTTCTGGAAGGCTGTGTTGAAATCATAGAACTGTTTTTGTTTTTTTTTTTTCCTTCCATTGAGTCCTGTGCTGCTTATCATGGAATTTTTTCCAGCAGAAATTTGCCCCCCCTTCCCCTTTTTTTCTGGTGGTTATTCATTTTGTTTTGGTTTTTTTTGTGTATGTGTGTGTGTGTGCATTTCTAAACTGTAATTTAAATGACTTGGGATTAGCATTTAGGACATCTAATGCATATTTGCCAGAGAGAAGAACTGGAAGTCATGTTAAAAATATTTTGCTTTTGTGATATCCAGATGTGTCTGGACCTTCCTTCCTTCATCTGTTTGCTGTGGTGACAACATCTGCTTTCTTCTTTGCCTTTCACTTTGTGTTTTTCGCAACTGAGTAATTCAAAGGATAAATTGTGGCTTAGTTCACCATATAAACTGTGACACAGGGACGTGGTCAGGTTCCCCTCAGCATCTGCTCTGAATTGGAGTTCTGTCTGCACACAGGAGCTATTGTTAAGTGTGTCTGTATATGCCACCTTTTCATGCTGCTGGATTCCTATTTGTGCAGTCATTTCTTGATTTTTGAGAGCACATTGTAAACTAATGTAATAAATTATATAGTGTGTGTTCACTTTGAAGGTACTGGAATATATCTGAAACGACGAGTTTCAATTAAAAGTAGGACTCAAGATGCGAGTTTGAGATGAGAAAATCCTGAGAAAGGTAAGAGGGGTTCTTGGCAATGTGCCAAGGTCCCACATTGTCTAATAGGACTGCAGTTAGAATTGTGTTTTTGTCAGTCTTAAAATGATGCTACTCATCTTCTCAGGAGTAGCTCCTGAAAAAGAGAAACTCTTCTCTGATGCGTACTTAAGCTTGTACTTGGTAGTAAATCACGTATGACTAGGTGATGGCCATGCCAAATGTGTCTACTTCTTTATTACAGATTGTTCAACCTCTGTTGTGCCATTTTCTGCAAAAAATTGTGGACCTGTGACTGTGGTAGATATTGTCACTTTTATTACAGGACCAGCAAATGAAAATGCCCTGTTGGGACAGCAGGCAGGTTTTTTGGTTACCAAAACCATGCATTCTTAGCTCATTACCCTTCTTGGGAGAAATGAACCACTAAGTGTGGACAGGGGGATTTTCTTACGCTGTTCTTTATGGTGTACAGGAGTGTTAGGAAGGGGGCAGGGGACAGAAGGGTGGACTGGTTTTAGCTTCCCTGCCACGGTTTGAGAGGGGCAGGTGGAGTCGTGCATGGCAGCCCTACCTGCCTTCCATTTCTGCGCTGTTTTACCAGGTGTGGGGCTGCTAAAGGCTCAGCACAGCTGCACAGCTGTGCCAGTGTTGTGCTTGGATCCCCTGTGTGGGTGTTTGTGCCGGAGAAGCTGTGTGACTGAGCTGGATAAAAGAGGAGTAACCAAATCACTGCCTAGTAAATTCCTGGGAATGTTCTTTGCTTGTACAAAAATATTTACGAAGGGAATGTTCATTTGCCAATTTCGAGCAGAAAAAAATAAATTGAGGTGAAATTACGAAAGAACAGTTTAAAGAGGGGGCAGGGCAGAAAGAGGTGGTTTGAAATCAATCACACACACTCCTCTGCCACCTGCCGTTTCTTCAGTCGAGAAAATGAACGTAGGCCTCTTTTCCATTCATACTAGTTTTTCAAAATGCTTTTGGAATAACTAAAAAGAGAAACCCCAAAAAACAAACTTAGGAAAAAACCCTATAAAACTATTACAAATTGTTTTAAAAAACAAGCTGTTCGAGCTTTATAGGTTGCTCAGTAAGCTTTAAAGAACAATGTGAATTACTGCAAGTGAAATTTTTCAATTATTTGCTTAGTGAGTAAAAGATTTTTTTTTTTTAAATTATAACTTAAAACTTTTTACTAGATCTTTTCCCACTCTGCCAGAAGAAAACATTGTTTATGTCAAACCTAGGGATAACTTTGATTCAGTCTCTACATATAGTAATGAAAATTAAGTAGATGTAGTTCTCCTGATGATTTAGGGGTCTGTATCTTACACTTAGCTTTAAATCTGACTGCATTTTTGTGAGTTTTGATGAAGGCGTGAGATGAATTTAGTCACATCTGTTTTGTCATTGGAGTTGAAAAGGAGGAAGAGATAGCAATGCACTGATAAGTTTTCAAGGATTTTGGAAATAAACTTACGCAACTTCTTCATTAGCTCTTTGAAATCTGTCTCAATGTGAACAGGATTATCTATAGGGCTAGATCAGTAATACAGCCATATTATGTGTTTTGGTCATGTGAATTGTCCCAGTGAAGTGTATATATGTGTCTGATGGGAAATATTTGACTCTCTTTGAACACCAGAGTGAGTGTGTTCTTGAAAATACAGTGGTAATGGTTTAACTTTTAGGCTATTCACAAGATTTTTGTGCCACTGAAGGCAGAAAGAACTGCTCCTTTGGAGAAGTTTCAAACACATTCTGTGTAAGGACTAAAGCATCAACTCATAGCACAGATAGACAAAATTCTGAATAATCAGCAAGTACTACAGTAAGGTATCTCATGAAAAATTTACTTCTGCTTGCAAGTGTCAAAACTGCTTCCTGCAGAGCTTACAGATCAGACTAGTTCCTATCGAGCTGTGTACCCAAGGATGGAGCTCCAGTAGAAGAATCTGTTCACCACTAAATAACTTTTAATGTGTAGAAGTACTTTCAGAATAGGGGAAAAAAAGCCAGTCTGGGAAGCTGGGACTTAATTCTGCTTTCAGTGTTTTGGATTTGGTCACTGTTACGTTAATATTTGAGGACAGACTAAACACTGAGCAAACTAAACATACATCCTGCCTGCAACACCAATTAAAACAAGAAAGCCACCTACACTTGGTGGAGGGAGCAGTTTCTTTTCACTGCACTAACCAGAAGTTACATTAGCAGTGGATGTACAGAAATGTTTTTTGCTATGCTGTAACTATTCAAATAATAAAATGAGCAAGGTTTATATACTGGTGGATGAGACTGAGGACTGCAAGTTCTTGTGCTTTCAATTTCTCTCTTGGTAAAACATCTTGTAGGCTTGTCTGTCTTGGGGGTGTTGGGAAAGTGATGGATTTAGTCCTTTGGTCTTGGGTTTCCTGGGGCTTCCAGTACTGAGAGGTGTACATTCTTTCCGCCTTTGTCTAATTTCCTCCCTTTGAAGTGGAGATCAGGCTTCCATTGAAAGCAGAGGTTGTCCAGATACATGGCATATGAACATATGACTTTATTTGAGAGTACATGAAAGGGTTTTATTACTTTCTTTTAACATTTCTGTCTCGCAATATCATCTTAAATCACACTATGAAATGAAATAATAGTTGCCGCCTAGATTCCTTGTGTGTTGTAGAAAGCTTAATGCCTTATGTACAGCATCTCTCAAGGCATAGCTGAGACTTCAGCTGCATTGTCTTCCATGTGTTTGGAAAAAGCCCTTCATCATCTGCATCCAATTTAGCAGAGAGCTGGAATGCCGGAAACATGTTTTTCTTCCTGATGAAATATAACTGCAAGCACTCTTTGAGCAAAAGCATCACCTTGGAGTTGTTGCTGTATTTGTGTAAAGTGGAGATGTCCAAGTTCTAGCTGCTTTTATTTATATATAGGTTTTGGTCCGTATCTCTTTGGGGTGGGTGAGCCTGGAGGGGTGCAGTGAGCCTGTGATGAAGCCATCAGGTCAGTTGTGGTTCCACTTAGCTCTTGGTGTAGAGAGCTGTGCTGCTGCAGGAATCTCACATCCTGAGTGAGCTGCACCAGGCTGCTCTTGGAGCTTTCTCGCACATCCTGGCAAAGGACACTTGGTGATGTTTGATATCTCAGTGTCTGGTACTTAGACTCTTCAGCAGGCCTTGATGCACAAGGTAAGGAGGTGATGCTGCTCTGTTACAGTGCCTAGCCACAAATAGCAACTGGATTAGCAGTTTTCCTGTTTGTTTTGCTGAAACACGTGGCAGATTTCATCATCCTAAGAGGCAAAGTGTGTTGGTGCTTGTCATCATTGGTTTGTTTTGTATGTGTTTTGTCCAGATTCTTTTACCAGCCTATGGCTGTGAAGCTGAATGCCTTCCATAAACAATGTCTGACATCTGTTATCTCTGCTGAATTGTTTTTCTCTATGTCAACTTGAAAATTGTATGTATAAAGCTATTTTTTATTTGTTTGAAACTTCCGGAGCATTTGACTGTTTTGTTAGGAAATGCAAGGTCAAATAAATGTTTTTGGTGAGTCTTGCTGTTCACTCTTAACAGTTCTGAAATGGCACCAGCAGTATTATGTCTTCTAAAAGACAAAGGCCTTAGGAATAATTGAAAACAAAAAAGTGAAGGAATTAGAAAAGCTTTGCCAGAGCTAATGTAAGAAGAGAAGTCAGGTCACAAGACAATAATCAGGGCATCTGTTCTGCAAACTCCCAAAGTATGAAGTTCTTTGTTTTCTAGAAAACCCAACTGTTGCTACAATGTCATCTGTTTGCACTGGCTGATCTGTTTTTTTTTACAGGTTAATTATCTTTCTCCATTTGTAAAGGCTGAAATATTGTCTTGAGAACTGTTGTGTGTGTTGGAAGAGAAGCTGAAAAATCTTAGTCCATCTGCATCTGTTCTAGTTAAACTTGGTTTCTAAATTTGGGTGAATGATGGATCAAGCTGATAAAACAGACAACTCTGTAAAGATTGTTTTCTGTGGTGTTGATACCTAGAGATTTGCCTTCCAACTCAGAAGAGCAGAGTTAACTTTCAAATCATTATCTTACCAAGAGCAGATGAAAAAGTAAGAGTGTAGTTAGGGTTGGAGATACAGAGGAAAAGGAAGTCAAGTATGAAGTTACTAGGAGGCTGGATTAATTTAATTGCTTTACATTGGCCTTTCTGCAGTGTCTGTTCTAGAGGTTGCTTGTGAGTATGATTCCTTGGGAAAAATTGTCCATAACTGGTAGTTGTAAAGTAATAAAAGTCACTGTTGTAGCTTTTACCCAGTTCTGCTGAACTGGCTTTGCAAATGGAATAAACTGTGGTGCTGATTCTTTTAGCAGTCAGCTCATGTAATTCATACCTTCCATAATGCACCTTATTCTGCAAAAAGAAATCCTCAAACAATCTGTGCTTTGGCAAATAAGGAGCTGGTTGAGTTTGTGAGACATGGATTTAAACTTCATGTGGTTTCCTGCACTGATAAAACATGCTGCTTTTGAAATGCAGGATGCCGTTGGTACAGGCTGTGGATAAACCTGAAGGTTACAAGCAAGGCAAAAAAGGTGTCTTTTTCTTCTTTCTGAAAATAAAGAACAAAAAATCAAGAAAGCAACTGTGCAGAGCCATGATGGCCATATGGAGAGAGATGGGTATTTTTGGGATGTGGGTGGCAAAGCTTCTCTGCTGTTTTGACTACAGTAGTGTGAAATAGTAAGGCTGTCTGACTGGAGGTGATAACTTCCTTTCCCATGGGCACACTGATGTTCTCCTCTGCAGATAGTGACTTACATAAAACACAAATTATCCTTACTGTAAAGGGAGTTAATAAGAAAAGGTACATTTTGCTGGTTATAATAGCATCAGTAGTTCTTGATGCTATTTTGTGCTGTTAATGACCTTTATCATTCATAGCAGGATAAATTTATATCCTTAGGATACCTTGCTTCTCTTAAATTAGATAAATTGAATAAACCAAACACTGTAAACATGAACGTGCTCACCACAATTTCAAAGTGACTGCAGTTCCAGGACCTGCTGTGTTGGGATTATTTTTCTTGTGCTTTAGCATCTGTTTCTCTGAAGTGTTAGTCCTAGTTAATGCCACTGTCTCTTTCTGTAGCCAGCTAAAACCTGGAGATTGCCTACTTTTGTTTGCTACTGTTTTTT
The DNA here is from genome assembly GCA_013397895.1 of Origma solitaria. Lineage (NCBI taxonomy): Eukaryota > Metazoa > Chordata > Aves > Passeriformes > Acanthizidae > Origma > Origma solitaria. Next base: position 563,718 of record VZRL01006828.1, on the reverse strand, counting down.
TTAAAATAAACCAAACAAGAAATACTTTCCTTAAGTTTTATATAGGTACATAAAATGTACATGTCTTCTGGTTTTGAGTCTTGTAAAGTGAATAACTCGATTTGGTTTTCACTTTTTTCATTTTTGGTGAAGGCATTTTTTGGTGGAGCAATGTCAGAAAAAGATGCTTCTATGTTCTTAGCTGGCTTTCAGGTCACTGAAGGGAACCACTTTCTTTCTGAAGTATTCTTGACTTTAGTTCTGCTTCTCCTTCAGCTCACATAGCATAGTAGTGACCAGAAAGACACACATGAACATAAAATGCTTTTAGAAAAGGCGCTTTCACCTTTTAATTGCGGGTTTTGGTGGTAGAGTCTGAGACCCTGGATGCAGCACAGCAGAGTTGGCTTTGCCTTTAATGGCTGCTTCAGTACAAGCTGGAAAAGTAGGTGTTAGCATCCATGCACAGATTGAGTTTTTAAAGGACAAAGACCACATGAATTTATTCCATTCCCCCATATGAATTCATTTTAGGGACAAAGTATAGTGTTGGTGCTGACTTAGGAATTCAGGGACAGTATTTACTTTTGCTTAGAGCTTTACTGGAAAGGGCAATGCCACAATGGTGTTATTTTTCATTTACTAATACATGATAATTTTTCTTTTACTAAAACAATTTAGGTGGCATGACATACTGTTGCTTTCTGAAATACATAGGAAGGACTGTGGATGCTATTTTTCTGATGCAAACTTGGTTTTAAAAAAAGTGAAATGTTAGTTCCCTAAGTATGAATTAATGCTTTTCCTGGGCAGAAGATGGAAATGTCAACTACAAAGTAATGGTGCTTATTTAGAGTTGGCTTTTTCAGTGGAAAGACACACATCTGCTTTCAAAAAATTTGACTGTATTGTCTCCAGTATTCTAGCACGCAAATTTATGTCAGTATGGTTAATGTTTTTGAGTGACAGAGGCAATTACCATATACATAAAACATTTCTGAAGAGCATTAAAACTATACTGATTCCTGTTTAAAAGTAGGTCTATTTAAAGTTTAGGTCCTGCTGGGGTTGGCACGCAGAGAGGACACAAATCTTGGCTCTGGTACTAAGTTTAGTAGGAATGGAAGCAGATGCACCTCTAAGGTTGCCAAGTTTGAGCCTTTGGTTCTGACTTGCCTATGTTTGTTTGAGTTGGGGCAGTGCCAAGATACTCTCTGAGGCTGGGTGGATGCTCAGTACCTGTGTACATTATGTACCTGCCTGTTTAATATCCACATACTCTTCCGGATGCATACAGGACAGGTGGGAAATGGGAATGGATTTCTGGATCTCAGTGCAGGGACAGGCTGTAATACACTGGGGCAGGACACTCCCACATGCACATCTGTGATGCCGTGGTCCTTCTGGGGAACACATGGGAGTGTGAGAGTTTTGCTTTAGGGGAATCTCTCAGCAGATCACCAAGTGCTGCTGTTACTTCTTTGAACTGAAAGGGATAAACATTATGTTGAATGTAACAAAGCAGAGGAAGTAATTTTGTATGAAATGTTCATAGCAAGTACGTTCAAAGTAAGTGCCTGGATTTCTGTTTGTCAAATGTGAACTAATGTAAGACTTAAAAGGTCACTGTGGGCTGGGTTGAGGTGGGTTGAACCTTGCTTTGTTTCCCTGAGGCTTCTATGGAGGCACCCAGAGATAAGGTTCCTCTTGATCCGAGCATCCGAGTCTCTGGAGAGATGTTGCCAGCCTGGACTTGCGGTGTTAATCTTCTTGCCCAAGTTGGGACTTTGCTGGGACTGCATTTGCTCTGCGCGAGACAGAGTTTGAAGTGTGGTGCAGGCAGCAAATACTCATCTTTCTTCCTCCCACTCTCTAGCAACTACAAACTCTTTCTGCACAACTTGTGAGCTCCTTTGATTTGCAAGCACTGCAGCAGATTTGGGAGGAGGCTTTTGCTGCTGCAGACAAACAAGAATGTATTTTTGCTGCTTGGCAGCATACTTAGTGAATGTCACTTGTTAGCGTCTTAATTCTCTTGGTCAATTTTACAAGGAATGTGCAAGGCCTGAACTGCTGTGAATAGAACAACATGGAAAGAGTCCTGTTGTGTTTCCTAAAAAAGCATTCAGCCTTGTTTCATTCTCAGTGATTCACTGTCAGAGGGCTGCTGACATCTGTACTCAGATGTCTTTTGCCACCAGTCTTTGAGAACAAAGAGTAGTGCTAGAGATGATTTTTATACTTTGAGAGATCATCTGTTAAGATCACGCTTGGGCACAACTCTTAATCAATTCTTTTGTGAGTGAAGCCAGTATGTGCTGAAGTGTACTCCACTCACATGTGGGAATTAAGTTTCTTTTAAGCTGTCCTTCAGATCACTTTCTCCCTGTAAAGTATGACGCTGTAAACAGGGTTTATGTATTTCCAGTGTCAGATATTCAGAGGCAGCATTAGCCTTTGGTTGGAAGAGACACCTGGGACTTGGAATATCTTTCAGCTGTACCAGATGCTGCTTTTTACTTGCTCCCTGACCTTTTCACTGCTTGGTATTTCAGCTCCTGAGACTTGTCAACTGTTCTGCATTTCTTTGTCCATCTTGCATCACTTGACCCTTTCAGCTATCAGAGGCTCTATATTGCCTTGTCTGTAGTTTTTTAAGCTACTCCGGATAGTTACAGCTGATTTTCTGCTATATGCAGTTTACCTCTAGCATTGCCAGTTGTGCAGAATAAGACACTTGAAATGGGATTCTGGGCAGGAACCTGGGAGATGAAGGACCACTCCATTGTAATCAGAATAGTTTTGAGTTGGAAGAGACCTATTAAAGGTCACCTAGTCCAGGCCCTCTGCAATGAACAGGGACAACTTCACTTTTCCAATCACTTCGGTAGCAGCAACCTTGTCTTGAAGCTGTGTGCTACCATGTGAGGAATAAGCTGAGGGGATATGTGCATGATAGGTTACATGCAAAAGCATGACAGAGGCAGTGTTATCCTTGGAAGTTGCTTCTTAAGTTCTTCAAAACCCTTTCCTGTGCTGTGACTTTTTACAGTCATTCTTAAATCAGACATGGTATACGCTGTACTTCAGAAAAGATACCCAGACAGATTGTGTGCAAATGTCTGCCAGTTACACAGGTCTTCTACAGGTGGAGTCCATCTCCACTCAAAAAAAGGTAGTATGATTAGGAAGTGATGGAGAGAAGGAAGTATCCTTTCCGGGTGTCAGAAGAGAATCCGTGATGAACAAAGTGCTCTTAGCTGGGCAACTGTGGCTCCTGCTGCCACAGCAGTGGTCGGAGGACAAGAAAGGATTTGCTTGAAAGCTGCTGTGTGGATTTAAACAGAACAGGACTGAATGGCAAGGGCAGCAAAACTTAAAGCTGTGAAAATTACTCCAAATGCCTATCTGACAGTGTGATGCTGCAGTAACAGAACTGCTGCAGTTGCCTTGCTTTTACAAAACTGTGCACATGTATGGCAACACTAGTCACAATCACAGAAAACAAATATACACACAGAGAACTAGATGTTTTGAAAAGTGCCTGACAGAATTTGTTAACTAATTCCCTTTGCAATCCACAAGAAGTTGAATGTGTTCTTAATAAATCCTCTAGTCCCATTTTATTTTGGCTATTTATAGCTGTGCTTGAATTCCTGAAAGGAAATTGTAGGCTTGTAAAGGTCTGGCTAGTCTAGGAATATCTGTTAGATGGTTCTGACATGAAAATGCAAATTAGGTACTAAAGAGTTGTATTTGACTAAGGCCTCAATTTTCTGGCAAAATTTCTGTGTCCTGGTTTTTGAACAGATCCCAAAATGCATAGGAAAGGTGATGGAGGTCTTTCCCTTAGCTTCACCAGGCAGTGAATATCACCTGCTACAGTCTGACTGCTGATAACACCTCTCACTGTTTTTTATTGCCTAAGGAGTAATTATTCAGGCCTTGGAATTAAAAGTCTTAGAAGCAAAATACATTTGGACTGTCCCCGTTAGGACAAAAGTGAGAGTGAGGAACGCAGAACAGCCAGATGATCTCTGCCTAGGAATGTTACTGCTAGTTAGCACAAGAGTTTTCTCAGATGTCTCTGGAAACGTTTTGCGTAAAAGTATACTATCTATTCTGAAAGTTTGTGGAGGAAAACTACTGGCACGTGCACTGCTGCAGGTTTTGGAAAAGAGCAGGACTGGAATGCTGTAAAATCTATGCCCGCAGTGATGGAAACAGAGTCCTGGTCCATGCAATGTAAAAATGGTTGCTAAGCACAAACAGAAAGTTAGCTCTCTTATTAAGTAGGTTTTTACCTCCTTGACATGTTTTTTCCTTCCATGTGCAATATCCTGTTGACACAACAGATGAGGAGCAACTGATTTGCAATACCCTGATGGTGGGAAACAGGCAGGTCTTTTGCTTCCTGCAGCAGTTGCTTACAAACTCATGCCTCTGTTGCAGCAGAGATTCAGGTGCCTTGAGACATCTTACGAGCAAGATGGATGCTGACAGTGTTTTCACATACTAAATGGTTTTAAGAAGTTGCTACTCAGCAAGACTAAATCAAAAATAAATCAAAAGGAAACTTGCTGGTCAGAGGCAGCAACTCTGTACCTGAAAGATACTGAAAATCTTAAACTCAGGCACTTATGCTCTATATAGCTCGTTGTAAATAAGTAGAAGGGAACCCAAAATTAGACATCACTGGGAAGTGGTGTACATGTTGAAGTATTAATCTAATTTTAAACAGCGCCATTATGCCACAAAGACTTTTATGAATTTTGCAGGTATGTATGTATCTGGCAGATATGTTCATCAATATCGAGCTAATTGTTGCTGCTAAATTGCAGCCTTTTACTGGCTGTTTGTCCATATGTCTGATGTAGGGAAGTTGTGTCTGTGCAGTGCTGTGTTTGCCTGCCCTTTTGGACGAGCAAAGGAATTAGATGTTGTGACTGGCTGAAGGGGTATGGTTCTGTGGCAGGCACTCTGGTGGCTTCTCACATTTATCCATTTTGTGCTCGGCTGACACTGGGCTGCAAGAACAGCATTTGAGCAGTGGCAAAGATGAAGAGTTACTGGAAGTGAAATCTGCTGATGTTTTGCATGCTTGAAATGTGCTATCTTGGCCATGAGAAATTTCAGTGAGAAGAAAAACATTGACTGCAAACCACTGGGGTTTCTTGCCAAACAGATCATCTTTGTGCAGTCCTGTGACTATTCTTGTAACTGGATTTGGTGTGCTTTAATGAGTTTTTCTGACTGTTTCCCGGCAAAATGCTGGGATCTGGGGGAGCTGCCCAATTCCATAATTCAAGTATTGCATGAGTGGTAGCTGAGGAGAAACACTTTCATGCTTTCTGTGCCTGCCACCAGCACAGACCTTCCACATTGGCAAGGAGAACGTAAGTGCAGTTACTTGCCTTCTAGACAGACCAGGGAGAGAGGCAAATGGTTTAGGGGAGCAGAAAAAGGGTGGATTGAGGCCAGTGGTGGTGGATGGCAGTGGTCTCCATGGACCAGGAGATGTTGATGCAGAGCCAGTGTGTCAGGGAACATTTCACATTTTGTTTGCTTTGCACTCCCGATGTCCAGACTACCCCAGGAGAGCGAGCCCACAGGCAGCCCCAAATGAATATACTGTATAGAATTTATTCAGTTCTGCTCATTACCTAAACTGGAGGCTGGCCAAGTCAGTAGAGTTGACTCTGGCAGCAAGTACAAGTTGTGTTTCCTGTTGAGAAGATGATTTTGAGGAATATTCTCATTTAGTGCTTGAAAATGCATGGCTTTCTGCCTTGTCTTATGAATCCAAGAGGACTTGGAGTATGTTGATGTAATTCCACACTTCGTCATGTGTTGTTTACATACTGTTTGCACCTCACTGTTCTCTGCATCAGTGCCAGCACCCTGATATTTCTGCAATTTATTTTTATGATCTTAGTGTTGAAACAGCTGTAAAAACAAGTAGTGAAAGTGAGCCAGCTGCTGAATTTCTAATTCCAAGTCTGGTTTTTAGTAGGCAGATATTGAAAGGGAAGGATAAATGAAAAACAACAAAAACTTTATCTCAGGACTAATTGCAAACAAGTTAGGTGGCTGAATTTTTAACTACTGAAGAGAATTAAGTCACTGATGAATGAAATAATGCAACATTTTTTGTACAGAACATGTCCCAGGATATGCGACTGCTCTAAAGGAGATCTTACACTGTCCTGTGAGGATCTGGGAGCACTAGAGCTGTCATTTCTCCTACATGTCATTTGTTTTAGTATTGCAGAAATAGTTATATAGAAATTTTACCAGACAAAGAGATGTATTAACATTTTTCTTGGCTAGATAAAATCCGTATACTTACTTTGTACTCTGGTATCAGCATCATTGGCTGGTGACTTTGTGAAACAAAAGACAGTCTTTCATCCAAACAGCAAATTGTTTTTGACTTTGATATTTAGATTCTTGTTTATGGTCCAAGTGTAATAGGGACCTGATGTCCTTAGCACTGCAGTGATACACAGAATTACTGTATTTAAACTCCTCCTTTGTCCCTGCCTTGAGGCTTGCCCAGGCAGCAGTGATGAGCTGATCAGCTTAGCAGCTGTGCACCAAGGAGCACAGGGTAGCCTATGGATAATAATTTTTTTCCTATTTTCAGCTGCAGTAATTTACTTGCTGTTTACAATGCTTTCCTTAAAATATTCGCTAATTCACTTTCTGGGGATGTGAGTTGGAGGTCTGCTTCTTGGCATCTACTTTGGTCCAGCCAAAACCCAGCAGCACCCAAGACATTCCTGCTCATATTCAAAAAATGCCAATTACAAGTTGGGTGCATTTCCTTTTGGAGAGAGGTCAGTGTGGTCTTCTCCCAGTAGTAACCACAGGCACACACACACAAAAATCTTTATCTGCTCTGCAGGAAGCCAGATACATTTGCATGTTTTATGGGAACACTGGGCTCAAGTAAACCTCTCAGTACAAGTGTTCTGGGTGACTCTACGTGAACCCTAAAGAGACAGAAGAAAGATTTTCTTTGTCTGGGAAGAATACCTAGTGATTTAAGTTTTGATCCTGCAGTTTGTACTTTGCTGAAACTTCTGTGCTTGTGTTGAGACCTGTTAACCTCAGTGGCACAGGGCAGTGAGGAGCTGTAATCACGGGGATCAGATTCCAGGATCCAGCCCAAAGCAGGGATGTGACAACTGACTGTGTGGGGGTATTAAAAGGACAAGGTGTAAACACACAACAGAGATGGCAGCTGAAGGAGTTGTTCCAAATGAGGAGGTATGAGCAGTAGGAAGAAAGGAGCCAGAGGTAAAAAGGGCTGAAAACCACTTCTGACTGGAATCTATTGATTCCTTCTTGCTTCTTGTATTGGGATTTATTTTATAGTGATGTAACACTATCCAGACAAAGTATGTGCATTAATTGTCAGAGGGATGGTATCATCTGTCAAATGAGCATGTTGTCTGCATTTCTAGTCTGCCTTAGAAGCTGAGTACATCCGTTTGCAATGCTGATGCCCATTCGCTATGTTCAGCCAAGGTATTGTTGCTGTGTAGGGGATCAGAGCAGGAGTGCCAGGCTTGGACTCACCAGCCTACTTGGCCAAAGTCAGAACAAGAAGCTTGGATGTAAATACTGTTAGTCAGAGATGTCTGCTGCCTGCAGTGTCAAGAATATTTCATTCTTTTCCCAGCCTAGTGTTTGGAAACAAGAAAGTACCTATGAAGCCAGCTTTTCCAGGCCCTAACAGCTGTGCAAGCTCCTGGTCAGGCAAGAAGATTGCTAGTGGTAGTCTGGAAAGAAAAGAAACCTGCTGTTCTTCAAGCACTTACAGACAGTGAAATTTCACCATTGGTTTTGCATGCTGCTGTGTTTGTGGTCATAGGCGCATTTTATTCTGTTTAGATATAAACTATTTGGCACATGCAGGTTTTGGGTTGATTTGTGTTTCAACTGGAAATATCAGAACTTACAATTCAAAATCCTGAGTTTTTTGAGCTTGAGACTTAATAAGGTGTCCAGGAAAAGCCTTTTGACCATGAAGGTTAAATATATTACTGCATGATTATATGTACCAAATCCATCAGGAAGAGTCATGACTGTCCGGAAATTTTTTAATAAGGCCAGAATGCCACCTGAAACTTTGTCAAGTCTAGTTCCACAGTTCTGCTCTAATTTTGACACAGTTCTTGTGCCTGAAGTTAAGATGGGCAAGACTTCTTCATGATTTGCCAAAGGTCTATAACAAGTGTCTGGACACACACTTTAGTCAGCGGTTGCTTGTGTGAGGTGATGTGCAACTATTCTTGCATTTAGTGTCACCATTCCTTTAAATGGACTTCAGTAAAATCAACAGCAACAACAATAACAAAAAAACTCACAAAAAACAAAAGAAAAAAGGCCAGTTTGTCTGGTGGGGTAAAATTAAGCTTTGGTTAAGCAAAGGCTTTTTAAACATTCCCTGAAAGCCCCAAGCCTGCCAAGGAGTTTTAAATGGGGACGTTCTCTAGTCAGCTGCTTTCCTTGGTCTGAGGAAGTATTGTAAATTCATTCCTTGTTAGTGCCTGTAATCCAGCAGAACTCACCTCAAGAAACAGCTGATGTCTTCAGTGCTGGTGAGCATGTCTTGCACAGCATTTGAACAAAATTTTTGCTGGTATGGGAACAAGCAGGCAGATGGTAAATGCTTTCTAACACACTTTTGTAGCTGAGGCGTGTTTCTTTTCCAGCTGTGTTGAGGGGAGTGAGTTACTGCCTGGATTATAATCTAATTATTTTACCTTTTCCTCTTGTTTGGCCAACAGGAGAGTGGCCTTTTCCCAGTATGGAAGAACACAATGGCTCTTCAGAGACTCCTGCCCTGAGCCAAGGGCGGCATGTTGCCATCAAGTGTGGGTGGCTGCGGAAGCAGGGGGGCTTCGTCAAGACCTGGCACACGCGCTGGTTTGTCCTCAAGGGGGACCAGCTCTACTATTTCAAAGATGAAGATGAAACCAAGCCCTTGGTAAGTGGAAGGAGGAGATGGGATGGGAGGTCAGGGAGAAAAAAGGTAGTTAATGTGTGCAGAATCGTCTGGTTTCTAAAGCACTGAATTTCTCCGTCTCTGTCACTGACTGAGTGTTTGATTTTTTATTTTGATTACACTGAATCAGGCCCTGGCAGTTAGTATGGTTTCCCCATCAGACTCATTTCTAAAACTTCCTTTCCCAGGTCAGGTTTTCTCATTTCTGCATTTTAAAGGGAGAGAAGTATACAGGAAGTTCAAGTAGCAAAAATCATCAGTCAGATGGCCTTCACTGAGGCAGATGAATAAGCTGTATTTGAAGAGATACTGCTTGCTTTTTTTTTTTCTGCTTACTATGGAGAGTATCCCTGCTTCGTGTCATCCCAAATACGACCGTAGCCTGAATACATTGCCATGTGTAATATGGAACAGACTGGTGTCTGTCTGCCTGGTTCTCTTGTGGTGATTTACTGCTCCTTAACCCTCATCTCTTGCTATTTATTTAGCTTTTTCACCAGCATACTTTAGGCCACCATCCCCGGAGTGCCACAGGAGTAGAGTTAAATAGTGCTGCCTCTTCGGTCAGGGCGGGCCCGAGCCTCTTTGATAGTAAGCGCCTACAGGGTATGATAGTCTCATGTATTAATGATTTTCCAGGTGCTTGTGACTTTAGAAAAAAGCTTTGACAGGTACGCATTACTTCTGTGCAGATATTAAAATATTTTTTATGGCTGCTAAATTTCTGATGGTATAGCTTTTGTATGGAATTTCACAGGGAGTTCTCAGGATGTAAAACCCATCTAATCCAGCTTCTTGTATGGTCATGACTCTTGGCCAAGCTTTACAGCTTGCATTATGGTGCATATATTAAGAAAAGTATTCAATCTTGAGATAATTGTTTCCAAAGTATGAGTTAATTTCTAAGTACCTATTTCACAGCCTTGGTAGCTTTTTTCCCCTCACATTGTATCAGATAGTATAGGTTAATTAAATAACACACTGCATCTTTACAAATGGTATGTTAGGATGAGTACTTTGAATATGAAATAGCTAATAATTTTTGGGAAATACAATGTGTCTTCCACCATATAGATTTTGTTAATCAAGAGTGTAAAAAGCAGCCATCAGAATAAAAGGTTTGTGGACCAGATCCTGGGTTTCCAGAATATAACTCTGCTTCCTAGCAGTTGATATCTGCCACTGTGGTTGCATGCAAAGACTTCATGGCTTTTTGAGAGGTGGCATAATGCTGTGTTTCTTGGAGTTTTCCACAGCCCAGAGCCCAAATTATCTTCTTGTGCATCTGCTGCTGACCTGTGGGATGGCTTTAAAAGATCCTAAGGGCTTGGCTGCTTCCTTTTTGTGAAATGGAGGTGTTGATTCTGATCTGATATTTGTGATAGGTTAGGTAGCAGCTTGTGAAATAACTAAAAGCTTATTTGAATTTTCCACTTACGTCTTAAGTTCATAAAGATACCTAGAAATAAAAAGTAGGATGGGAAAAGTGTTGAGAGAAGTGTAACTTAAAATATGCCTGTGGGTTTAGAAAATTAATGGGCCTGTCCAAATTAGGATCAGTCAATATCTCACCTTGGTGTAGCTTTCGATATGTTTCCAAAGCAAACTGCACAAGTGTCAGTGCCTGAAATATGTCCCAAGTTCAATGCCATATAGAGAACTATTTTTTTCCCATTACATTGAAGGGTTTGCTGCATTAACTTTGACAAGAAAATCACTATGACCTTCTGGGAGCCCTGTTTTTCTTGCTATGGTGAGCTAAAACAAAGAACTCCACTAATATGATGAATTTTCAGTGCATAGGGATATTAGGAAATGGCAAGCGTATTTTGTTACATTGGATCTGTATTTAGGATAAATACCTCTTTGTTTACTACTGGATTGTACAGTCTGTACAATTTACAGATGTACAGTAATTCTTTTAGGCAGTAATATAATGGAAGAAAGTTAATGAGGTTTTGTTCCAAATCAAATTGTAGTTTTTATTTTGCTTACTGGTTGGTTGTGTTTGGAAGGAGGCAGAAGGCAGTGATTACTCATACTGAGGAATATTTTAATTGCACACCTTGTATATAAAAGGTGGAAGAACTATAGCAGGAGAGGACAAGATAAGCAAGTGACCTTATGTTCATAGTCTTAATGTGAACTAGACAAAAGCAGAGTCCGGTTTCTGGTGCAAATTCAGCATGTGTCCTGAGCACCAGTCTGCATAACATCTGGGGCTTGGCTTCCATTCAGTCCATACCAGATATTATGCCATGATGTTTGTGTTTTTGAGAGGGATATAAATGGAACCGAATTTCAGAAAAATATGTGATCTGTCAGACTTTTTTCCCCAAGTAACTGTGTATAATGGGAGTGAAAAGAAGGAGGAACATTTTGTGTCTAAGCCATCAGTAAATGCTTTGGAATTCCTGAAACAGGCTCATTTCCTGCTAGTAATAGAGATAGCTACCACATATGCTTTAGTCTGTGTGTGTACATCTCCTTGGTGTCAAGACTATTAAATTAAAAAGTCATTAACTGTCAGTGTGAGTGTGGGGAATTGCCTCTGCCAACCTGTGCCTACAGGCACACAGAGTTAGTGAAGAACAGCAGAAGAAAAAGCAGTGCACAGCTGTTAGACTTACAGTCAAGGTCAGTGGATTGTCATTGATTCTTTATTGTCATCAAATAGAAGAATCTTTCCCTTGTAATGTTTTATCAGTAAATTAGTATCTATCTTTTGCTCTCATATCAATGAAATATTTCTGAGCATCTGGCAAAGATGGCATTTCTGTTTATGGAAGATGTGTGTATGGATAGCAGTAATCTAGTTAATTCCTCAAGACAAAAAACCCCTAATGAATAAGTGAGCAAGCCATGTGAAGAAATAAAATCTGTTCTGATAAATCTTTGTTATCTCTACTGCTTGCAAGTGGTATTGGATTCTGCTTTGTTTATTCTTTTTTCTTTTTTGTGCTTTAGAAAACTAGTATTATGCTAGATCTGAAGGTCAGCTCTCCATGCTTGAAATGTGCGCAGCCAAAAGAAATCAGAATTTAGCATTCCCTGTTCCACAGTACAGCTGTTGTATAAATGCAGCCCATGGAAATTCATTTCTTCCTTTCTTCTCTCCTATGGTTAACCTCTCCAGCTGCATCAGGGTTGACAGGGTCTTGACTGAAGACAGGAGGAGGAAGTCAGTGCCTGCTCAGTGAGACATCGTGCTTTTTCTGTGGTTTTGTGAGCAGCAGAAGGGAGATTTGAAGCAGTGTCTCCTTTTTGTAGTTCTGCTATCTCACTGCCATGGTGTTATTGAGGAAGTGGGGGCCAAGCATGGTAACTGAAAAAGAATGGGTGAGCTCATCCAGTCTAACAGTGTAGGTTTAGGCACCTCTTTAATGTTGCTGTGACTCAACTTGGTTTATGGACTCGAATTTGAGGTGTGTACAGTAGAGAGATCTTGTAGAGCTGTGAATTAGGAAAATTCAGGAAGCACTTGGTGTATGGCTGAAAGCTGACAGTGATCTGATTTCAGTTCCTATCCTGAACATTTTGCCATGCAGTTTTTATCCTTTAAGATCTTTATAAGCTCTTAACTGTTCAGCTTAAGTGATGCTGATGCTGGCTCACAGTATCTTAGACAGGCCCTGGGATGGGACAGCAGATTGAAGTGGAAAAGTGTTAGTTTGAAATGTGACATTTGAGTTGGTCATTTACTGGAAGTGAGTTAAATGGCAGCTGCTGTCTTAAGTACAGGTCACTGTTTTGTCTGTAAGAGAAAAATGTTCTCTGATGTACAAACAGAATATATTTTGAAGTATTACTTTCTGGAAAAATCATGGAATGAATCATAGAATGGCCTGGGTTGGAAGGGACTTTAAAGATCATCCAATTTCAACCCCTCGTCGCTGATGCTATTGGGACTTAGTCCTTGACCACTACTCTCTGGATCCAGCTAATTCCTTATCCATCTAACAGTCCACCCATCAAATCCATTTCTCTCCAATTTAGAGAGAAGGATGTTATGGGGGACTGTTTCAAAGGCTTTACAGAAGTCCAGATAAATGATATGTGAACCACTTCCCTTGCCCACTGATGGAGTCACTCCCCTGCAGAAGCCCACGGTGCCGGTCAGGCAGGACTTGCCCTTGGTGAAGCTGTGCTGGCTGTCCTGAGTCACCTCCCTGTCCTCCCCGGGCCCTAGCACAGCTTCTTGGATGATCTGCTCCATGACCTTCCCAGGCACAGAGGTGACGCTGACAGGTCAGTAGATCCCAGGGTCTTCCTTTCTACCCTTTTTAAAGATGGGTACAAAGTCTCCTTTTTTCAAGTCACCTGAGACTTCACCTGACTGCTGTGACTTTTCAAATATCTTGGAGAGTGGCTTGGCAGCTACATCAGCAAATTCCCTCAGGACTCTGGGCTGCCTCTCATCAGGTCCCACAGACACGCGTACATTCAGATTCCTCAGTGGCCATGAGCCTGATCTCTCCTTGCAGGGGAAGGGACTTTGCTCCCCCAGTTGCCATCCTGCTGTCCCTCCACTGAAAGGGTGTGGGAGGAGAGGTTGTCCCTGACAACTGATGCCAAGAAGTTGAGTACCTCAGTCTTCTCATCTGTTGGTAACAGTTTACCAGTGTTGTCTGTTGGGGTGGGTGCACCCCTTTTGACCTTCCTCTTTTGGTTAGCATACCTGTAGAAGCCCCTCTTTGTTATTCTTTGCATCTCTTGCCAGGTTCAGTGCTTCCTATCTAATGCAATTTGTGTTAAGATGTCATCAACAGATAAATCTATTTAATAGCGTTAATAGACAAATTCCAGTTGCATTATTAAATTAAAGTAAAGCTTCTAAAGAATGTAAATAGAAATTACTGTGGTAATTACATGATTTGTATCTTAGCCTGTCAGGAGGGAAAATCATTCAGTATTAGCGTTGAATGTGATTAAAGATTGAGCATCATGGTTTTTTTATAAGTTAAAAGGGAGTGGATAACACTTCTGTGTGGAGGGCAAAAACCTAATTGTATGTGCGCTTGAGAACTGCGTCACAAGAAACGTGATCTCTCCTTGCTTCCCAGAGCATTTTCAGTCAGGGAGATCAGAGTATGCACTTTGGTCCTTGTCTCTGGAAAGTAACAAGAACCAGCTTTTGCGTAAATACTGACAAGCAGCATAGCAAGTGAAACAGCTTCTCAGCAGATTTTGCTTTGATTTTTAAGAGCAGCTCCCTTAGTCTTGCTGAAGGAAGGATGTGAAGCACCAAGTCCTTACAGGCTTGGCTTCATGGGCCTTGCGTGAAAATCCACAAAGCCAATTCAGTGACTTGATGTCAAAACAGCAAGGAGTGTCTAAGCCATTGATAATGATTTGTTATTTTTCTATTTCTAGGCAAAATACTTGCTATTAGTCTAGGAAAGTAGAAACAGTTTTGGGATGGACATGTGCTGCAGGGTAAACCCCTGCCTGTGCAAACCTATCGTAAACTTTAAAGGGAGAATTTAATCAAATGAAATTATGCAGGTGTCATAAGAAAGGGGTGGGGGGAGATAGACGTTTCTCAGGAATTTCGCTAGAAATTCAGTATTCTGGATGAAGTTAAATAGGATGTTCTTGACACCAGTAGTGATGGTTGCCAGATAGCCAACTATTTACCAGAAAGACTTTCTGCTGTTGGATAGTGGTGAATATGGGACTTAAAAAACAAACAAAAAGCCTCCACCAAAAAACCAAAAACAAACAAACAAACAAAACCCAAAAAAAACCCATCAGAAAGCACACCTTAAATGGTTTACATGAATGCAATGGAATGGAATAGATGTCCAACACATCTCAGATGAATGTTTTTCAGTAGTCACTCCTGGGTGTTACTTCTTTATTTTCTTTCTCTTCATGGCTTTTGACTTTGTGTAAGCTCTGTGAAGTAAGATACTGCTCACTGCAGTTTTGCATGTCGTGCCAACTGGAAACAGATTCTGTGTTAGCCCTGTGTTCCTGGTGTAGTGATACTTCCTGGTTTTTGAAATGCTTAGTTAAGGAAGAGAAGCCTCTGTGTAACATACCTTTCCATGTGTGACAAGTGCATTTTTTTCCTTCCTGCTCATTCTTGAGCTCCATCCACTGACCATAATGTCTCGCAAGTTTTAAAGAGAATTTAACTGGTTAAGCATGTCTCTGATTGTTTAACATGAGGCATGTGTCTTGTCTGATTGTGAGTAGCAGTCTTTTATACTTCAAAACTGCTTTTCGCCCTTTTTGTTGCTTTTCAGGGAATGTTTTTTCAAGTGTTTGAATATAAGCAGACTTTTGCAACTAAAGTACTGAAATTTTTGGAATATAGGGAGAGTTATTGAAGGATAGGTCTTAGCTTTTGTACACAGTAGAAGGTTCTGCTATGTCTAATAACTTTGTGAATTTTTAAGTCATTTACTGCTGCAGGTCTCAGCAACTTACTTGTAGAGACACATTTTTACTTCAGTGACTTATATAAGTGCTTTTAGAGGTGTTTTAAAGGTGACCAATACACTTTGGTCAGTAGATACCCATGGGAATTTTGTACATGAGAGATTAGCGTGATAAGATTGAGTTTATTTGAAACCAGGGTGTTTCTAGTGCTATTATTCTGTTGCTGGGGAAGGGTTTCTCAAATTCACCGGACTGAATTTCTGTTCTCAGCCTGAGACAAATAGCAACAAGATCCATCACTGAGGTACTCAAGTTGGAGGTGATCAAATTCCAACTTTAATCTCCTTTTCTGCTTCTTTCAGATCAAAAATGTGAACTTGAATTTTCAGTAGTTGTTTTTTTTTGTTCCCTTAAAAACTTTGAAGTCCTTGGGCTCAGCCCAGTAGGAATCTTAAAAATTTTCACAGGAATAAAAAAGTTTTTTCTTTAGCAGTAACTACTACATTAATTACAGGAGTGTCACGAAACTCTCTGCAAGGTTATTGAGTCTGTGCCAAAATCAGGCATTTCTTGCTTTATGCTTTGCTTGAGCTGATGCTGTTGAAAATTCATTTCGCTTGTGAAGACGGTTTTTAGGTTTGAGTGCAATGCAAGAGGTATTCAGTGTCTTTTCGTCAGCTTTGCATGTAGCAGTTGTCATTGCTGTGACTGTACTGGCAACATCTGCAAGCTGCTCTATCCTGCTATTATATCAATTTGTTTAAATCTGTGCATGCTTCATTCCCGAGGGCTTGTCGCTTTTCATGCTCCCTGAACTTGACTGAGTTTTCAAAACAGCTTTCAGGTGCAACCTTTGTCCTTCTTGCTTTGCTGCTGTTCTCTTTCTTCAGATCCAGCTCTGGCTCCTGCTTGCCCTGGGTCTTCCTTTACCTCTGAATACATTGGCTGGTGAAATGACTGTGCCCCCCTCCTGTCCCAGTGCCTGTAACATTCACAGAGGGCCAGCTTGCATGGTTGTTGCTCCCCTAACATGGTTCAATGTCTTCATCCCATTTGACAACTTGGAAAATAGAAGATTAAATTGCCTTCCTATTCCCCATCCCCCTAGCATGATGGCTGCCTGAGCAGATCTTCAGTTTAAACTAAAACTAAAAGTTTGGTTTTTTCCATAATCAGCCTCTTTAATGCATTTTGACACCCACCTGCCCTGAAACAAAAACAACACTGGGCCTAGATGCTGTGCCAAGCTGAGATGGTGTCTATCTCATTTTAGGCCTCAGAAAACATGTCCAGGGACTGAATTTTAAAATTCACTGAATTGAGATTGTTTTGTAGGTGGGAAATGTGAACCTTCTGTGGTGTTTCGACTTGTGGATTCCACAGGGACTTTCTGTTGTTATAACCAAACACAAAATGCAGGATGGTAAAGAAAAGATGATCCCATGTGAGTCTGCCTGTTTGTGTGGCAGTCAGTACAGCCCCAGGTCCTTTTTCAAAGCTGTTTGGGAACAATAAATACATGTTCCCAGACTTCTGTGTCTTTAATCAATCCAAACTGGGAAATTAGTTCCAGTAAATATTTTTATAATAGAACAAAGCAAGAATGCCTCGTGGCACTGAGAGTGCCAGCACCATTGACCCATGTGTGCATTCAGAGCTGAAGCTCCCGAGTCTGCTACCATGTGTTGTGTAAACTGTGTGTGTAATTAGACTCAGCCAGCACCTGCTGTTAGATTGGAAAAGAGAGGCGCTCTAATAAGATGTAAACTGGCCAACAGCTTAATTTCGGGTCTTGGCTGCCAATGCATCTGCCTAGTCCAAATGTTCAGAGAGCTGCCCCCACTTTTCTCTTCCAGGGACCGGGGAACTAGCTTGTTTGTAAAGCTTGTGAATGCTGAGGTTGAGCCCTTAGCCTGCTTCATTGCATTTCATGGATGTGCAGGACTTCGAAATGTGGGAAGCTGCTATGTGGTACAGAGCTGCCTTTCCATGGTGATGGGGCTGCCCAGTCTGTAGCTCCCTTGCACCCTGTATTTCCCTTTATGCTCACACCATCTTTCCCTCCCTCCTTTCCTCTCCCTCCTTTCCTCTCTGTTTCTCACTTGTGCCAGGGTTTCGGACAGGGAGGCAAGGGGACATCCTTTCTTTTTCTATTCTCTGTTGGCTGCCAAATGAAAAGTGCATTTCTTTTGGATGCTAATGAATATATATTTAACAGATTATTGAAGTTATGTGGAAAGGAGTGAGGATGGTGTCAGGCTGGTTAAAAAATATACCTGATGTTATTATGTTTGATGGCTGTTACTGATTATCTTCTTACTACTGCCTCCTTGTCTGAAAGACACTGGTCTAAATTCCTGATCCTGTCAGTGTTTTCATGTTGTGAACTCCAGTGCAGTGCAGCGCCTTGTGTCATACTTAGTGAGACAGCAGTGGTCTGCTCGAGATGTTTCTCTTTAGCTTCTCTTGCTTAATAGCCGAGGTGAATAGTGCTACACAGCACATGCGAGGCTATAGGATGAAACTGTGAAAATCTGCCTCTGGATTCATCTTTAAGCTTAATGCTTTCTCTTTCAAATATTTGTGACACCTTAACCATTGTAAAAGTTCGTCTTTTTCTACACTCCATTAATTTGGGCAGCAGAGACAGACAGGTAGGTCTGTCTTGTTTAAGGGCAAGCACATGGGGTAATGAATAGATGAAGACATTTTGGTTTGAAGCCTGACAGTTGAAATTCAGTAACGTTTGATCAACTCTTAACCTGAAGGTGCTGCCGATAGCTTTTAGTTTAGCATATGCTATTAAGGGAATATTTCCGGTGTGGAAAAGTTCCGTTGGTTCTGTTACCTTGTGTAGGCCATAGTTAATGTCCCTAAACAAAGAAATCCTAGGTGTGTTTCCTTATCCCTTTGCATATTGCTAAGGGATTTACTTAATGTTGCTGTAGTAACTGGGAACTGATTCTAGCAATAATTTTTAGCAGCATTTCTACAAGTTCCCTGATCTCAGCTTGATTCAGCTCGACTGCATAGATGCTCTTATGTGTGAGCTTATGCACATCTCATGAAAAATGACATGAATCCTATGCAAATTTGAACATAGCAATGTGGTGAAGATGTGCTGTGTAATGTGGATGCTGTGGGCAAGAAAAACCTTCCTCCATGTGTTGGTTATTAGAGCTTTTGGGCTGCCACGTGTTCTTGACGAGCTGAGCCAGACATTTCAGATCCCTTTGCATGGAACAAGTTTATGAGAATGGCCATCACAGGTGGTGTTTGTGTTGGCAGCCTCAGAAGGGAGTCCAAGGGTTGAGTAGTAACAGAAGCAGCTAAATTAACTTCTAATGCTGGGGGGACATCCTTTCCTGCAGGCCTGCAGTACAGAAGTTGAGCTAACAAGAACTTTCTCTTTTACTGCTTGGACTGCAGAATAAAATCCATTAAAAGTCTATGCAGCTACCCACAAAGAGCTCCTGCTTTGAGTGAGTAATTGCAGTGTTTCCACTTTTTTACTCTTGAATAATACCCACAAGCAGTTCAGGAGTACTAAGGACTTTCATAGGCACAGGCATGTGTTTTGGAAGCTGGTTGACATGAGATGAGCATTACTGTAATGATCTGGTCATGCCGGCGATAGAAAACAGACACAAGGCTGTGTTTTTAAGTATATGAGCTGATGCTTTACTAAGCCATTATATGTGTATTTGCCAGAGTACAGTGGGGATCTCAAAAGAACCTTCTTGAAAGAAATAGGGAATTATTTATGTGTTTTGGAGCCCAGTGAGAATGAGACACTTGCAGGTTTCATCCACTTCCTTCTTTGCCTTTTCTTCGCTCAAAGAGCAATAAATAATGCTCCACATCTGAAGAAGAGCTTTAGTATTTGTGTGGAAAAAGGATATTGTTAAAAACTTCAGCCTGTCATTCTTGTTAAAGTTACTACTTGCCATAAACTGCCTAGTGTTAGGATGCCGGATTTTCCAGCCCTCCCTGGACTTGAAAGTGATACCTGTCCCACTATGTGCCAGCCACTACTGAAACTGTTTAGCCTTTACAAGCTAAAAAGGTATTTAGCTAATAATATATATATTGTTTCTCCTGTTTTTTTTTTTTTTTTTGCAAATGAAGTGGTTGCTCAGTACTTTCATTGTAAAACCTTTCATTCTAATGCAGAATCACTAATAGTGTCTTGGAATGAGCTTCACTGCTTTTCTTACCTTCTGTTGACTGCAGCTTTACCTCTTAATCTGCATACTCTTAAATCCAGTGTAATGATCTAGTTTCATGTGAGACAGATGATCAGCTACATAAAAAAACTTTTATGTGTTACAGAAATAATCCCTTTCACAGGGAAAACATTGCCTAGAGGGACTTTTTGAGAAAACATCCCGTAAGAAACGCTAGCGTGATTGGTATTTGTTACAGGTCCTGTTAGCACATCTCTGAAAAGGATAAAGAAAGAAGGCAGATTGAGATAAATTTGTTTTCACAATTCCTTAGATAAATCTTCAAGAGCAGAGACCTTGGCCATGGGAAGAGCTGGAATGAGACACACAGTGGTGTTGAGAAAGGAAGGGAGATGTAACAGTGTGAAGTTTGCTGTCCTGTAACCTTCTGCCAGATCAGTCTCAGGAGCATCAAACTGGCATAATTTCCTTTAATGAAGTTGTGTTAAATTCCATGCAGTATCCAAACTCTCCTGTCACCAAGCACCTTTCCTGGAGTGAAAAGCTCTACGTGGGGGTGAGGCTTCGCAAGATCTGTGTAATGGTGGGCTCCTGAAAGTGTGTTGTTGGCATGAGAGTTCATGGGTTAGTCTGGAAGAAGCCTAGTGTTAGATTTCATTCACAGTCTAGGCTGTAAAACACGTTACGTTTAAGTACCTTTGGATCAACAGAAGATCTTTTTCCTTTTGCTTCATGCGTTTGATTGTTATTCCAGGTGTGTTTCTTCATTTTCTTTCAGTATTTATATAACCAACACTATCTGGGAAGAAGAAGTACAAGTCATAGCTGAAAAATAAAACGCACAAATCCTATGTGTCAGCTTTTTGATACACTGACATTTTTGGCTTTTAATTTTCTGGCCAATTGCCCCAGTTTTTGATAGGTTAACTTAAGCTGAGGGTGGAGGGTACAGAGGAAAGTAAATCTTCAGTATTTATAATGTGACAATAAGAAGAAATGCATAAGGTAATTTTCTACTTTCTGAAGTTCACACCAAGGTGAAAGTAAAGCATTTTATGAATAAGCAAACTATTCTGAGCCAGTTGGAGACAAAGATTCCTGCACCTTACGCTGAGGACGTGCTAGGCAGGAAATGGTGGTTTTTTTTCCTTAAAATAGCCTTCAATTTCTATCAAAGGACTTGTTCCAATAAAAAGTCTAAGTCTAGCAGATGCCTCTGCTGTCACTGGTGGCTGTGGAGAAATTTTCACAGGGAAGATAAGGCCCAGTCCTTTTCACTTCTCCTCTGCAAGCTGGAGCTTTACATTTCCCAAGGCACTTGTGAGTTTGGACTGTGAAAACCCAGCTTTTATTCAAGTGTCAAATCATGATTTTAGGACCAGTACATTATGACCCTTGGTTTTTCTCACAAGGCCTATTTGTGATTGCAGGAAACAGACTGCAACCAATCCGGAAAACAACCAAGTGTGCCTGATGGCATTTGTTTTAACCTCTTTAGTGTAATAGTTTAGTAAACACAGTGATTATTTTGGTGTCCTTTTGCTGCACTGGAAAGAAGTGTCCAATTAACTGAGAGGAAAAAAAACCCTCATCTACTGCACTGAATGTTACAAAAGGCTGATTTACTTCTCAATCTGAGAGTATTTAACATTGTGAGTTAGAGCTAATTAAGCTCTTAAGCTGACATGAGGAAAACACAAAACCAAGATCCCCTTTCTTGGCTTGCATTCACAACACAGCTGTATTCTTGGACTTTTTTAATATGACTCTTACAAAAGTACATAGTTTTTCTAATAAAATGTTTAATTAAACAGAAGGAAGGTCTGCTAGGTTAAGTTGTTGATGCTTTTCTTGATCTCCCAAAAGATGACAGCATTGAGACTCCTTATGGTCACGTCCTGCTGAAAATATGGATGTAATATCCAAAATAGCTGTGTATGTGAGTTGTTCTTTGTGTTCAAAAGTTGTTCTTTGACTTGACGCAGTTTTGTTCTGGCTGGAGCAGTGCTGTATATGGAGTCTGTACTGTAGATGTGTCTCAGTGTCTTCTCTGTTGCTGGGGGTCCTGTTCATTTGCTGCCTCTGGGTATAATTGAGTTATAAAACCAGCAATTCCAGTAATGCTGTTCAAAGACACCGTGTTTCTGAAGTTAAAAGGGTTTCATTAGTTGAGTGATTCATGTTTGCTGTGTTTACAAAAAAAAAAATAATTCCTCCTAAATATTCCGATATTTCTCAAATACCTTCCTTCATGAATATGCTTAAGTGTCAAACATTTGGTGCAGCTCTCAAAAGCAGTGCATGGTAATGCAGATGTTCTCTGTACTGGCACCTGTATGACTTGCATCCTGTGCAGGCATCAGCAGCTGTGTGTCTCCAGTGTGCTACAGGACCAGTGAAATGCAAAATAGTTTCTAGACTCTCTTCTCTCACTTGGAAAGGCTTGAGTTCACCACAAGTGAACTCATTATTCCTGCTTGAGCTTTAGGTTACCAAAAGAATGTATTGCTTTCTTTGAAAAGAATATATTTGACTGATATGTAGTCTGCTAGACGGTGTCCATTCTGTAGTTCTGTTTTAACATATATTGCTTTTCTTTCACTTGAAACATCCATGGTGTGCTGCTGTTCCTCTCGCTCTCTGTCCCATTGCACTGTGCTTTGAAAAAGGAGCAGGGCTGGGGAAATAGGAGGCAGGCAAGGGTGAAGGGCCCTTAAGTATTGTTCACACTTGGCTTCCTCTGGCAGCATCCATGTGTCAGGGCTGAGACCATCTGCAGGGCATGGATGATGGATTTCCATCACCGCTGTCCTGCCATCTCTTAGCTGCTGGGAATGCATCACTGTTGCAGAGACAGAGGAGATGCTGCTCAGTACTGTGATTGCAGCAGTAAAAGTGCTTTGTGGCTATAGTAGCTCAAATGTGAGCTGGTCAAGTTGATGTTTGTAGCTTACATTGTCTGATCTGAGCTGGTGGAGTTGAGGGCGTGCAAGCAGGGATAATTTCAGAGAGGTTAATTATGTACCTGTAAAGCTGTGCAGTCTCTATCAGATCAGGGGCTTGAGTGTGGTGCTGTGGGAGCTTGGACACGAATGTAGCATTTGATCTTGGGAGGGAGGGTGAAGTGGTTGGAGGGGGCTGTATGAGAAAATTCAGCTGTGCTGTGTGGGCTTAAGGAATGTAGCCAGAGATCAAGGGAACAGCACGTTAAATGGGAGGCTGGAGAACTGGACCAGGGCTTCACAGCAGGTGTGGGGAGGAAGAGCTGAACTTCCAGACCTAAAATGCTGGCAGGACTTCCCTTAATTTGTTAACCACCATTCTTCACATTCTCTGTTTTCTTCAGAGCATAATTATTTGCTTGCATTTTTTCTGCTTGGCTCACCTTGTGAGCACAGTGTGCATCTGCAAATAGCATTAGGTTCAGCATTTGGCTTGTAGTGTTTTCTCATAAAAGACTTCAGCTCTGTTGTTTTTAAAACCTTCAGCAGCTCACAGTAGAGCTCATGAAGGTATGCTCCAGGGAAGATGCGGGAACAAAAAGGCTTTTTTTGCAGAATGGTCTTTAAATCTCAGTGTTGTAACACTTCTGAATGAGCATTTGATAGTAGAAAAATAATATTAAACCAGACAGTAAAATGAACATAGTGTGTAACACTTCTAAATGAACATTTGACAGTAGAAAAATAATGTTAAACCAGACAGTGAAATGAGTTTTTAGAGCAATTACCCATGCTTCTCTCAAATTGGTGGTATTGCCAGCTATGGGACATAGGGCTGCTGAAGAGTGAAACCAGCTAAAGGCAACCCTGCTGCCAGTTATCCAGTGGGCTGTGTCCAGCAGGTCCCCAGAGTGTTGCAAACATTCAGGGAGAGCATAAAGGCGTTTTATGTAGGGTGACTGTGAATAATGGATACTATCCAGAAAAGAATTGCTGTGCATTGTGGAGTTTGCTAATGCCTGTGTAGTCAGCAGGAAGCTTCAATGATGGATTTCTCTATTAACTGCTTACACAGTTAGTAGTCCAGCCCACTGTGTGCACAGCGGGAGCAAGGTGGTAGAAGGTCCCTCTGGAGAGCAAAACTCTGATGATCTGCTTTAGGAGATACAATGGTCAGGGTTGGGAGAGGACAGAAGGGGATGTCTGCATAAGTAAGTACTGTGAGAGCCTTTTCACTTGATGCAGAAGGTGATGTTGCAGGAAGGTAGGGTTTGCTCCACCTGACTCATTTCAGGGCGGGATTACCCCTGAGGTACAATTATCTGGGTGAAATTTTATAAAGTCCACATAAATTGTTGCATCCTTCTCAAACAGTAGCAGCATTGCAGACAATGCCATTATTGCCTGCCTTCTTCAGGGCAGTGTGTGGAGGAGGAGAGGGGGAAGGAAGTTTCCAGAAAGGGTTGCTGAGCTCAGACTGCCCATGAGTCTGGTGGGAGTTTGGGCAGTGGTGAAGCTGAGCTGGGGAGGAGGAAAGAAGCTGTGCTTCTCTGAGAGAATAGCTCACACATTAAAGACTGTCTGAAAAGAAAATGCTGAAGATAGTGTTTTAATGGAAGGGTGTTGGAGATGAGTCTTTTGGCTTCTGTCTGAAGTGAAAGTGATTCTGTGTGATGCTTTGAAGATCCAAGTTCATGCTAATTTCAAAATTAGTCTAGTGTTTTTGTGGGAACCCTTTCTAAGAAAACCAAAATTTTTGGGATGAGCCATTTTATATGTAGAGCCTGGCAAAACAACTAGAAATAATTTTAGAACAGAGGCTCTAGGAGCCAGATAGATAAGCAAGCTTTGGGCTTTGACCTTGTTTACATGTATAAAAGCAAAGGGAAAAACTTGGAGACACAAGTAAGAAGGTGGGGTGAATGTCAAAATAGATCACTATAGCTTTTTCTGCGTACCAGCAAAGGGACTGGAGGAATAACTAACTGGAAAAAGGTGTGCTTCAGGTGAGTGTGAGGAGAGTGGTCCTCCTTTTATGCCTGTATTTGTCCTGAGTGGCAGCAAGTAGAATGCCTTTGTCACATAGCTCTGGTGACAAGTCCCATTTTGCATCTTGCATGCTTGATGCAAAGCGTGCTTGGGAAACAATTGTGTTTTACCATGTAATTATCCCAGGTAACACTGTCCTTTCATATTCTTCCTACCCTTGTGTTGTTTAAATGGAGTAGAAGGACAAAGTGCCAAAAAAAGCACTTGGGGTTTGGAGGACATTGGGAGTGTTCATAAAGAGCAAAAGTGTCTTGTGGGGAGAGAAGGGCAGGAAGCCTAAGGGTCATTTAAGGGTTCATCATTAAATGACCATCTGCCCTGCTTATCCTGGCCTGGTATCTGAGTGAATGGGAGAGTTTCTGAACTGTCGTTTCAGAAAATTTTGCGTATTGTGTGACTTGCAAAATGTATGAAGGTTTGTGCAGTCTGCTGTGGGGAGAAATTTAGTATCCCAAAAGGCAAAGCCTAGGCTTGTGGTTTTCAGGTATTTTCAATTACCCACAGTTAGTTTTAGTGTATGGGTAATTTAATAAACACTTTTTAGCTTAAAAACACTGCAAAATATGACTGAAAGCAGGTAAAGATAATACTCTTAATACAGTTTGAAAAGAAGATTCAGTTGTATTTAATATTTAGAAAAAATGCAGGCATCATTTTGGGGGGCTTGTAGAATATTAGGAAAAAAACTAAATGGATTTGTTGATCACTAACTTAGTTTCGTTTGTAGATTACGTCCACAACAGGATGCATTCTTTTGCGCACTGTGTGTGGCACTGATTTTTCTCTTAAGACAAAGGCATGGACTCTGTCAAGGACATGAAGTGGCATGCTAAAACTATCTTATGTATAAGATAAGGTCTTTTCAAAACTGTCAGGTGCATAAATAGAAAAAAATAGATCTTTTTCGTCACCAGTGTTATAAAAGCTGAGACGCTGATTTTTAACCTAGATTGGGATTGTCATTTCAGGAAAAATTGCAAATGCTAGGCTGTCTTCAGCAAGATAGACAGATAAATATCACTGGATTTTTTTTTTTTCCGCAGTGTTTCATGGTGAGTTCTAGGAATTAGATTTTTGTCATTGTTGTCTGCTCAAGGCTTACTTTTTAGTGGAAAATAGAGAAAACATTCCTTCAGAAGAAGGAATGAGAAGTTTAATGTATTTAGCACTTGCATGCATAAGCAACCTAACCAGCCCTGTGAAAATGAGCAGAGCAATGAGATTTTTGAATCACATGAAAGAACTTGGGGATATTACAGTTAGCTTCCTAAAAAAGTGTCCTTTTAAACCCATGGCGTGTGTTTTGTAAGGGACAGGAGAGGGTTGAGCTCCCTGTGGCTCAGAGAACGGGGGCAGCACCTGCGAGGAGCACTGTAACTGTTTTAAGGGTGACTAAGATCCCTTCTGTATTCTCTCTAAATTAGCAGTGAATTGGATATAAGCACAGCTGGCAGGAATCTGCAAATCTGTGTTTGAAATTTTGTAGCTCTTCACTAGAGCACTTTCCTGTATGATGATAGGTTCTTTGGTCTGCATTACTTCACTTGCCTGCAGGAGGGAATCACAGGCTTTGTGTGGGGTTAACTGAAAAGAAAACTTACTGTAAAGTTGTAATTCCTGGTCTCTTGGAGGAGATATTAACTGCCCTGTCTTGAAATAAATGAATAATGGCCCTGTACCTTCAGCTGTGGGGCACTAAAAATGAAGGACTTTTTATAACTTTCTGTGAGATTAGAAATGATTTTTTACTACAGAGTGTAATGGTAAATTACATTGGACCTTACACACTGTCTTGTGGAGGGAGCTGGTGACACAGTGAAATAATATGTGTATCAAGTGTTTGCATATGGGCAATTATGTTAAGTGTTTTTCTAAGAGATGACATCTGTAGGAATTGCATACTGGGATAAATGCAGTCACTTAGCATCAGGTGAGGCCCATCTGCTCTAGTTTTGTCTGCTGAGTTTATTGGTGGCTGAATGACTGACTTTTCCAGTATCGTATGAGGTGAATGGGATGGGAAAAATCACATGAATGAAATGGAGCAGTGCCAGATCCCTTTTTTTGCCAAATGTATCCAATAATTTGTGGAAATATGCGCTCTTCTAGTCTAAGCTTATGTCATAAATTAAAATGAGCCTCTTCTCATGTGCATGCTTTTATAGATATTAGCACTGTGATATTAGAGACTGGTGGGTGTTCAGTTCCTGTAAATTTTCCCATCTCAGCATGTGCAGAGAATAATGAATATTGTGCAATAATGCTTTTTACGTATTGCCAAAGTAGAAAGGATGTGGCTTTGGGATGTTAGCTTGTGTGGTGCAGGAACCTGCCTGCTTCTTGTTTTCCTGGGACTTGTAGTAGCGCTTTTCATCACAGGATTTTTCACTGTATTTGTGTAGGCAAATATTGCTACTGTGCTGTTTTATCAGATTGTGAAACTGTGGGCTGCTTTCTACTTAAAGACAGGAACAAAAGAGATTAGCGTTTGAATTTATTATCCATTTATTCCAACCTTAAAATTCTTCATAACCTTTATGGAACTGTTGTCTATCACTTGAAATTAAAAGGATGGAACAGAAATTCACTGTTGTTTTATACTGGAAGTTTCTCTGAAATACTAAGATGTTTAATGACCTCCAAATATTTCTGTAAGGAGTATATTACCCCTCTTGAATTTAATGGAATCATTTCATCAAACCATAAACCACTGGATTTCTACTAGCCCCTATATGAGTTTTTCAGTAGTGTCTCCTTTTTCCCGTATTATTAAAACACTGAAAATGAGTGAGCAGGTGACAGCTCCAAACAATTTTGGGCTGAGAGAATAACAGTCCCAATAAATTAGAGATGACTGTCACCATTCATCATCCTCAGTATAAAATGAAGCTCAGTGGAGTAGAAGGGGTGTCCTTGATTGTGGTGATGAGGCTCATGGCAGGATTCCTAGGATGATATAGAAGTGATGGAAGGTAAGTCTTAAAAAAAGGGAGAGGTCAAAAAAAAGGGGGACCATTCTTCCACATGACCCCTGCCCTGCATAGAGGCAGTGCAGGCACTTGTCGAGGTCAGATAACTTCTGGTCAGGTAACCTGAGATAAGACTGTCAGTTTCAGAAAATACTCCCAGTTTTCAGACTATGGGGTGACTGTTGGTTTTGCGGGATAGATTTCAGTAGGTGACTGCTCTGTTTTATATGGCAATTTGGATTTTGCTTCCATTTCTACAGCGCACCAGAGGCTGATGTTTTCTCACAGACTAATACTCATTTCTCACTATGTTTACACTGACTTGTGAAATACTAACTCAGTAGCCTGTGCATTTCGATTGGGAGTCAGATTGCTTGTTGCTTACGTAAAACTGTGTATCTGAATGTCCAGATGAAATTTGGGATAAATTTTGAAGGCATGGTTGATGAGTTTTCAGTATTCAAATGAAAACAGACTGTATGAAAAATGAGGCTTCTTTCTCAGACAAGTTGAAAGCCTAAAACTACAGTTCACTGCTTTATCATCTCAGCCCTGATGCTGCAGTACATAATTAAAGTATCTCAGTAAGTAATTAATGATGAAAAGAAAAACCTTTGTTTGAAGAAAGCATGTGACCATATGGAAATTGTTTTGTATAAAACTGAACTAGAAAATGCTCAGTGTTTGCTGAGCTGCTTGCCATGCTGGCTAGCAGGCAGAAGAGCTTGAACTTCAGCAGGGGCTTGGACTTCAAAGAGAGTCTTTCAGACATTTATATTTCCTTTTTATTTTTTTTCTCAGTGAGATGGACATTTCTCCAAGTGGTGACTCTGTAGTAGTAACTTCAGAGTCTGAGACGTTTGCAAAGAATTTTGTTATAGTTTGTTTTGCTAGGAAAATTGATGGGAGTGGGAATGAGATGAAGCAAAATTGTTAGAAAAAGGTTTCCAGGACGTGTGAAGCAGTTGAGGTGAGATGGAATGGTGGTGCATTTCTGCCACTCTGCTCTCCATTCTGTGCAGGCATCCTTCACAGACGGGCATCTGTGTGTTGTGAGCAGCCATGAGGGAAAAAAAAAGGTGGCTGAAAGACTTCAGGTGTCATGATGAGCTAGCAGGAAACTAAATTAGGCTCAGAGAGCCGTTTTGTCATGGTAGCAGAGAGAGAGGGATCTAGAGGCACACGGTGTATTGTTTGGTGGGCTAGCAATATATGCGGAACAGCCAGACAGAGCTAGAGGAGCACAAATCAAATAAATGGAAGTTTGTTAACTGGCAAATGGAAGTTTTATTTTGATGTCAGCAGCATGAGGTGCAGCACTGAATCATGATGTCTTAATTTTCTCTTTACTTATTTGTTTGTGTTTTTCATGTTTTCAGTAAAGCCTTAAGAAGTTTCAGCAGCAGCAACAGGCCATGTCATCACTGCATGATTTAGCCAAGGATTAAATCAATTTGTTAGGTAGATGGAGTAAGAATATGGCAAGTGCACAGATACTGAGAAAATAATAGGGTTTTCTTCCCCTCACAAGGTAAAGGCTGTCTTCCAGCTTGCTTTCAAATGCCAGAAATAACTTCCTGACCTCTAGGGGTTAGCAGCCAACCCCCCTTGTGTGTTTTAAGTTTTTAAAGGTGTGCTGGGAGGCTTGTGGCACTTAGTCTTGGGTGGCCACAGAGGAAGATAGAGTGGGTAGCCTTCACAAGGACTCATTCTCCAGAGTGAGGGTGACATATGAATAGCAGTGGTGCTGTTCCTTGTAATCTCACATAATCTCTTCATCTTGTCAGATAGGAGCACTTGTGCATTAGACTAATCACGATCAGGTCGGTATCGAGTGGCCTGAGAAAACCAACATTCAAGTGTGTTCCATCCCACACTCGGTATAAATGCTGTAAAAATTTCCAAACTATTAGGGACGATAAGCAGTTGTGTGATAATCACTCTTGTCTACAGCTTGACCGTTGTGTGGGTGATGGGCTTTTTGATGATCTTCCTGTTTTCCTGTTTAAAGGGATTTTGAGCACTGTAGGAGGTCTGTGTCCATTAAAAGGGCCAAGTCACGATGACTTTTTTCTTCTTTCCTTTTATTTACTTGGATTTGGTACAAGTGCGCATGGCTCCTGAAGTAGCAAAATGAATAGCTCACAGGAGAGCCTCATTAGTCTTGAAATTAAAATAATTGAGTTCTTTTAGCTTATTAGTGCTTAAGAATAGCCTTCTCTAAGTCCATTACCTCTGGGATAAAAGCCGTATTTGCAGCTGAATAAGCAGCATGTACAACATGACTTGTTGCTAGGGAAAGAGGCTTGCTTAGTTCTTCGCCAGGCTTGTGTAGTAGAGAAAAACTGAATGACCTCAAACTGCATTCCTGAAATCCTCTTTACTCTTCAGTTGGCAGTCTGAAAATATTTCCGTAAGTGACTCTGGCTTTCTGGAGCTGCTCTCATTCCCTTTCCAGCTCGGACAGTCAGTGATGTGGGAAAAGAAGCTCCTTCTGCCTTCTGAGTCCAATTTTATGATGGCAATACTTGGTTGTTTTTAATGGGTTGAACCCTGGTTTTGGTGGAATCCTTGATTCGAGCCTCCATCAGGAACCATTCTGAGTCTTACAATAGATGAAACAATGTCAGAGTGTGTTGAAAGCAATCTTGCCAGACTACCTTTAAGCAAGGCCTTTAATTCTCAGTCAGCAACAAGGCACATAAAAATAATTTTGCTCTTGTAACAGCTGAAGTTTGTGACAATTGTACAGAACACAGTGCAGTAGAGCAGAAACAGAGATGGTGCTGTAATGATTAGTACAAGAAACTTGAATACAGCAGGTCACCAGCAGTGCCTTTATACAGCTCGGATTTATCAGATGTGTCCTTTTTCTGCAGTGGGAATGAGGGTAGTTCAGTTTTAGAAATTAAGATTAGCAAATTCAGGAGTTTACACTGGATGGTGGAAACAATTTTTAAAAGTTTGAGTGCCAAAAAAGGCTTGGTGGTTAATGTCTGTAGCAAAGACAAGGCACAGGACAGTGGGGACCAGGACAGAATGCAGTTCTCTTGATGCTTGCATGTTATTAATAATGAAGAGGGACAGAAGCCCCAAAATCTTGGCAGTGTCTATAATATGAGACTGTGGCCTTACCCACCCTTTGGATAAATGCCGTAGCTGTCTCAGTTTAATAATAGAGGATGAGAGTCCTGCAAGGCTGATGGTGACTGTCATTTGTTTGGCTGTCACTCATACTTAAAAGGCGTCTTGGTCAGAAATGTCTGAAATCTTGAATATGTGGTATTAAAGAGGTGTGTATCAGTTAAAAGGCCCTAAAACTCAGTGACAAGGACTGTGGACTGAATATTGGACAGGAACGTTTACAGCCTTTGGTACTGGCATTGGTTTTCTTAGATCATAAAGCCATTTGTGTTCAAAAATAATTTTCTTTATCCCCTGTTCTTCTTAGCACTCAAAACTTTTAAAATCTTTGTATAAATGGGAATGCAAGCCTTTATCTTATACTCAAGAGGGAGGTCATTAAATTGTGGTACAAATTTGTGTTTCACAGTGAAAATCTACTCAATCCCCTAGAGTGGAATATCATCACATCAGTTGATCTTCTCTTCTTTAAAGGGGAAAGAGAAAAGAAAGGAAAACAAAAGAGACCTGAAGCGATCATTGATGCAAACTCTTATAAGAGAGAAAAGGAGATAATTTAGAGATGGGGGTTTCTAATTCAGAGTTGTGGAAAAGACTTTTGTTCCCTAACACAAACCCTGCTAAGAATAGATGAATACTGTGGCTTCAGATGAACTTGCTGCCATTTGTGTTTGAGTGACTGTATGTTTATCATCTTGAAATTCAACGGAGCTCTCAGGCTGCGGAGCTCTCTTGTTCTGTTTTGCTAAGTGTGTTCCAGGGGGTCCAACTTCTTGATTGGTGCTCTTACAATGGATCATAGCAGTAGAAATTTTGATAATTTGCTTCATTCTATATAGCTCCAAGTCTCACTTCAGACATCTCTGCTGATGTAGGCAGAAAATTAATCTGAAAGGCTTCTGTCTTTTAGGTTTAGGCTGTTGTTTACTGGCTCACTGTTGGAAGGGTTTTTCATAGTGTATGTATTTAAATGTTTGTTGGGCTAAATAGAAAGCATTTGTGAAAGGTTTCTAGCTGGGTGGATGGGGTCTGGGATGTGAGAGCCTGGCTTTTGTGCATCTGGGTGCATACACAAATAACAGCTTCTGAACAAAAAGGGAAATCGTAGCAGTATAACTCCTTTCCCTTCAGGCAATTGTTTCCGAGGACAGCTTTTCAGTGAAAAGCCTTGGAATGGCTGAAATCTTGCTTTTCCAGGAAAGCAGCCCTTCGTGTCAACCCCTCATGAAACTCTAAAATCTGCCTGTGAGTAGATGTCATTTTTTGGGTTGCTATGAGGCACGTTCAGCAGCAGTTTGCCTTCTGTTTGCTTTCCTTGGGATATCCATCCAGCCACTTTAAATGACTCAGCCAGTCTGTGTTCAGTACTTGCTTGATTATTGCAGATCTAAAATGTAAAAAATACCAAAATTGGAAGAGGAAGCTAATGGAGGGAGCTCCAAAGCTATAAATATGAGATGCTGTTTGTCAAAATTGATGCTAACATTTTTACAACCTAATTTGATTGATGTAACACTTCAAATAGCAGCCTTGATCAGGATGCTTTTGTGAACAAGATAATTTATCTCAGCAAATGCGTTCACATAAATGTTTTAAAATGAAAGGCGTGATAAATCTGTCTAGAGTCTGCACACAACAGAGCTGCCAAACCTGCCACCTGTTAAAGATTTTAGTAAACTCTGCTCTATTTAACAGATAAAGTTTAATTAATGTTGTCACCTTCTTGTGCTGAGACTTCCCTTATCTCAGACACTCGGAGATAGCATGCAGCAAGTGCTTCTGAGTGGAGCAGCTCTGGTGTTGCTCTGGTAATTAGAAGTTCAGCAAACTAGTGGAGAAGCCATTGGATCCTAAATGTGGCTTTTGTGCAGCACAGCCATGAGGACGGGCCTTTGGTCCAAAGCCACAGGGAGCCAGAGGATGCCCAACTTCATGTTATGTCATTACATTAATGGGAAATGAGTACCTTTGGATTTTAAAAATGGAAGATATGTTTTTCAGAATAAACAAAACATGCCACCAGGATTTTATGTTTCTGTGTGTGAGTAAGAGAGAAAGCCTTTGAGTGCATTCAGACCTGTAAGACATGGCTTGGTGGAGGTTTTTTGTGGCAGTGGGAAAAGTATTCCCAAGTCCTTCTCCATTCCTCTTGTAGACCCTCTTTAGGTACTGGAAGGCTCCTAGAGGATCTCGCCAGAACCTTCTCCTCTGAGAAGCCTCAATAGGATGTTTTTCCTATGCTCTTCAGTGAATTCCCACTCTTGTTTTTCGTCCAGAAGTGTACTGGATGCTCACTGTATAGGTTCTTGATTGACTTTGATTTACTGTGGATGTGGAAAACATTCCTGACTGAGTAAACAATACTCAGCTTTTAGTTAAGCTGAGTTAATGCAGTGACCAGACTGAAGCTCACTGATGTAGAAGGGATATAGATGTTCTCCTTTTAGGCAGAAAGGAGCTAGAAAAAGCAAAAGCAGTGGGTAGAGAGGTAGAATAGCAAGGGAGAAAGCTGTCTAGAGATTTATGAGGTACGTGGGCAAAGTTAGGAGCATGATCAATAACAGCCATTGGTAGCAGCACTGGCATAGAATCATACCCTTTAAAAATAGTAATGAAATGTCATTGATTACCTTCCTTTTGTATTCTGGCTTCAGCAAGCAGCCTGTGAAAGCATCCTCAAGCCAGTAGCTCAAGTGGATATTGGAATTCAGGAGCTTTTCTATTTTTCTTTTGCCTGAGTTACATTTTGTCCTATGAGAGAAACTAGTTGTGATAGTTTTCACAGACTGCTATAAACTTGAGACACATCCTTTTCTTGCCACATCCTAATCGGTACCTCAGTTTCTCATGACGATCCCAGCTCCAGCTGTAATCACTGTGATCTGTAGCTGTCAGCATGCCAGAAAATGGGGCCGCTTCTGGTTCAACTCCAAAGTAAAGTTTTTACTTGCAGATTGGTGGACTGACTAATTTGACATGTTTGCCCTGTGTGTTCACTTTGAAGAAGACAACTGTGCAACAGAAATAAATGTGCATCTAGAAATGCTTAAAGCTTCTGGAGCTGTCTCTTCTTTTTAAAAAAAGCAGATTCCGAAGTGTTGACAGCACATGACTAGTTTGAACTACTTTTTCGTAACAGCTGGAAGAAAGGCCCCTTTTCAACAACAGCTCCAGGCAGGGAGCAGTCCAGTGCCCAGAGTATTACTGTGTTTGCCAGAAAACCTGGAGCTTTGTTTCTGTTCACCTGCTGTGTAAACACTGCTTGGTTTCTCCTCTTCCATAAACTGCATTTCTTCCTCTGCTTTTGTAGAGGCTTCTGCTGTTTCTCCTGCAGACTGTGAAGGCCTTCATGGTCATTTATATTTTGATAACTTTTTA
Source organism: Origma solitaria (assembly GCA_013397895.1). Classification (NCBI taxonomy): domain Eukaryota; kingdom Metazoa; phylum Chordata; class Aves; order Passeriformes; family Acanthizidae; genus Origma; species Origma solitaria. Next base: position 529,667 of record VZRL01006828.1, on the reverse strand, counting down.
GAATAGCAACATGGAATCTAAGGTATTTATATTAATATGGTTGGAACAGAGCAGCTGCTAGAGTGCAGTTAATAATGCTGGCCTCCAGTCACCCTGAATCCATTTTTACTCCAGACTGTCTGGCACTCTGCAAGATACACCCCTCTCAACAGGTCTGCAGAAAGCTTGTCACACTCTCTGTGGAAAAGCGGATAAATCATGGTTTGATATTTAAATACATAAAATTTTAAAAAGCTGTAATAAGCCCAAATACACTCATTTATTCTTTCTGTATGTTTATAGAATGTTGTAAAATACCTTTGGTGGTGTTACTCAGAGAAGCATGTAAAAATCTAGATTATGAGAGGCTTATTTGTTCTCAGTGAAGTAAGTGCTATTTTGAGACAGCATAATCTTGTAAAATATTGGCTATTTTTAAAAGATATCTCTAATTAAAAAGGTCACCCTCTCTGCAGACCCTAGTAAGGTGCAGGAGCAAGTCCTTCTGCATACAGAGGGAGCAGCTCTATAGCTCAGTTTTGGCTTTGGTGTAGTTTCCCATAGTGTCCTTACTGCTAAACTTAGTCCTTACTCAGCCTAATTGCTGAGACAAAAGATGGAAAAGTGGACTTTTTTTTCCATGGTTATCTTTTGAATATAGCACTTTCCAGCCTGCTATCCTGTGACTGTGTGATTTTAATGATGCACCTGGTAAATTCCTCCTAGAGTAGCAAACTGTCGAAAGAGATATCTAAGGGGAAACAATAGGTCAGTTAAGCTAGCACTGAGAGGAATTGTTTGTGGCAGTCCCTGAGTAGATTGTTGCCCTATCCTGGGTTGGTTTTGTGGTCCATATCAGTTCATGGAGTTGAACTGATGCCAACAACCTACCACAACTTGAAATAGTTCTGAATGCAGGTTGTGCCAGTGGAAGATGATGAAGAAAACACATGAAACCACAAAAAACCCTGACCCAAACATGTGCAAGCAGAATTGCAGAAATGTCATGTATTCTGCATGACTGAGCCATGGATACTTGACTTGACCTACACTAACTCCTACTAAACCCTGCCTTGATTTTGTAGTTATTTAAATTGGGGCACACTTTCTTATATAGCTAGTAATTTAAGCATTGTCCTCAAAAAACATGCTACCAATACAGTAATAAGACTAATAAGAAGCAGCTAGGTCTCATGGAAAAGCTATAAAAATGTGTGATTCAGATCAGTTACAAAGATGAGAAACTATTCAAGAACTCCAGTATCAAACTGGAAACAGTATCACAGAATGAATGAAGCAAATGAAGATGCTGAACTAAAAGTAAAACATGGAAATATATACTGCACACAAATAGTACAGCAGTTAAATAGGAGAAGTAATTAATTAATCAGTTAAATAGTACTGCACAAATAGGAGAAGCAATTTGTAATCAGGGAATCCGAGTTTTCCAGTTGTGTTAATTGTTTAGATGGCACCTATTTTGTGTAGATAGCACGAAAGAGATGACCCTAGTCTCCCCCTGAGATAGGATCACTGCTACTTAATGTAATCCCTTAAACAAGGACCAACAGAGTATCTTACACAAATGCTAGAAAGCTAAATGAGCTATTTAATCTGTGTGATGTGGTATTTGTAGTGTAATAGCACTTCTAAGTAGTGCTTATAAAACATTTATTATATAAATTAACTATAAACAATGTATAGTTGTTAAATCAACAAGCAGAATAGTCATTAAAAAGCCTTGCAAAACAAACAGCTAATTCTTGCCATTAACCTCTGGAATTTTTCCATGTGAAACTGATTTTTTTTTTCCATAAAAACACTGCAAGATGATAACTTATATAAGACAGGCAGACTCGCCTGAAATGTTCTTGCTAGACAAAGCTAACAAGAATTTTTCCACAGGCAAAAAACCAACTTCAGTGGAATTTTATTCCCATTTCCATGTCTCTCTGCCACATTTTCTATCCTGTAAAAGTATCACTTTATGTGTAATTTTTAGGAAATCTGCAGCAACTTCAACCTTTACTAGACATTGACATGGAAATGAATTGTCCTAAGTGGGATAGTTAGCCATATATAGGTTTCCTGGAAAAAACGTACAGTTGGCCTTTTCCTGTGGATTCAGTCTGTTCAGTTCTCTCTCCAGAATCTTCCTACTCTCCATCAGATAAGCACCACTTGCAGCCAGCTGCCAGCTGGATTTAACTCCATTTACACCATTCTCTGTGCCCAGCCATCCAGGCAGTTTTTTAACCCAGTGGAGGGTGCCCACATCCAAATTTCTCCAGGAGAATGTTGTGGGAAACACTGTTCAAAGGTGTTACTGGTGTCTTAGATAAACATCCACAGCCTTTTCCTCATGCACTAAGGGGTCTCCTTGTCACAGAGGGAGATGAAGTTATCCAACCTACCCTTCATAAATCCACTCCGTCTGGTTCTGATCCCAAAGCAGGGATTGAGTATGTCAGCCTTTTGCTCATCCATTGTCACTGTGTTTTGCATCCAGTAAAGGGTGGAGATCTTCCTTAGCCCTCCTTTTCTTGCTAATGTATTTATAAAGTAATTTTTACTGTCTTTTACAGCAGCAGCCAGATAAAGTTCTAGTGGGGCTTTGGTCCTTCTAATTTACCCTCTGTATAACCTCACCACATCCTTGTAGTCCCCCTGAGTTGCCTGCCCCTACTTTCAAAGGCCATAAACTCTGCTTCCTTTTCCCTCTCTGCCAAAGCTCTCTGTTCACCCAGGCTGGTGGTTTTCTCCACCACCTTGTCTTTTGGCACATGGAGACAGCCTGCTTCCACATCTTTAAGATTTCCTCCTTGAAAAATGTCCAGCCTTCCTGGACTCCTTTGCCCTTCAGAACTGCCTCACAGGGGACTCTTGTCAACGCAACTTCTAAACAGGCCAGTCTCTCTTTCTCAGTGTTGCTGTAGCTGTCCAGACTGTCACTGGAAAGCTCTGTATATATATGAGAGGTCATACTTGAAATTTTCCCCTTGTCAAGTATTATCCTTTTGGGGAATAATTGCATGGTTTTGACCTAGATGTTCTCAGGACTGGCAGTTGGTAAATTTCCTTTGCAGATGCAATCTGTAAAGCAAGACTTGGTCCTTTGTGTTCTGGTGCTTTATTGGCTCTTTTCCTTGGGAAAATAGTTTTATCTAATTAAAAGCTGAATTTCTTACTGACCAGAGCAATTGGAAGTATTTTTCCTGTAGTAAAAATCTGTAGCAATTCCGTAGTGCCCAGTTCCATTTTTGTGTGTTGATCAAAATTTAATGACCATTGCGAAGCCTAATTTTATCAAAACTTCCATGTGTGTATGTAATAATGATCTCAGCTTGTATTCACAAGTTCTTAAACTCAGTGCAGTCTCCAGATTTGTTTATACATTTAATTTTTCTTTTCCTTTGGAGAATACCAGGGGTCATTTCTGTGAGCAGTATGGTAATTACTGAGTGGCTTCTCCAGGAAAGCACCTTATGTTGTAGAGCTCCAGCCTCTGAACTCTGTGACCTGTCCTGTTCTTTTACCTGAGCTCAGTCCTATCATACCTGTCTCTTCTCTCTTGCCCTTACTAGAGAAAGGAAAACCATAGGCAAACTGAATTTTTTGTGCTGTTAATAGCTTGACTTGGTAGGAGCTTGTTTTGTCTTGTGGGACAAATAAGGTAGTTTTTTGTCTAGTGGCTGCTCAAGCCAAGATTGCTTCATTCTTGAGGAAAGAAGTTTCTCTCAAGCAGAGAAGCACTCAGCCATTAAGTGAAATGTCTGGCAGGAGAGAAAGAGAAAAATCTTTAAAGAAACTGTAATCACATGGTAGTAAAACTGTCAGTTCTATCTCTCATGTCAGAATAAATATTTTGGTGCTCAATATCAGACAGATGGTATAGATGGTATTCACCACCACAGAAAAGAATTTACCTTTTTTTCTATATTAAGCTATCAGGTAGGTTTGAACGTTCCTTTAGGTAAAGGAAAATAAATCTCTTTTGGGATCCTGTTTGCAGAGCTTCTGAGAACTGAACAATAATTCTCATTCTTCAACAGAAACAAACTCTGTGTTAACTTAGTGGGACAAGAATATGTCAAATGCCATGATATTTATGCCAGAAAAAATGTATGCTGTGTAATGGCTTGATTTCATCCAACCAACCCTGGTTTGTTTTTTTTTTTTTGTAATTTCTCTTTCCTTCTCTGTCTTCATTCTTGGCATGTTAGCCCCTAAAATCTGAGTAGTCACCCCTAGCCATTATTCTGTCCTTGTACATACTGAAAAATTGTAAATGGCTGCAATAACTACAGGACAAGGAGTGTATCACCTCCTGCAGTTAAATGTACTTCTTCCAGTGCTTTGGTTCCCTAAGTGGAATAAAAATCCACTCTTTATGATAAAAATTTAAAAAATCTACACTGACCCGGGGTATGGAGCCAGCTGGAGAACTTGCTCAGGCACCGTTTGAAATACAGATGTCTCTGCGTAGGCAGTCAGATGAAAGGGCTGGCTTTCAGAGTTGCTGTGCCCTTTTGCAGCAAGTGATTTCACTGGGATCTTGGAAATGAATTGTAATGGTGGAAGGAGAGTAGATTTTTTAAGAAGTTACTGCAATCAGACTGCTTGTATTGAGCATAGGGCAGGTTTCATTCGTTACTGACCTCAGTACAAGTGGATTTCTGCCTGTGCTGTAAGTCTTCTTCCTGACCTCATGTCTGTAGGCTCCTGACAGTGCAAAGGGCTCACTTGGACTTGAATCTATTTTTGTGGTAGATTAAAAGCAGAAGCAGCAATGTGAGGAACAAGAATTTGTAGGTAACTGATAAGAGCTTGTGTGTTCTCTTTCTCCTTCTTTGCTATGCATCACTTGTTTATGAACTCACAGGACATGTGAACATCTGTGTATACATACAGAAATATACTCGTGTATATGTATCAGGTATGTTATTTAATTTATGTTGATTAACAGGCTTCTCTGTGAAATACAGGAGATGCCTTTCTGGCTGTGACCTTGTAAGTACTAGTGATGTTGAGAGTATTATTCACTAAAAGTAGTATTTTTCAGTTTAAGATGCTGTCTGAGCTGAATGGCACTGTTGTTGCAAAGTATGACAGCCAAGACTTTCCAGAAACAGCAGCAGTGACAAAAGAAACCACAGAAACCATGGAACACTGCTGTGTTGGATGTGGCTGTGAGTCATACAGAAGACATGAGTGCCCAAAGATCCCTTCTGCCTCTTCATCCTCCCCATCAGCTGCCTCCTTTCTGGCTGATGATCTTCTGGCCTCTCTAAGAGCTGATGTGATGAGTTTTCCATGGAACAAGAAAAACACATACGTAAATGCAGCACTGATCTTGAAAGTCAAAGTAGAGTCCAGCGATCTTTGATAAATAATCAGAATGGGAAGGGAAAGAAGAACACGTGCTACAACTGCTGGTACTGTGTGCTTCTCAACTTTGAGGGGTAGCAGGACAAAGTACCAGCAACAAATAGCCCCAGGGAGGTGCATTAGGATAAATCCTGAAAACGTTGTTTTGGCAAGAAAGCACTTCATTGCCTTATGTCTCTACGTGCTTTTTGAGTAAAATCCATCCAGAAGTATTGAAAATAATTTGTCTTCATAGTTGCCAGACAGCATCTTAAAAACATTGGAATTCCTTGTATTATAAGCTTTATTGGGAAGAACCTGGTATCTCTTCAACAAGGTGGTAAGTCTGCTTCAGAAAACTGAGTTTAAACAAGGCTGGGGAAAGTGTGCCTAGGGAAAAGTAATGGAGCAGAGCCAGCAAGAGGCACAGGGTTGCTTCCCTGTTGCAATGTGTTACACAGAGTGTGCAAAACAGAAATGCCATCTGTCAGCTGGTCCTCATGAAGCACTTGTGCAGTGACCATCCTGTCTCTTCTTCTGTGCTTCCTCCTCAAGTTCAGCTGCTGAATGGTGCTGAAAATGTTTCAAGGCACCAGCATGGGATAAAACATCTATTTGAGCAAGACTGTGTCATGCTGTGACTCTAATCCAAAGTAGATTGATGTTGTTCTTGCTGCACTACAGTATTTTATCAAGCAATTAGTTAACAGAGCAGTATTTTTTCTCAAGTTAAATACTTCATATATGCAGATTTTTGATTTTAACGAACATGTTGCTCTGCTATTTAGGAGATCTTTGGTTTGAAGCAACAGTGGGCTATAGAAAAATCAACGTGTGTGAGAATCTCCTTTGAAAATGGGCTTGATATTCGGTTAGGGAAAAGACCAATGCTTCTTGAGTAACCCAGATTTCTCCTGCATGCTGTGAGTCATCCTGAATGCTCAGCTGGGGAATCAGAATTGCCCTGGTAAGGACAGAAGTGTTGGAAATGGAAAAACAACTCGGGCACACCACAGCAGGAGCCCTGCAAAACACTGCTGACCTGGAGGCACAGCCTGCAAACAGAATGGCAAAATGGGAGCCAGGAGGGACTTGGGTCAGGGCCACATTTTTCTCCCATTTCCCTTTTTCATGTTTTTCAGTAGCCTTTATGTCCTGTTCCCTGCTGGCATCATTTTGGTTTTGGATTGTTTTTTCTTTTTCTTTTTTGAAAGCAAAGTATTAATCTGGTCCAATCTGCAGTGTTGGGTTGAGATTTTTTAAAATGTTTTGAATGAGCTGTAGAGTTTGATGTGAAGTGTGAAGTGTGAAGCCTTCTGATCATGGAACATTTGCATGCACTCATGCACTGACACCCAAGTCAAAACAGGTATTTCCTTTGGAAATCACCTTCCTGTTTTTTATGCAAATTGCTATCTTGTTAGGTGTCTAACGCTATATAGTTGGTTTTCTCTTACTTCCCCCTGGAATTAGATACTTGAAGCAGAAAGCAGAGCTTGAACTTGTTGAAGCTTGGCAGCTGACTGATAGTCTGTACTCTTGGGACTGTTCAGGCTGCAAGGATGGGCCTAATGTTGCACCTTAAGGGCCCAGAAAGGCAATTGAGCAAGGGGACCAACAGTGCTGTGGGGACTGGGGACCCCATTGACATCAGATACCCTTCAGCCAGGGCTTGGTTACAGTGCAGATGTGTTCCCTGGGCATCAGCTGCTGAGAAGCTGAGCAAAGGGACACTCTAGACAGCCTCAGCACAGTTGTGTAGACAGCTACAAAACTTAGCAAGGGGGGAAGTGATGCTGTGTGGTGAAGGCAGACAGATGGGTGTGAAAGCAGACAGAATGGGAAGTGAGAGAGCTGCAATTGCTCTCTTAACATTTTCTCCACTAGAGTTGGGCACCCAGGTGCATGTTGCACAAACAAAGCTATTTTTTTTAAATTTAAAAAACCTCTCACATATGTGAGGATATGAAATATTGAAATATTTCACATGCACTGGTGTTTGCAATAATAGTACTGGAAATAGTAAAATAAAATTGCTACTTGAGGACGTTTTCTTTTTAAACCATGGCAATATTCTGTGTGGTTTTACTGTCTGGTTTCTCTTCATATTAATTTAGCCATTGTATGGGGCTTTAGGTCTTATATTTTAGTAGATGAGATAGGTTTCATCTATGAAATGAGGGTGCTAGGGTTATAAATATAACACTTTTATTTCTATGTTCTCAAAAACCTGTCATTAAGAGAGCTCACTGTAAATGGTAAAAGGGTTTTCATCAAAGAATCAGAAAGCATCACACTGTAATGAGACTGCAGCATGGCTTTTGCTAATGAGTTGACAGCAAAGTTGAATGCAGTTTTCATTTACTGTCTCATGAACTGATTTTAGTTTACAGTGCTGTAGGCTAGGTCTCATTAATTTTGTATTTTTGTTTAATTGAATAGCAAGACCTATGATTAGCTTAAATATGTTGTATGCCTTCAGTGATGCAAGCTCCTGAGATAGTGAAACTTACTCCAGCATGAAGAGGGATCTGCTCATCCAGTAGATGGGTGGAGCTTCTTTTAGGTAAACCCACGTTGATCTCAAAGTGGGCAAGAAAATGATACCAGTCTTAATGGTCTATTACATGGGACAAAAATACATGTAATTAAAATGGTTTTTAGAGATTCTTATTCCTGGTCTCCCATAATTCTCAGAAAAAAAAGTATTCCTTATAGTTCCTGGTTTTTCTTTAGGTGTTAATATGAGAAGTTGAACTACGTTGATGCTTCCCATGTCCTGTTCATATAATCATTTTTCTTTATAGTATTTTTCTTGCCTAATAAGGTGTTTCCCAGAAAGCTTTGGAGTGTGAGATTTATTAACAGATGCTGCTTGTGGCAGGAGTGGAAGAGGATAGCTCCAAGTGGGACTATTGCACCAAGGCACTTAATGCTTATAATACATTTGTATATGCAGTGAGTGGGCACATCTGCCCACAACTGCAAATACCTGCCACTAGTAGCACCTCAGCAGAAAGCTGTGCTGTTCCATCTGCTTTCAGCAAAAGTATCATATTGTTTAATGGAGGTGATTCTGTATGTTCTGATGAAATCCCTGCGCTCCCTGTCTTTGCCTTCCCATGATAACACGGTTCTTGCTGGCACACAGCACTGACAAGTTGGTATAGAGCCCAGACTCCACATCAGCTGGTACAAATACTGATTTTGTGAAACATTTGTTACCTGTTCCTTCAGGTGACTTTTTCCTGTTGGTTTGTAAGGTCTCCGTTGTGAGAAGATTGTAGTGTTTCCGCTTGTCTTGACTTCCCGATGATTGTAAATGGTTCTGCTTGTAATGAAGGTTACAGGTCATAGCAATGAATACTGGATATCAAAACCGATGTTTTTTGTGTACAGGGTTATCTTTAGTGCTGTTTACATGAGGGGTCTGACACATTTGGGCGTTTGGTTGAAACTACTATGGAAGAGGGTGCTCCATGTTGGACTTGGTGATCCTTATGGGGATAAGGACCTTACATGAGGTATTCTGTATTTAAGATGTGTAAGCTATATAAGTGTTTACTTTGGAGATGGGGGCCCCCATATGCCATAATTGGAGATTATTACTAAGTAGGTGTTATCTCCCATTAACAGTGGTGGAGAGCTTGTACCAAAAACAATTCCTAGGATACTTCTCTGCAAATTTATCCCTGGACAGCCATCCCAGCATAATTTCACAAAGGAGTGCCTCCTGGCTAAAGTTGAAATGGTATGAGGAGGAGCTGTAATTTCTGCAAATGAAAGAGAGCTGTCAGAGGAAAGGGGTGGTTTATCCATCCCATGTGTCAGCAGAAGAAAGGGGAGAGAATAAACTGTGTTCACCACAGCATCAGAAATATTTTGAGAGTTGCAGGGGTTGTTTTTGGTGACTGGTGTTACTAAAAGTATGCACAACTAAAATTCCCCACTTGGTCTCTCAAGGTAGTAAAGCTGTAATAAAGGCATTCAATGCCCATCACAGAGATTTTCTGACATCTCTCTGCCTGTAGCAAATGCGTCTTTGACCAGGACTCTCTGCCTGCTGTGGCTTAGCAGCAGCAGCCTGACATGCTGCAGCCACTGGGTGGGAGTGGGATGTTTTCTCTGTACTGCCTCCCTGGGATGCTGTGGGAAAAGGGCCCAGAGCAGGAACTGGGCATGCATCCCACAAACTGAGGTTACTCTTCTGTCTGCACCCCCTTTGGCTTTAGCCAAGAAGCCTGGCTGGTGAGTTCACCTGCCTCACACATGCAGCTTCCTAGCTGTTCACTAACCCTTTCTTTTAAATCTCGATTTTGCCCTGCAGAACAATGGGATTAGTATATGTGAAAAGTACAAAACTCTGCATGGTATCAAATACCCAAGAGATTAAAAAGCCCTAAAGCTGCTAAGGGGATCTATGGTTGGCTTTTGGGATAATCCTTCCTCAGTCTCACTTTGGAAGTCAGCTGCTCAGGTGTTTACAGTGAAAAATTCATGCTTAACCCAGTCCAAAAAAGAAGAAGCATTAATCTATCAGAAGCATGGTAGCAGTTTTAATCCCATGTTTGTTGTTACTTTTTTTCTTTAGGGTACCATCTTTCTGCCTGGCAACAGAGTAATTGAGCATCCCGGCAATGAAGAAAGTCCAGGAAAGTTCCTTTTTGAAGTTGTTCCAGGTAGGATATTCTACTCCATATTAAAAGCCTTTGCAGTTTGTCCTCAGTGACGAATGGCTACATCTGTTCTGCCAGAGCAGAAGCTGAAGGTGATTAATGATTCAATTTAAGGGGAAAAAAAAGCTTTAATTTGTTACTATGTTGGTTCATAATTTTTTCATTCGCCACCAGGTTGCATAGGAAAAGGATGTGTATTTTGTCAGTATAAAACAGGATTGTTCAGGGCAAGGAAGTGCCAGGTCCTGCTCTTGGATCACAACAGCCCCATGAGTGCTATGGGTTGGGGACAGAGTGGCTGGAAAACTTTATAGCAGAAAAGGATCTGGCAGTGCTCAAGGGCAACTGAACATGAGCCAGCTATGCCCAGGTGGCCAAGAAGGTCAATGGCATCCTTGCCTGGATCAGCAATGGTGTGGCCAGCAGGACCAGGGCAGGGATTGTCCCTCTGTACTGGAGGGCTGTGTCCAGTTCCGGGCCCTTCACTAAAGAAAGTCACTGCGGTGCTGGAATATGGCCAGAGAAGGGCAACAGAGCTGGGGAAGGGGCTGGAGCACAAATCTGAGGAACAGCTGAGGGAGCTGGGGGTGGTTTAGCCTGGAAAAAAAGGAAGCTGGGTGGGGATCTTATTGCAGGTAACAAGTGATAGGATGAGAGTAAACGGCCTGAAGTTGCAGCAGTGGAGATTTAGATTAGATACGTGGAAAAATTGCTTCACTGAAAGGGTTGTCAAGCACTGGGACAGGCTTGTGGAAGGGAAGTAGGCAAGCCACCATACGTGGCGTTATTTCAAAGATGTGTAGATGCAATGGTTAGGGACAAAGGTTCAGTGGTGGATGTTGCAGTGTGGGGTTAACAGTTAGTCTTGATTTTAAGCATCTTCTACAAACTAAATGATTCTGTTTCCGCATCCAGTCAGCCCAGTGTATTTTTTCAATATGTTCTGTTAATCCCTCTATTACTTCTTAAATTGCCTCCTATTATGGCTATTTGGAAGGGCAGATAGATGATAATGTCTGTTGCAGCTCATCTTTGTCTTCTTGGTTTTAACCATCCTAGTATCAGAACACAAATGTGGTTGTGTTCATTGGTGTGCCAACTTTTAATATATTGTAAAAGTGTAAGAAATATGAAGTAGAATTCAAAGCTTGATTATGAAGGCCATGGGCAGTAAGGGATTATTATGCTAAGAAAGCTGGTGTGCTATCTCTGAGATTTCACACTCACCCCAGTCTTGAATCAATCAGATTTGAAAAGTTTCTTACTGTCTCTTCTCAAAGTCTCTTTTTTATATGTTAAAAATACTGAAAGAAACCTGTTTATTAGCACTGCAAGTCTGGAGTGGACTAAAATCTTGTTTCCATTGGATATTAAGAGAATTCTCCATATGTCTTGGTTGATATGACACCTTAATCTGTCTGATAATGCTGACCCTGGGAATGCTTGTGCTTCATGCCCAAGTTGAGCATGCAGTTGTTCTTGTGATTTCCCAAAATGTCTGTTTTGCCACATTTCTATGGAGTCTTTTCTATGGAGTCAATTAAAAAGTAATTTGTAATTACTTTTGGGTGGCATTCAATATTTTTCTGGAGCATCCCTGAGAATCAGGTAGGCGTTTTTGTTTTGTTTTGCTTGTTTTCAATTCTGAGAATGGGGTTTTAAATGTGTTTTAGGGTAGCACCAGTGTATTTATTTCCCCCCCTCCCTTGCTAGCGAGCATGTAGGTCTAGAGACTTCCTACCGGAGATATTATGCCAAGTATTCATGACCAAAAAAATGTTTTTGGGGAAATGAGGACATTTCATGGCATAGCACTGATCTTTGGGGGATGAAATTAAAATGAGGACTCAGATTCACTGTGGAGGTGGCATCACAGTGCAGATGTGTAGTAGTGGAGTAGAAGTGTCAACTGTATTTTATGCAAAGATGAAGTGAGCGTTGCCACTGTTGTCATGTCACCATTGCTTCTCAAGGCAAGTATTTGTCAGCCTTTTGTAATGGAGCTGTTTGTCATCTGTATCCTCTTAGTGACTCAGTATAAAAGTCAATTTTATAGGCTGACAGCAACAAAACTGAGCTCATTGAGTACAAAAGAGAAAAATGTATTGTTAGCCAAAGTTCTGTTTAGCCTTTGTGAGCTTTTATATGAGAAATCAACTATGTAGCAATAGGATGTATTTGCAGCTTTTAAAAAATTTTGTCATCTTAACTGAGCATTGTGTTAAATGTATGGTGCTGAAGCTCACGCTGCACTTGCATTCTGTTTTCCCTGTATTAAAAGCTGAAGCAATTTTAGTTGTAATCCCAAAAGCAAATGTGACAAGTCCTCTTTTTGTCTATCATGTCAGTGGGCGGCCTGAAAACTTGTGTGTGTGTGTGTTTCTTTATTGGTAATACATGCAAATTATTTTGGGAATGTATGTGGGAGTAGGTTTATACTGTGAAACTAATACTCTGTATGCACCCATCTCTGAAGATGAATGAAAAAAATGTGTGTGGAGACAACTATCTTGCAGTTTCGGTGCTGTAATTAAAATACAGATGCCTTCAATTTGCATTTTGAAAACATTCTGTTCATTCCCTAAGTAATTACATGATTTCATACTTAAAATTTTTCCTTTAAAAAAACAAAAATGGTGTGCTGACAAAGTTAATTTACAGGGGAGAAGCTCTCTCCTGTACAGCACAAGGCCCATGCCATGGTTCTGTGTGGGAGTGTGCTCTGTGCTGGAGTCAGTGACCACGAAATGTTTAGTGATGCCTTTGCTTATTAACAGCTTCTGTTGCACTCAGAGGAATGTTTCATAGTCAACAAAAATCAGAAGAGGGTTTAAATTAATACCTTTTTAGTGGGAAATACGATTTCTTCAAGTGATTGCATTGTATTTGCTAATTGTTACAAGTTTATATAGTAGATAAAACCTCATTCTGTGCATTGGTTGCGTTCTAAAGGAAACCTGAGGTTTTCCTCTTGGTGGGAAGGTGTAATGGGGGAAGGCATCTGTGTTCCCACAGAACTGAAGCAGGTGACCTAGCTGTGTCTCAGTGGATTAGGTGTCACCCGTAGGTGCAGGACAGAGGCACAGCTGTGGTTTGCACGTGTGGTGGTTTGCAGACAGGATTCCTGCACCTCCTTTGCACCAGGAGGAGCCAAGCACAGAGATGTGGGAAGTTCAGGCTCGTCCATTATTTTTCAAGGCTCGTGTGTCTTTTTTTAGAGTCTCCTGGACTCCCCAAGCATTGCTGCCTGAAGGCATTTTGAGCAAGAGCAGCATGTAAAGCCTTCTGGTAGGGGCCTGTGGCTTTCCCAGGTGTGTCTGGATGCTTGCAGGAGCTCCAAGGACTTGAACCCTTGTTTCCTGACACTCTCAGGAAGCACCACCTGCTCCGAATAACCTGGGACTGTACAAGCAATTGGTCTAGAAGAGATAGTGGTTATTGAATGGACAAAGGAATGTTCTTCATCATTGGCTGGACTTTGATCCTGGCAGCTGAGCTGCTCACACTGCTACCCCACCAGCTGCTGTTACTTGAGATGCTTGTGTGCTGGCTGATGTCCTTCTCTGAGTCTGATAAATTGTTTTGCAGCTTGGCCTCAGGTAAGAAGTCAGATCATCACTCCAATGGTATCTCACCATTTGAATTGTTACCAAATCCCATCTTTCTTTGTCCCTGTCGAGTATCAATGCAGATTTCATGAAAAAACAGCACAGAGGACAAGGTTACTTGCAGGACCACGTCCACTAGCAGGTGACCTGTTTGCATGCTCTGATCTAAATCTTGAGTTGCCCTAGAGACATCAATATCCTAATGATTTCTCTGATGAGTTTTGCAGTTGCATGAGTTTTAATATTTAGTTAGTACTGTTTAAAACATAAATTTCCAAATATTGATCTTCAGTATTCCTTGTGGAATCTTTTGCTTGTAAACTTCGTGCACCTGTGTTGCGTTTTTTGCCATTCACAAATGTGCAGCATGTGCATCTGCGTGGACGAGTTTGCACTTTGGTACAAAAGAGTACAAAGTCACTTCATCCTGCTGAAGGCATTCTCTCTGCAGTCCCAAGTTATGTGCCTGCAGTGTAAGTAAAAATTTCATGCGTAGGGATTATTCAGACTGTTAGGGAAGAACTGTAATATTTCAGCAAAGTCACCTGGAGTCTCTGCTGATGCTTTTTTGTTTTCACTTGTGTGTCTGCTGATTTCTTGTGCTTGTGGATCCTGGGCTATCTCCCTTCTTATCAGGGAACAGGAGATCATATCTTGCGTTGTGGTTGGTGGAGACTGCAGAAGGCAAGAATTACCTTCCGCACTGTACCCCTTTGTTAAAGGTCAATTTGTCAGGCTCTTAATTAAAATCTCTGTAAGGGAGTGAAATATTACATTCCCAGAACTTTGAAATAGTTTTTTCATTAGTAAGAAGAAAAGTGACATCCAGAGGCCTTTTATTTTGTTTCTTCGTGTATTTAATTGCATACTATATAGCAAATTACATTTATCACAAATTAACTGTTCTGGTAGGGAGTGTGAGGTGGGTTTGAGGATTGAGTTTTTTTAAGCTTCCTTTACATTAAAGGTTGAATAATAAACTATTTTGCTGCTTCTAGTGCAGTAAGTTTTCAGTCCTTTAAGTCAGGATAGGTTTGCATAGTTAGGTCTGTGCCCCCATGGTTGAGGGCCAGGTGAGGTCTGTTTTGCATGTGTGTCACACTGATCTCCCTGTCAGAAAACAGGCTCTTCAGCCTCCACAAAGGTGCTGTGAGGTTTGAGAAGATAAATGCTGCCAGTTTGTTGTGAAGTTACTAAAACCTCTTGAGTTCCCTGTTGCTGTACAGCGTTTAGCAGATTAAACCCTTTGAAACTTCCACCATGAGTGCTCAAACATCTGAAATGGGAAGGTCACACTAGATGATAATTCTTGTCACCTACTGATTCACAGTGATTTGAATTAAGGGTCCACCAAGGCCTGGAAAATGTAGATTTGGTAAGTGCACTTGCATTTTTTCCCTAAGGGACACAAGCAAGACATAACAGGAATTACAGATACTTCTTTTTTGGCTAAAAAAGCAATTTTCTTTGTAGTGCTCCTGTGCACCTTAGCAGGTTGGATACAAGGTGCTTACTGTAGGTTCTGTTTCAATATCCTTCTCGTCTGATATCATTACTTTTTAGTCCTGTAAGCCATATTGACAGCAGGACTTCTGTGGGATGGGACAGGTTGTTCTCTACAGTGAGGCACCAAGCAGGGCAGATGAGTAGCTGACACATTTGACTGTGGCTGATACAATGCAACATCATGTCTCAGGGATAGAAATGTTTTAGGTTTTGAGCCTGTTGTTTTGAAATAGAACTTGTGTTTTCTGTAAGGGTGTAGCCTTGTAAGAAATAAGGGGCAAGAGCTCCCTGCCTTATCTTCTCAGGAGTAATTGCCATGTCCTAAGTGAGGATACACCTGCACATACAGCAAGTAGCTTTCCTTGAAGGCTTAGCAGAGCGTTGGGAACACAGTGCAGTAAGCACATTCTCTTCTACTGACTTCAGGAGAAAATTGTGTATTAAGGAGATTTCCTGCCCTGATGCAAAAAAAAGCATTGCCACAGCACACGTGTGCATACACCTGAGCGCTGAGGTGCTCTCTCTGCCTTTGCTGCCAGGCAGATTCTCTGTATTCCCTTTGTTATCAGCATAGCTAGCACAATTTATTCCCTTTTCTCCACAATATAAAACCCAAAAATGAAGTGTTAAACCATTCAGCTGCTCTGACTCATTCCTGGTGCTGGATTTCTGACTCCTGGTATGATGCGGGTGGATTTAATTGGTGCTGCCAGGAAGATGAATGCCTCCCCCTGTACGTGCTGACAGCCAGCAGTGCCTCTTCATTAGTCGTCAGGAGCACAGCACCTCAAGGGCATTGCTGATAGCGCCGACTGAACTAATGGTACCTCTGATATCTTGTGGAGGGAGCAGACAGGCTGTTTAATCAAATGGGCACCGGCCTTACTGCACAGATATCTCTGTGTAATCACGTATTGTGCTAAAGCAGCTTTTGAGCGCTGCTCATTCCTTGTCGGAGATCTCCTGAAAGCATTGCCGTCCTTATTAAGAGTGATATATTTCTCAGAAATTTTATCTGCTAGAGAGCCACCTCTCTGCACTTGAACACATTGGCATGCACTGTCTCATTCTCATCCTTCAAAAGGTGATTCAAAACTGATTTTATTCTAAAGTGAGTCTTGGAAGTGCATGGAGTCAGCGAGCCAGGGAAATAAAGCTGGCTGAAGCCTTGCTGCAGGTTTCTCCCAAGGTTAATGGTGAGGGCTCTGGGAATGAACATTTCTCCATCTTGAGCAGCAGCTGCTCTCGTGATGCAGAATTAGTTGATGTGCCCATAACAGTTTTGTCTCCTTAGTAGTTTCCAGAAAAGCAAAACCCAAACCGTCCTCAGTCCTACATCCCTGTGAAATGAGGTGGTGGGTCATGCCACTGAGCGGTTGTGCTGCCACCATAAAATCTGCTTATTTCCAGCCCATTTCCGTACAAATCAATGAATGTAATATCCTTTTTTACCTATTTTTTGTGCCTTTCTTGTCACGGTTACTGAGCAACAATTGGAGAAGGGCACCAAGTTTAAGATACGTGCTTTTTGTTCCAGTGCCTCCTTCTGTGACATTGGACCAAGCAGTACCTTTCTGTGCCTTTGTGTTCACATATATTTAATTGAGATGATACCTGTAGTACAAGCCTTGTATATTAATGGTGTCAATATGAATTAATGATAACCTATATATGGGGGGTTCGAGGGAGAGAGGCAGGACTGTGACACACATTTCCAGAGTGACATGAGTAGTTTTGCCTCCTCTCCTTCATATGGAAGATCCCCTCATGATACTGCATCTGCTTAAAAATTGAGATTGGTGTGACTCAGACTTGGGCTACTAAAGAACTACCAGAAAATGTCCTGTTTATCACGCGAGGGGAGATGACGCACCTTTTCCCATTCAGAAGATGAGGTCTCATTTCTGGTAGAACTCAAGCACTGGTATCTAGCAAAGAAGAGCCTGCAGTAACTGACTTAAGCATAATTTCTTTAAATACAGAAACATTCCTTCATTGATTTTTTTTGTTTTCAGCCTAATATTAATCTGATAGTAGAAGTTTAGGCCATCTGCTTTCAAAGTGAAGGAATTAAATGTAGATGCAAGAGCTGTTTAAGAGAAATAGAAGAAGAGCCCTCTCTGAATAACTTCTCTGAGGGTATGCAGCATGTGCAGAATAAACACATTCTCCTCGCTCATATGGCTTGGGTGTGTGACTTCATATTTAGTGAAACATCACATATTTTCATATAAAAACCCGTTATCCTGAATCCCTTCTATCTTGGTGAATGAGGGAAGATGATGGGTTAAAAGTGTGTTTATATTAGAAGTAGTAATGTTGCCTGCTTTCTGAATGCTATTTCCTAGTTACATTCTATTTTGAAAATAGGTGACAGAGGTGAATCATTTCTGAAAACTACTGGATACTTGTATCTTTATTTTCTTTCATCTAAAGTAATTCCAATTAATCATCTGTCCTCAGTGACATTAATTTCATGTGGCAGAAGACTGTACAGATTCTATAAAAATTCACCCATACTCTATAAAAATATACTATTACTCAAGCATGGTGTATGAAGCTGAAGTTAAAATGTTATTTTTCACTTGTGTCTTTTAATTTTGAAGTGGATTGCTTTTATCGATCCTGCTTAGCCTGTGGTGCATGTGATCTGTGGTGTGTTAAGCTGGCAATATCGATCATTTGTGACCCACTACTGTCATTCTGGAGGTCATCTTCTGCACAGAAGAATTTGGAACATAAAGGCAGTGGCATCTTAAAGAACTTAGCTGGCAAAAAAGCAAACCTAGTGGTTGAGCTTCTGATAAACTTCTTCCACCATTGTTGTTTGTGTACACCAGATGGGCTCTTAGTGAGGATGTAACTCATACTGAAAATTACATTGAGGGATATGGCTTATTCCCACCCTATTTTAAATGCTGCCATTTGAAATTGCCACAACAAGGAGATTTTTTTTCTCTGCTGCAGCACTACAGCCAGCACTGGATTTTGATGATCATTAAAAATGTTGGAAAATGGCTTAGGTAGTGCCAGAGATGCAGAGAGAGTTCCCACAAAGCCACATGTTCTGTGGGAAGTGAGAAAGGTAACTGGAATGAGGGCTTGTTGCTTGGACCATTTCTGATAGTGGTTTGGGGACCAAATTCTGTGTGTGGGGAAGCACAGTGTTGGCTTTTTCCACTGTCCTGTTAAAAGGTGTGAGCAAATCCCTGAACTCTGATTGTGCACAGTCTGTGGGGCTGAAGATAAATTCACCCCAAAGGTATGGCTGGAATGAGTGAAGCTACAGCAGGTCATCAGTGAGGTCTGTGTCCATTAACTTTGTGTCCATGACCGTTTTGTTTGCCAGTACAAAATCCTGTGTGTTGATACTTTCGGCATTCTCTGGGGTGCAAGTACAAACTTCGCCTCGAAAGAAAATGCTTTTTCTCTTCCTAGTTAAAACAGCTACCTGAAGGGTGTCTGTGACAGATAATCAGGGTTTTTCTGCCTGGTTGTTTGGTTTTTTTAGCTTCGTGTAAGTCCCTCTAGTGGTGACATCAAAAAGCCCAGTGAAGTAATAGATGTTCTTGTGTCTGGGATATCCTGTTCAGGTCTTCAGTTCTTAGCTTCATTATTACTTCTAGAAATAACCTTGACATATCATGAAGCCCAGTTTGAAACTTAGATTCCCAAACAAATTCTGTGAAGTATGAAGAAAGTACTGGGAAAAAGGGAAGAGTCAGAGGTAGTGGTAACTCAAGCTTCTTTTGAGAGAAAAGATGTTCCTAAATACTGGTGACATTATTTGGATGAATTGTGATGATGATAATTTTGCCGTCTGCCTCTGCTCACAGGATTGAGGATCCATCAGATTTAGTCAACATGCAAGGTTCTATATGACAACAATGTTTTTATTACAATTCTCTATGTGCACTTTCTGTATTTCAGTTGTTAAAACATGCTCTGTACTTGTTTACTATAAGTTATGAAAATAGCATTATAGAAAGAAGTGAGACAGAAATGCTATGGAGGGAAGCTCCAAAGCATAGCTATTCAAGATGTCATTATTTGGTGGAGCATTCTGTAGTACAGATGTCTGCCAGTCTTCTGCAATAGTACTACTAGTAGTAATAATAATAATAGTAATAATAAAAACCAACATAAAATTCCCACACTCATTACCATTTTCGGTAAGAACATCTGGAACTGCAAAATGTAAATCAATTAAGATGTGATATACCTCCTCAGTCATATAGCTGGTGAGATTCCACTGTAAATGGCAGGAAAGACAGAGAGTAAGTGACTTGCCTGAAGCTGTCTGGAAAGGTGGTGGTTGACTCTGAAGGTAGATCTTGCCTCTTTGGTGCACCAAAGAGCTGTGCCTTTGATGTGGGAGGCAAAAGGACACAAACTTGTGAAGTCCTTGTCTCTGAAAGTAGTGGGAGAATCCAATGATGGTTTAGCAAAGCATCCTCAAAATATGTTACTTCCTAGTGCCTAGGTAATCTGAATGGAAACTGGATTATTTTCCTAAAGTTTGCAGATCTTCTGGCAGACATCTTGCATTTTCTCTAGTGCTTGGGAGTTGCTGCCTGACCTAATGCTTCACCCTGCGGCTGTGGCAGTAAGAGCTCACAAGTCCTTTACTCTTTATCCCACCCTTCTGCAGACTCTTTCAGCTTTCCCCTTTTCCATTACTGGTGCCTGGGGAACACTGATTCATATTTAAAATAAAGTGTCATCTTTGTTCTTTTTCAGCCTTGTATTAAAAGGGTGGGAAAAAATTTTCAAGTTCATGGTGACTGCAAGGACCTCACTTGGTCTTTGCTTCTTCAGCATGGGTGTCAAATTTAAGGCTGAAAGTTAGCCAGTTTCAGAGTTACACCACATACAACTACACGGTGCTGATTTGTTATGCAGTGTGTTAAAAGTGAGGTTAGGCCGATTCCTTCCCTTTGACAAGAAAGGAATATCTTTCTGTGGGATGTGAGTGTCTCTTCCTAGGCTGATATTGTCTCATTCCTCCTTACGGAGTTGTTGCTTGTACTGCTACTTCTGGAGATGGAAATCTCTGCTAATTAAACTATGTCTCTTATAAATCTGATGGGCATAACTTGTGAAATTGTGATGTTCTGTGCTGTATTTCAAATCACTGCTCTATCCATAAATTCACTGAGCACTTAAGTTTTATTTTCTGGAAGAAATAGCAAGGAGGAACATGTGATTGATGTGTGTTCATGAAGAGAGAGTTTCAAACTGCAAGCCCATGGCTGACTGTGAGGTTTTAATGGAGCAGGTCTACAATTTAGGTGATGATTAATGAAAGCAAAAAGTCAAGGAGCATTGTTTGATGGTATTACATGGATTCCTGCTGCAGACTGAACATTCTCTTCTGTGGGAGTAGAGCTGCTTGCTCTGGGTTGAAACAAGCCCTACCCAGCAGCTAGTGTTCCCACTCTGTGTGGTGCCTTCCAGGTGGCGTGTGTCGGGAGCCGCCTGCCCTTTGTCCGTGCGCTGCCGGATCTGTTCTGCAAAGGGCTTCTTTCAGGGTGACAGCGGAAAATGTGACAGCCCTGTCAGCCACTCTGCTGCGTGCCAGCGTGGAGGAGGAGAACACCCAGGGAAGGGCGATTTTTGTGGCTTGCCAAGTGCAGTGCTGCAGCTACAGGATCTGGGGGGAAGGTGCCATATGCTGCCATTTGGCATGGTGGCTGTGGGGGCACAGAGCGCATCATTGTCCTCGATCTTGGCAGGAGGAGCTGGCAGCGTGCCTGCTGGGATGCTGCCTTTGGCAGGGGATGGGAGAGGGAGGGACGTGGTGGTAAAAGGGCAAGCGTGTCTGAGCCTTGCATGCCACCGTGGTGCAAGAGCTGGGGGAGAGGGACAGGGTGCCTCGGGCACCGCGTGGCTCTGCCATTCTGCCGTGGAAGGACAGGCTGCACCAGCAGCGAGCGGGGCCAGCAAGGGGCTCCCAACCCATGGTGGGATAAGGGGCCTGTCAGGAACCATAATATTGTTCAAGCTCCTAGAGTGGTAATAGCAGAAGGCTTATGCTAGCTGATGGGAGAATGAGCTGGCTCTGTGTAGACCTTGCTGAACTTGGATAAATACCCCCAGACCTGATTAGGTACGCCCGGGGCTGGTTTCCTTCCAAAGGACATGACACCTGCAGCTTTGTGCCTTTCACTTGGTGTTGTGGTTTACTAGGTGTACACCTTGTTTGATAGAGACAGAGGAGAAGGTAGGGACTTAAGGAAAACTTCAAGTAAACTGCCTAAACCACCAGATACATCCTTGGTCAGAGAACAAAATGCGAACATCTCAAGCTATGAGAAGAAAATGGCGCCGAGGTGGGAGAGTGTACTTTTAGCAGCAGGCAAGCCAAACAGTAAAATCAAGGTACGAGATACAGTAATGGCTGGAGCTAAGGAGAACAAATAATAGAATTAAGTAGTGGGCTGCTAAAAAGGTATATAAAGGGGGAGTGTTTATATCAGAGGAACATGAAATAATTCGTGCCATATCCTTGTTATTTTCTTATCACTTGAGAGTCAAATTGCAGTAAAGGCTAAAGGACAGACCCAATATAAAATCTGTTCCTGCAAGGCACGTGTGCATGCCCATGCTGTCTTTCTGTTTCCAGTATTGCAGAGGGGCAGCTCTGGAATGGCGAAAGAGAATTCCAGCAGGGAGGGCAGCCTGCAGTTCATTATGGGCCCGGGATGGATAAAAGCACGTTTAGGTTCCATCTGTTCCTGTTTGGATGATGCCGATAGAAGGGTCATAGTTTTGTCAGTGATGGATGTCTGAAGTCATTGCCATTTTTAGCTCATCCAGAATTTCCCCCCTTCTGTTTATTGGACATCTATTTTTCTTTTTGACATGTATTGCCAGATCCACTGCAGGTGGTGATGAGCTACAGGTGTTAATGAAGTGAATCTCTCCTTGCTGTCTCTCTCTCTTTCACTGCCACACGTGGTACAGAAATGATGGGGAATGGGAATACTTAGGGATATGTTTTGGCACCATTCAGATAACTGTAATTTTGCTTTCCTGGAATCATATGCATAATTACCTTACAGTTTCTGGGATATTATGAAAGCGTGACTGTAGCTGGAAAGTAATAAAAAACCTAGTTGTTCAACTACAGTTCAATTCAAGAAATGGATTATGTGTCAAATACTTTATTTTCTGAATACTGAAATGTAAACATTTGTCTCTTTTTTTAATCTGTGCTGCCTTATTATTAAAAAAGTTCATCAAGGTATGTCTTAAATAGTTTTCCTTTAATTAAAAACAAAAATCTGTTGTGAATCTGTGTAAAATGGTGCACCATACACTGAATACCCAATTATAGCATTCAGTAATTCTTCCTGGAAGGTGGCAAGAAATCAGCATTGTTGGCACGTAAGAGAGCCCAGCATTCTACTTCAGAAAATTGTCATTATGACAGTGCTTGGGCCCATGGACAAGCGTGTGTTTCAGAGAGGTTTGTCCTTTCTGTGTATCTCTAGAGGCAGTCTTTATGGACTGAAGAGTAGTATTTTGCTACAAATGATTGAAAATCCATTTATTGTAGTTCCATATTATTAATCCTTGTGAACTTTTGTGATACCTAACCTGCCTTTATTGAAAATGCTGTAACTGCTGTCTTAATTCGAAGTGCATATTCGTGATTCTCATTTAAAAGCCTTGTCAAAGGTGAGTTAGACACCAGTATGCTAAAACCCATTTAAAGAATCCCCAAAGGCTTTTTATGTGGCAGACTTTTTAAAGCCATAAAGATTTGCAGAGAAGTGGGCTCTCTTAAAGAAGGTGCTGTAATAGATGTATGTGTATATGTTGATTTATTTTGTTTGGAGTACAGCTTTGTCCACACGTGCAGGTGATGGGAGAACAAAAATGTCAAAGTCATATCCCACTTGAAAGCGCTTTGATCTCGTGGGACTCCTACACACTTCAGTGATGAAACCACAGTTCAGATAGGTTTAGCAGAGTGTCAGCAGCAGAGCTGGGATAACTGAGGTTTACGTTCTCAGAATGCCATTAAATACTGTTGGATCTGCAGCTGTTTTTTAATGCATCAGCTTTCTTTTAATTCTGTGACATGTGAGACACCCCCTCAAACCATGTTAGCCCGTGGTTGAGTCCTCGTATCTGAAATCCAGGCAGTAATGCATAATGTGTTCTGTGGTTTTTGTTCTCTACAAGTGAATATTTGAGACAAGTGCAATGCTACTGAGTTATGTGAACCTGACCTTGAAGTTGCATTGTAATTGGTCACTATCCCTATTCCTTGATCGTTTAATATCAGTATTATTATTATTTCTAAATCAGATAATTCATACAATTCAGAGTTAGCCTGTTGATCAGCAGAACTCGTGGTCTCTCAAACAGTAGTTTTCACATTACTGTCTTTTTGTGAAGTGATGGGGAGATCAGTATAATGTAAAGTGTGTGGCAGTTCTTTCAGTCCTCACTTCACTAATTTATGTATTTAATTTATGTACTTAAGTGATTAATCTGGGCCAGCTCTTACACAAAATGAAGTTTAAATCCAAGCTGTATTTTTTTCTGCATTTGAGACAGTGATGCATGGCCTCTCTGTGCTCCACAGCAATGTTTAGTTCTGTGGCGTGACAGAGAACCCCTCTCCTACTAAACAGACCTACTGAATAGTTTCTCTATGCTTAAAATTAATCTAAATACTCAAAGATCAGCTTCTCTAAATTCATTTAGTATTTCTGCTGAGGTGAGTGACCACATAGTGCATAAAGACCTCTTGAATGTAAGGGCCTTGTAAACAGACTGAACTGTGCGCTGATACGGTGCCAGTTGATTAGCTGAGAGCACCCTTGTTTGCTGCTGTTTCCAGTTTCCTTCAGATTTTGTATCCTGTGGCAGCAAGCAGTGGTATTGTCACCAGCCCTTTGGCTGTTCCTGTACTTTTTCCAGTTCTCTTTGTTTTGCTAAGGGAAAGAATTGCAATCCCCTTTTCACCCCCGATGAGTCTTTGCTTCCTCTCTCCTACATCTTCCTGCCTTAGAGCTAGCTGAGTTTTTGCCCTCGCTGTGTTCTCTGAGAGTTGTCAGTGCCAGCCTTGTCCTGGTCACTCCACGCCTGTTGCAAAGTTGCCCTTTGCAAACCACCATGGTCTGAGTGACCAAAGCCTTCATGTAGCCTCACAAAAAATGTTGCTCCTGAAAGTCTTGTAATGAGGCTTATGAGCAGGACTGAAAGGAGTGTTCTCCCAGCTTTTATCATGAAGGGCCAGTTATGGTTCAGTCAGCATGAACAAAGTCTGATACCATTAAGAGTCCACTGGTTTTCAGGGAGACCGCAAAATCAAGGAAATTTTATGATCCATGCAGCCATGGAGTTAATAAAGTTAATGTTTCATTTTTGTTGCCTGTGCTGTCCCAGACTGGGTAATGCAGGCCAAGTGCATGGCAGTGCTGCCCTCTGCAGCCTCCTGTCCTGTGGCCACAGCAATCCTGGGGACTTGTTTTAGGGCAGCTCTACCCGGGTAAGGCTGGAAAGCTGCCCACCCTCAGCAAGGGCATCTTAATGCTCCCTCCTGTCATCACCCTGCTGATGTGCTTTTCGAGGGCAGCCTGTTGTACATCCCAGTCAGCCTTTGCTGGTGCTGTTAAGCACGCTGGGCTTGTCAGCTTTCCGTGGGATGCTCTAAGCCTTAGCCCATGTTAGTGATGCTCCTCCCAGTTATCAGTGCAGACATCTGGTGGGTTTGGTGAGTAGGTACCCTCACACATAGTCACAGCTGTGTCTTGCTCCCTATCCTTTTCTGCTGAAAGTTTGCACTTTCTGTGCCTGTCACCAGCTCTGGCAAACCCATGGCAAGAAGACTTCCTGCTTTATAGATGCCATATTTTTGTAGAGTACAGTTCTTTACTTGAAAATTAAAAAACACTTTGGGAAAGTGGATACAATGTTCATAGCACAGTTTGTTCACTTGTCTGCACTGTGCACTAGGATGACGTTTTGAAGAAGAGGTGGGATTTCTATGTATTTTTCACAGCAGTAATCTCAGGCTGAAGATGAGTAGTTGAATCTGTTGAGATAGCTTTGAAAAAGCCAAACAATATTTTTCTGCTCTATATTTGTTTCCATATTGGATAATCAAGTCTATTTAATTCCTTTAATGTCTCATGTGAGCAAAGAACGTGGTATTCTGTCACCAGATACAGTTGGTCGCCTCGTCTGTATTCGCTGGTGTACGTAGTTATAATGATTACTTAATGTGCCTCATTCAGCTGCAGATGCTTTTCTTCAAATGTGGAAGTTTTGTGTTTAGTCTTAGTTACAGTGTCCATGTGAATTGAAGTCATCCTGCATTTTCTTCATTGTGAGAGAGAAGAGAGTTTGGCCTTCGTGTAATTAGTTTAAACTTATCCCAGCAACATAGCCAACTTGCTAATAAATTACGTGAAGTCCCACAGTTGTCCTTATGATGACTTGGAAGAATTTAGCCAAGCCCTGACTTTCAGGCTGGGGAATTCAGTTTTAATCCATCCATCATGTCCTCACTGCATGTTTCTCAGCAGAAAAACATGCAGTGTTTCTTGACTTTATTATTATTGTTTTTTCTTGGGTGACTGTTTTATGTCCAGAAATGAAACATGAGCAAGAATAATCTTTTCGGGAAGCCAGTAGGGAAACTCCAGAGATATATTAAATTTAGTAAGTTGAAATGATAACTCACAATGCATGCAGAACCAAAGTAGGATGCTGACTACAGTTTTGATATTGTTTTTATTGTTCTGTACTCTCAGTTGTGAGTACAGCTGACAGAGAGAGAAAAACATTTTTGGTAGCTAAAATAAAACCATGATGGGTTCCATATAGGAAGGATTGATTCCATATATTATGAGCTGGTCAAACTAGTGTGTCTCAGCTGTGCCAACAGTTTACCAATGTGAATCATCCCATTCAAAAGTCTCCACTGTTTATGAAGCAGCCCAAAAAACTGGAGAGTTTTTCCTTAAATGCTCTATTAGGTCCTGTAAGCAAAACTAGCAAGAAAGCAAAGGGAGTGAATGCTTAACAGAATTTTTCACTAGGATAATCTCAAAGCTGGCAAGCAATGAAAGGCAGCAGGTGATTGTATACTTAAGGATAAACTGTGTTCCCTTTCTCTTGACAGGCATATATATCTGTCTTTAATTAACAGATGTATTACAAGAAGAGAAATATGTAAACAGGTTTTTCAATTTGTATTGAAATTACAAATTATTTTGAAATTTGAAAACCCACTGATTTATGCAAGCAAAAAGCTTTTATATATGAATATGTTTGTTTCAGTGGGCTGCTCACTTGATTTATTATTACATGCTTTCCAGTTGCATTCTGGTAGGCAGTTGTACTCCAAAATGCTCTCTATGCTATTTTATAGCTAAAAATAATAGCTTAGTGATACTGTGCTAATGACACTGTTGGTGTCTTGTCCGGGGTTACTTGAAAACTGGAGAGCATTTGAGGAAGCACAGGAGCTGCTGTAATCATTTGGTGAGATGAACAACTAGGGTTTAAAAAGAGCTCAGCCTGGCTGCTAGGCTGAATTTGAAGGGTTGGCAGACAACAGGTGTAAAGATGAATTGATCCCTATGTATAAGAAAAAATAGTCAAGGTAACCAGAAAAAGCCCACCTTCTGGAAGGTATCGGTAGTTCCGCCACATGGCAGATGGAAGCAGTTAATGGAATATAAGTACAAGAATTAAAAAACATACTAAGAACAAAGCCATAGAATCAGATGCTATTAAAGTGGATTCTTTAAAATTGTGCATATAGATGCCATAAACTGTTAAATTAATTAGAATTATTTTTCTATACTTGTGCATGTGTTTGCATGCTGAAGGTATTTTGTATTGTGAACAGTGGTCAAATGGAAAATTATGCTTGGTCTTTGCATTATGTTTTCATAAATTTTCATCATTCCCTGTATCCCATTTGGATTAAATGGGATAGGCTGTCTCTCCTCTTAAAGGAACAGTCCTCTCCTTGTCCTTGATGGCTCTCAGCGATTTGAAAATAAAAGCTGTTGTGTTAGAAAAGCACACCTGAGGCACAATACACTTCAGATTTTC
Source organism: Origma solitaria (assembly GCA_013397895.1). NCBI lineage: Eukaryota > Metazoa > Chordata > Aves > Passeriformes > Acanthizidae > Origma > Origma solitaria. The sequence goes on along the minus strand of VZRL01006828.1, from coordinate 502,444 downwards.
TTTCCATCTGCAGCATGTCCTGTGAAGCAGTGTTTTCTTTGTGGGCTTGGACTCCTTGTGTTGCTGCTCAACAGATTGTCTTCTGAAATTGCTCTGAGCCTCAACAGGCAGCTCTCCCCACTCTTCTCTGCTTTTGGGATGTGTGCAGGGGAGCATAGAAACTTCCAAACTGTCACATAAATGTGGCTTCATAATTACCATAGAACTTTGGGCTAATGACTAGCAGTGGGAATGGAACCTATGCTGGCTCATGCTGAAACAGAGTGCCAAAAATGACCTTACCTTTACTTTTTACATCTCTGTCTTGTGAGATTTGCTACATCTAGGTCTCTCTAGGAGATCCTAGAGGATATGCTTCCTCAGCTCCCAGCCACGTCAATGCAGCCAATTCTGCTAAGTATCTCCAGAAGCAAAGTCTCTGACAAATGCCAAGTTTTTTAGGCTTGTGATCCTCTGCCCAGCTCTAACACATCTTAATTCTGGCATTGGCAGTGGCCTGCTCACTTGAGTCCTGGCGTGGTGCAGGCTAGCAAGCCAAGATGCCGTGGTGTCTCAGCAATCACACGCAGGGTAAAGGGTAAATCTGAAATGCTATTTTTGATTGGATTGGGAATACCATTCTCAGCCCTGAAACATGGTTTATATTGCTGTATTCTTTCTATTAGTGCTGGGAAGATGTTAGTATCTTGCACAGAATTGTGCAAGAGAGGTGCTGCACACTGTGGTCACAGCATTCCTGTGACTGATTGTACCATGTGGATGTAGATTCTTTACGTAGGATGTGCAGCTATTGTAGAATAGCCTTTCTTGAATATCTGTGTAATAAATTTTGAATAATAACTAAAAATTGTTCTACCATGTATTAATATATTTCAAAATTAGATTTCAAAACTAGCCTGTATTGAAGAGGATGATTCACTCTCTCTTTTCAAAGGGAGGTTCACCCTCAGTTACTGAAGTTTGCTGAATGTTCAGTGTTTGTTGTGACACTTCACCCTAATGTCTGTGTCACACTGTGAATCCTTGGAAGTCTGGCCCCAAATGGCCTCTCGGCACCATGGAAGTTGTTTTGATTTTTGTTCTTTTCCCATTCTGCTATTAAACATCTAAATATTCAATGGTTAGGATAAATGTTTCAGGTGCTATACTATGCTCACAAGTATTTCACCTATGTGATGTAAGGAAAAGAAACATAGTTCTTGAACTGAGGTTAATTTAATAATCTTCTGGAAATGTTTTACAGGAGACTACTTGTAGACTTTGCTTTTGTTGTAATGTTTTAACATTCTGGCTAATGAATCCACCTCAGGAAAACTGGAGAATGCTGTAGTCAGGCCTGTCTCTGACTGGCCCCATTGTGCAGACAAGTAACAGAAAATCCAAAGCAGAAAGGCACACTTGGAGAGTTCCCCTGCAGATACCCAGCCTGTGGAGCAAGGAGAGTGTGCAGCTCCATGGGTGCAGGCAAGGACTTGTCAAAGGAGCTGGGGCTGCTGCTTCCCCTGTGCACTCTGAGGGACAGTCCTGGATCTGTCTTTGGCAGGGTGGATGGGATTGAAATCTACTTCAAACATACCACGAAAGATTAATTAAAAACAAGCAGAGTGGATGGTGGAGCTGGCAGGAAAATGACAGTTCTCTGGGGGCACTGGGATCAGGTTTCAGCCTCCTGTGCCCCAGCTCAGCTAGACTTCTTCTCATTCTCTGACATATTTGCAATATAAATAAAGCTATGTGTTAAAAGAAAAAAAGAAGAAAAGTGTGTAATGTACTGCCTGGAACTGTTTAAGTTTTAAGAGCAGATTTACAGAGCAAACTAAAATAGTTCTTCTTGCCATTTTTTCTGGGGTGTCTCTTAAATCTTCTAGAGGAATTATTACATTGAAACACACCACATTAAAAAAATAATCCCAAGTGCAGTTGGAGTCTCTCCCAGTTTACAAGGTTGGAATATTCAGAAACCTGGTTAAATTATGCCAAATTCTCTGAAAGACAGTGGGATTTAGGCTTGAGTGTTTCAGCAAACCAGGGTAACTGTAAATACAGGCTCACTCTTTTTTTTTTTTCTTGTTTCTGTGGAGGTTTATGTTGAATATCAGGAAAAGACTCTTCACCCAGAGAGTGGTTGGGCACTGGAACAGGCATTCCAGGCAAGTGGTCAAGCCTGCCAGAGCTCGAGGAGAATTTGGACAAGGCTCTCAGGCATATGGTGTGATTTCTTGGGGATGGTCCTGTGCAGGGCCAGGAGTTGGACTCACTGATTCCTGTAGGTCCCTTCCAATTCAGAGTATTTTGTGATTCTGTGACCTGAAATTGGTTGCCTTCAGGTTGCAGAAGGATGGGAACAGAAATTGAATGAGCATGAGGGCCATGCTTGTGACTTTGTGGTCTTTGAACCACTTCTCTTTACATGGAGAAGTGTAGAATCTTTGTAGTAATTGGACAGATTTATCAGAGCTTGTTTTGGGAAGTCAGTATTTATGATCTGAGAAGCTGCAGCTGTGTTGGTCTGTGCTGCTATACCTCATCTATCAAATAGATCAAAATATTTGGCAAAATTGACTTCTCAGTGGAGATAAATCTACAATTTTATTGGTACTGCAAAGCTGCTGCATATTATTTCTATTACTACTATTATTATTAATTTTCCCCAGAAAGGATCAGAATTTTGTGACAAATCAGAATCCTGTCATCTAGTTGTTTTGTGGTTTAGCACCCTCCAACAGAGTATTTGGCCTGCTTGTTCTGATATTTAGCTGGCAGTATTTTTGTATTTACATAAGAGACAGTGTTATAAATAAAATACGCAGTTTCACTAGTGCAGAGGGCCCTAACTTAGTAAACTGCTTTTGTGTCAATCCTATTTGTGGCTGGCTCACTGTTTCCACTTGTAATTTGCCTAAATGCTCTAAAAATCTTATGGTGTATCTTCTCTTTTCTTGGGATCAGTTGGAAATGACCTCCGTCTGGAAAACCACCACTTAGAATTTCGCAATATTACTTCTGGCTCCTGATCCCAGTGGCAAAATTCCCAGCAACTTAATATAAACAAGAAGCAACCCAATTATGACAGGATATTATGGAAAATACTATAATACACTGAATGGAAAAGAGGATTTTAGGTTGAAAACTACTGAGTATCAAATCTTAATTTAGCTGTAAGCGCTATGTTTAAACATCCTCTCTCCTCCATTTCCCCAGGTGAGTGTTCTGGGGGGAAAAAACATTACAAGGACTTGAGTAACTGCACGTGGTTGGGAAGTCTGTCCCAGATCTCCAGATTGCATCCAAAAGCTTTATATGTAACGAGATATACCACAGCTCGGAGAGTATGTTCTTAAGTGGAAGATCAAACAATAACATTGAAAGCTAGTCTGTTGTTCCTTGTGTATCTTATTGCATTATAGAGCTCCATGAAAGAAGAAACCCACACAGCCATGCCATCTCTAAGATGTTCGTTCCCTATAATTTATTATAATAAGCAAAAAGGAGGACTCTGTGGTTGAGTTGCCTGTGCAATGTGTTGACCTTGAAATAAGAGCAGATTCTAAGATTTCACCTTTATTGTTTCTCTTGAATTTACTTAGAGCAAGGTTTGCAAAGATCAGGTCCTGTTTCAGTGATAAGCAACAGAGTTTTAATAATGAAAGCATCTACGGGGTACGTTTATATTCAGCAGAAGGGATGTGTGTATATAAATAAAAGGATGTATGTTTGGTATTGTTTATTTATATACATAATGCTATGTTTAAAAACACTTTCTCCTTTTTGAGGTCAGAATTTATACCTACTATTGATGAAATGCATCTACAGGGTTATTGTTTTCAGAAACTTCAAACAAATGGTGCAGCATTAGAACTCTTAAACTGCTGTCCTTGTCCCCTATACAGGCATCCTCTTGGGATCCTCTTTGGCCTATAATGAATACACACCTAACAATTCCGTGTTGAACATAGTGTAAGATTTTAATGCTATACAAAGGGTTTTTTTTTCCCCTAAATGATGAATTTTTGCATGCTTGTTACTATATAGGAAAAAAAGGAATTTTAAAATGAGCAAGTGTGATATCATCTTTAAAAGCTTTTGTCAGTTACAGAAATGCCATTTCAAAGACAGCATGTAGCCGTGCTTTACCTTTTTTGCTTGTACCTAGAATTTCGCAAGATTCGGGCATTGGAAGAATTTTATTCTGGGTGCTGAGGAGGGTGATTGCATGTTTTCCCTTGATATTGCTGACATTTTTTTTGGGGATTAACAAGGAAATACAGATATTTTTTGTCGTATCCTGTATCTATATTTGACAGTGTTCTGCATATTATGAAACCGTATCAGTATGTCCCATGAGGCTCATCCAAAGATGAACTTTGTGTTCCTTTAATGGCAGGAAGCAGAAGAAAAAGGAAAAGGCCATTCATGTACTAATGCTTCCCTCTTTTTTTTTTTTTTTTTTGCTCCCAGATGATTTAGTCGTGTAGCTACTTAATGACCTCAAATAGCACTAAAATAAACAGCTGCTTTCAGTACTTTCTAGCTAATACAGCCTATCAGCTCAATGAGTCATGGCAGAGCGATTAGATGCACTTCATTACTGATGGAGTAACTGGGAGACTGCAGGCAAAGGTGTTTCCAAGAATGGCAGGCAGTTTAACATCAACCTGATGTCTCAGAAGTCCTGGATGCTTTTCAGTGGATTTGTTTTGGGAATCAGAGGAAAGAAAATCTGGGAGTATTCCTAGCTTCTGAGAAGTGTAGGCAATAAATTATGTGATGCCACTCAGAGTTTGTACAGTACTCTTTAGACCTTGAGACGCTGCTTTCTAGAGAGACCAAGTGAAGAAAACACTGTTTCAGCTGGGGAAGTGTCCAAGTGAATAAGGTCTAGCAGTTAAAAGGAAGGCTTCAGCATCTTCTTCTCAATCTGCACTGTCTGGGAAACAAGACTGCTCAAGGTTTGGGAAAAAAACTGGTAAAGAAATATCTTGCAGATGTATTTGCTTTTGTTCAGAACTCATGAATGTGGGAGCCAACACTTAGTTGGTGAAATATGGATCCTGGAAGCATGCCTTTTGACCTTTAAATGATTGCTGTTGGGTACTAAATGAATAAAACATGCAGTTCAGTACAATGGTTGCTCTCTGCAGTCCCACAAACAGGGAGGCTGTGCTCTTGCTGACATGCAGCAGGAGCTGGGGCTGCTGCCACTCATGGTGCTGCCTTTTGACACCCATCTATCAGTGCCCCTGCTCCCCCAGCCATCTCTTTGTGTTGGACCTTCTTCCTCTTGCTGTTAATATTTTGCTGGCAACACCAGTGTAGCCACACCATCACCACTGGTGACTGCAGTGCTCAGCTCTTCTCATGTAGTGTGGGGGATTGCTGTGAATCTCTTTGGAATTGTTTTCCTGGTGTTGCTGAAACTTCCTGTCAAGCAGCTCCCTACTTGTGCAGCCCTTGTAGCTCTCCCTGTCTTCTTAGTCCTTCCTGGTTTGGAGGCTGTCTGGCTCCCCTTAGCTCACTTGTGTTGGTCAAACACTGCTGCCTTGTGATGCTGAGTGGCCCTTCTGCAGCTGTGTTAGGAGCACATGTCCCATTTCAGATAGCACAGGCTGATAGAAAGCAAAAGCCAAGCACATTTCTCCTTCAGGAACTGATGTTTGCTGGAGTGAAATAGTGTCGGCCAGATAAATGTAAGAAAAATTGCTACTCATTTTTTTTTCTCCTCCTCCTTCATGTGGTCATCCTGTTCCAAAGCTGCTTGGACCTTATCATTCCTTGCTTGTTAGTGGTGTAAAGAACATGGTGGTTGTGGTGAATTCATGGCTTACAGTGGTTGTGGATGTATAGTGTAACACCTTTATCCTGGGGGGTTAGAACATGCTTGGGATCCACGAGAGTATAATATGTTAATTTTAAGCCTCTAAAATGAAAGAACAAAGTGGTGGTTCAAGCTGTCTGCTGGTTGTTTCAATTGATGGTCTTAAAATCTGATGGAAGAAGGTAGGCATGAAGAAACCTAAGGGATGCTTTGCTGAATTAGACAAATTTAACTGATGCTCTTTGTTTCAGAAACGACACACAAACACAACCCAAGCTGGTGTATTTTTGTTGTGGCCACTTCCAGCAAATGCAAAGTTCCTGCTGACAAGACATGTTAAAGAGTGGGTGGTTCTCAAGTCTGCATCTGACCCAGATGGCTGTTCACTTGCTGCACTGTAAGAAATGGCTTGACCTTCTAAATAATTATTAGCCCAGTTATTTAGACCTGCAAAAATGTATGACAGCAGTTGAAAAAACCTCCACCTCCAATATATTCTTTATAGCATAATAATTCCTAGGCCATTTTCTGAGTTTTGGGTCCTTTCAACTGTGTCTGCCTGTTATTTCTCCCAAGGAGACTTTTTCTTCCTGGGAGTAGGAATGTAGTCTAAAGATCTAGCATGGGAGAATATATTTTTCTTCAGTGCCATGTAAATGTTAGCTTGTTAGCTTGATTCGTTCCAAAATAAATGTTTCTTGACAAATTGAAATACTAATGCTCTAGTACAGGAGGTTTTCCTAAGAGAGCTTAGATTTATAAAAAGGTATTTTGATTTCTAGGAGAGAAAGTTTGTATCTGCAAACTGTGGTGCCAGATGAACACTTATGTTCCCCAAAACGGATCTTTTTGAAGGCTGTTTGAAGGTTTTACATTAACTCAGAAAGTAAATAAAAGAGATATTAAACTAGCATCACTAGCTGGAAGATTAACTCCTTATATGTTTTATTGTCTCTTGATTGTGAGCCAAGTGGCATTCATGGGATATTTGATATACCTGCACATAACAGTTTCGTGCTACAGTCAGAAATGGGAATGTTTGCATGAGTGGTATTGCAGACACGAGCAAAACAAGGCTTAGCCCGTCAATTTTTTATTGATAAAGTAAAAGCATAGCAGTAAAAAAACTTTTATGCCCTGAAATAGTCCGAGTTTATGCTACATTATTAAGATAATAAATGTGAATAGGATTTTATAATTTAATTTATTAATACATTTTTTTCTTCTGAAAACTAAAATTTCTGAGGGATTTTATCGTACTGTGTATATTAATTTTATTCAGTGAAAGATTGAAACTCATTTTAGAGGGAAAACAAGGCACATGTCCCGCAGCTGCCTTCCCATAACTGTCTGGAAGTGATCCTTGGAAGTCATTAAAATTTGTATATGAACGTGCATCCAGTTTTAAAGATTATTTCATGGAGTATTGTGCATGCCATGAAGTGTGTTGTCAAAAACACTGAAATACTTGTTAGAGCTGTGTGATATTTGTCACCCATAAAGGAACGGGCGCTCGCAGTGTGTGCAGTTGGGAGTTCTCAGAGCAGCTTTGGCAGGGAGCCTGCTGTGTGCCCACACTTGGAGAAGGGAGCTGTGCCTTCTCTGTTAATACTTAAAAACTCAGTTCTGTTCAACTTGAAGGTCATTGGGCGTCACCAGACTGAGGCAGGGATAAATTGGTAAATAAAAGTACTTTTTCTGTCTGTGAGCCATAACCTTTTTTGCTGCCTTATAGCAGTGGTATATCCAGTGGCCAGCTAAGCCTGCTGTAAGCCTGGAATGAAATGATGTGATCCCTAAGTATTTCCCCTGCTCGTAGCACGCATGGAACAAACCCTTTCTTTCTGACACAATACCTTCCTTCAGCCTGGCTGCATGTGAAGCATAAACTGTGCCCCAAGATATTGGGATGTGAGCACTGTGTGGAAGTCCTTAAGATTTGTGTACCATGCGTAGGGAAGCCCTAGCACCAGTTGGGGCATTAGGTACCCTGAATAATAAAGGATTTGCCATAAGGTGTGGAAGAGAGGAAAACACGATGTAAGATGGGATTTTCCAGTCTGCTGAGCCTTGTTCTTCTAGGCTTACTCATTAAGCGATTTATTATAAAAGAGCTAAAAGTATCTATTGAGGTTTTATTAAAGATTTATTAAATAAGAGAGAAATACCCTTCAGAGAGACGTATTCACTGCCTTTTCCCCTTCCTGTGCTGACTTTAAGGCACTGTTGTAAATATCTCAGTGCACGGCCAAGCAGTGGCTTGAAGAGGCCCCATACTGGGCCCAAAGCTCTAAGCACACACAATTTCAAGGCTGGAATTATGAAATGTAGCAGGTTTCTGCGGAAAGCAGGAAGCTTTGGGTGCAACTATTTGGACTCCGGGTGCTATTTCTAACTACTAAGACATCTTAGGTACTGATAGACTGCATACAGCACAGGAGGCTGAAATCATCCTTCTGGCAGCACGTCCCAGGGGCAAGGTATGTTCTTGGGAATGCTTCAGGGTCATGATCTTTATGCCTAGGTTTCTATGGATCCGTGTTAGGGATATGTGGATGTGGTGTTTGTGTGCCTAAGTCTTTCATACACTGGAACCTGCATACTCTTAGGTCAGAAACCCCTGAGCAGACACACAACACTCCAGGCACCAACTGGAGACTGAAAGACAATTAGAATAGAGTTAATAAATCTGGTGGACAACTCTGTTTGAGCAGAGTCAGCATGGAATGGGCACTTCTTCCTAGAAGTGAAGAAATTGCAAAGGCCAGAAAAAGCCCACTCTTGTAATTGGAATCCTGGGACCTAAAACTTGGGAAGTAATGTAGTTTGCTGGAGAACTTAAGATTCAACACAGAGCAAGCCAAGATGGGAGACTGAATTATCTATAAAACTGCCTGCACAAAATTATTTTCTTTCCACTTCCAAAAATGTAATAAACATGTTTAAAATACAATTTTTCTTCCATTCTTGAAGCATCAGTGACTGAAACCGTATCAGTTAAAATTCTCAGTAATGGGGAGAAAATACTGTCATAGGTCTGCTATTTCCATTAGTTGAATTTACTCTGTTCAAGAAAACAGTGAAGCCAGGAAGCCTGGGAAATAAATGGTAAGCCAGACTCCCCTTAGTTCCTGTTTAGAGAAATGGTTGCTCTTTTAGGCTATTAAAATGTCTCCAGAGCATCAGCTGTGCATTTAGTGTCTGAAGAGATTGGCAGTTAATAACTCGAAGTTAAGAGAGGCAGAGATAGAACTGTCCATCTGTGTTGATAGCGTTACGTCTTCTGATTTGTGTTTACAGCCCGTATTTCCTGCGGTGTATGAGGACAGAAGCAGTTCACATACATTTCTAAAGACATCAAAATATGCATGCACTGAAATGTAAAAGATGATTAAAATATCACGATTTGCTACTTACGATAACTAATCAGTCTAGTTCGCTGCATTTCTGAAACTCCCATTTATGGAGTCCTTCTAATAAGGTTTTTACTGAAAATGCTGAGATTGTGAGTAAAAATTATATATTTTACTACTGTACGTGCTGTAAGGTCACGTCATGGTCACAAACAGAATTAAGTACTGCATTTCTTTGAAAGATTGACAGATTTTTTTGAAAATATTTTTATAATGCCTCTTACCCTTATTGTGCTACTGCTCTCAGTGGAGAAGGAAAGGATTTGAAAATGTTCTTTTGTTTATCTGTCCTCTGTTACTTTGCCTACTGTAACCCAAGAGGTTCTGCTGGTCTTCATTTCCTGGATGTGCAATTAAGAGACACAGTGCCTTATCTGTTGTTTATGAAAAATTTGGATGAGAAAGTACTGACTTACACATCTTGGTGCCTGTGTTTGAGATACTGTTGAAGTTAAAGGGGAAGGTAGTTTGTGTTGCGGAGTTACAGACCACTTTTAATTGNCCCCCCAATTTTTTTACTACTCTCTCATTTTCTATTCAGGGAGGCCAAATACTAGCAACCTGGAGTTGCCTAACACTGGAATATGCCAGTGGTCTGAGACTTGATCCCTTTCCTTCTGTTGAGACTGTTTGTGAAGGCTGTGGAAAAGGCTTGGAAGCAGTGCTGACATGCATTGGAATTAATTTTAAAAACTTTAAATTATTCTGGGCCAACAGTGTTCTTGTTATGCCACCTGGTGCAAGGCAGACATGAAGAGGTGCAATTCAATGAGCTGGTCCTGTGAAAAAGGTCACAAGATTAGTGTGGGCTTTTGCTGCATCCTGGAGTAGCAAGAAAACGTGAAGCACTGCTAAATAGTAATAAATTCTAAAAATCTATTGTATTTTTAGGAATCAGGAATAACATGGCATTATACAGCAAAAAGTAGCAGGAATGTGGGTAATTTAGTGTGCCACAACATTTTTTTAAGGTCAGACAACCTCTCTGAATTCTTTTGCATTAATTCCTCAGTGGGCTGTTTTCCCATCGCTTTTTGAAAATTGATTGATACACTTAAGGCAGTGCTGGTGTCTACCCAGACTGCTCACATGAACTGTACACTAAAATTTAGATGGAAATTCTTGCCTTTCCTTCAGTGCTAAGGTATTTCAACTAGTCATCGTAGCTTTAAAAATATTTATTGAGTATTACACAACAGAAAAAGTCTTCTAGAGACTTGTGCATCCTGTTGGGAATGCACAAGCTGTCTGGCTGGTGCTGGCTGGGTGAGCACAGTTTGGAGTCTGCCTGGGCATCACTTGTTCTTGCTGGAGTTTCTGTGGGGCTCTGCATTTCTCACTTTACTTGGCAGCTGTTGGCTGCCTGAACAAATCCATCTCTCCTTTCCCAGACCACATCCTACTGGCATTGTGACCACAGGAAGCTAACAAAAGGAAACATTATACAGAATACCTCTTTTTCAGAGTGCTCTGAGAGTTAGGGATCTTACACAAACTCCAGATTTATATCCAGAATTCTTCTTGTAGTAGAGAAGTTTATGCCCAGGTTTCTGTTGAGGAATGCTGGCCTGGTGGACAGGGTGGGCTAGCAGCCCAGCAGGCATAAGCTGGACATTCTGGGGCAAGGGGAGCCAGCTGTGTTAGCAGCAGGTGAGAGGAGGGTGCCTGGCCCAGTTTGGGCTCCCCAGTAGAAGAAGACCCTGATGTGCTGACTTCTCAGAGAGAAGGCTGGAGCGGTGACAGAAGAGAAGCTGAGGGAGCTGCCTCTTTCAGCCCTGAGAAGATGAAGCGGACTTCATATTGCTGTCTGTGGAGATATGATGGATACAGAGAAAGGGAGAGAGAGAGAAATAAGCTTCCCCACCCCATTCCTAGGTGAGCATTTGTATATTGTTGACTGCTTTTACAGCAGATTTTTGATACCATGGGTAGTAGAATAAAAGTTCTGTCACAGAGGAGATGCACACACTATTTTTTGCTCCAGTATAATTGCTTGATGTTTATTTTGCTCCCGTCAAAGCAGCCTGAATCCCACAGCGTCACAGCAGTTCAGTGCCTTCTTCCTTTCTACTCTTTCTTCGAAAGAGAGCTAATTCCCATTTGCATTCAGGGGGACAGCCTGCTCACTTGGCTTCAGAGCTTCCAGGGATCCTTCTGGGTTTGTGCCGTGCCCCAGCTGGGGCTAGCTAGCAACAGGCATCCATATGGGAGGAATTTATATTGTCTGAGGGGCCTGAACACTGAAGTTCTGTAAATGGTGTTTTCACACACTGCAGCTAATTCCCACAGTTTCCATTGCTTTAGGCTGTTGCTTCTGATGAAAAACAAACAGCACAGTCTGGGAGCTGAGGAATGCAGTCTGCAGTGCAGTCAGCACGCGGCCTCCGCTGGAGTGGACAAAGGGAGCTGGAGAGGGATCTGTGTAATGCCTGCACAAAAGAGGAGTGTTCAGGCACGATGTTCAGCACTCCTCAATGTCAGGGCCGCGATTCTTAGAGACTCTTGGAGCTTTATGGACTCAGTGGGGTAATTCACTGCAATGGCTGGATGCTTTACCCTATCAGCAAACTGAAGGGATTCCTTGAAGACGCAGAAACTTTCAGCTGTACAGTCAGTAGAGCAGTTTCCCAGTCAGGAGCAACCAAATGGAAATCCTCACCAGTGCAGATTTGTCTCCTGAATTTCCTAATGATGGTAGGGGACAGGCAGCTTTTGGGGATACAATGGGCAAGCACAGTAAATACACAATGTGGCTTTATCATGTTAGGATGACCATGGATGTCATAATGATACACCTTCTCCTTTGTCCTATTGCCTGGCTATTGCTCATGCCCTCATCTTTTCTCAACCCTTGGTCTCTCCTCCTGTTGCTTGAGCCCCCCTTGCAATTTGCATGCTGCATTTTCTCATGAAGTGTAATGTGTGATAAAAAACCAGTCTGGTTTAGACACTACTTCTAGTGTGCATGCTTCCAAATGCTGATACCGGTGATCAGCACACATTCATCACACCAGTAAATAGTTCTCTACTTCTTGCACAGGACAAACTCAACCTTTTTTGAGGCTGCCCTTGCACAGTGAAACACCTTGCTGTGTGCAGTATCTAGGAATTTTTCCTTGGATAATTCAGGAATATCTATGGAATTTCCCTCTATATACTGCATTCTGTCTGACCACTGTGCTGTGGTTTAACATGAAAACTAATTGAGTAATTTTTCCCATGAGCTGCGGGTGGATGTCAACCAAGTCATTCTCACAGTATCCAGCCACCTGTTGGGAGGAATTAACAGTGGGTTTTGGGATTTTTTTGAGGAAACCCTTTCATATTTTACTTAGATGCAAAAATAACTTTGTGCACAAAGATCTTGTTGCCAGTACTTCAAGGATCTTTTCATTCTTCCCTGAGAAAATCAAATGAAATGTTCAAAGAGCAAATTGTATTTTCAGTGGAACTTCAGACAGTGCACATCTGCCTTTGGTTATTTGAGTGCTGGGAAATGCAGGTAAATCTCCTGTTATGTGGAATATCACACAGGGACCAGACTTTGCTGGAAGTGAGTCATCGAGGTTCAGCTGAGTGTTCCTGACCAGGTCTGGCTGGTACCTGATCATCAGTGGCAAAGGCTTTTTGAGGCCCACAGATGCCCAAAGACCTGCAGCATCTTCCTGACAAACATCAATGTATTTGCAGTCTTGCAGAAAGCTTCTTGTAGGTGAACGCCACACACTTGTGTAGTTCATCCAGCCTAAGCTGAAATGCGTGAGTCAGCCCTGGGCCTGAGAAGGAAAGCAGTTTCTGGGTAATAATGTGATGAATGTCTCTGAGCTGTCTGGGAATGCCATAGCCAGCACTCTCCTTTCACTCCCTCCAGGAAATGCCGTAGCTGTGTGCATACATGTCTGCCATAGAGGTCAGGGAAGAGGAGTGTGTGCAGTTTTGACTGGTCTTCCTTCTCTTTACTGCATTTTGGGAAATGGAGAGGGGATATTTTTGTCATATTGACCAAATCAGCTGTTACAGCTTACTATTACCAGCAGTGCCTGGGCTCTGACCTTGCGAATGCGACGTGAGTTCCCAGCAGGACAGCATGGGCTTTTAAGACAAGGAATCCCTGGGGACAGAGTATTCAGTGCTTAATATGTTTAGGAGTATTTCCCCTGTGACCTGTAGCAATTACTTTGGCCATGGTACTTGGAAATTTCATTTGAGGTCGCAGAGGTTCCTGAGTGTTGTCTGCTTGGGATGGTTGAATTGTTTCAGGGTGCAGATGCCACACCACTGAGCAATCTCTGTGTAGGGCTGGCCTCCTCTCCTTTTGTAGGTAAAACCAACAAAACCAAAAACACATTTCTCTGAGATGGAAAGAGTTTGTGCTTTATGACGCTGTTTCTGTGTATGCATCTATAAAATCTCATTTTAATTGAAACATGAATGTAAAAGGGGATTTTGGAGAGGAGCAATGCCTTGCACATGTCCAGGAGGTTGAGTTGGTAGTAATTACAGTTACAGGTTGTTATGCCAAGTTCCCTCTCAGGAAAAGATGATCCTGGTTTCCAAGTCAGGACTTTTGTTCCCCCTCGCAGCAGCTGGCTGACCACCCTTGACACACCTGGCTGCAAACTTAGTTACATATACAGAGAAATTGGGGTGCAGTGGCAGGATATTTTATCTGGAAATCTCTGCTGAGAAAGTAGCTGGCTGCGCCAGTGTACTTGCAAAGTGCATGAATCTCTATTTGTGATGGCATTACAGATCATGAGATGGAAAGTCAGTCACCAAAAACCCAAGCACCTCTTGTATGTGCATGCAGTAAATGTTGTAGTTTTCCCTAGGTAATGAAGATGCAGAGCAGATCTGGAATAATGTTACGCTCTCCCCTCTCCTGTCAGTTCCTAGAACAGCTTCAGGAGTTGTCACAGATGCAGCCATGGCAGGCCATACTAAACTGGTCCAAAAAAAGGGAAAGCTATCCACTTGGAGACACATTTTTTCCCATAAGCCTTCAACCTTTAATCCTACTAACTGTAAACAAGCCTTGACCTGGAAGAATCTTCTCATTTTCTTTTTTCCCCCTCAAGTGTGGGAAGAGAAGTCCCACTCCTTAACCTTTGCACAACCACATATTAATCTAATTTCCTACTCATCATGGCCTAGTCATTTGGAAATTGCAACTACACTTAATTTGATTTTTCTTTCTATATTTTTATATTATGTTTTTGTTGTTTCCCTGACTCTTGATTTTTGGTTCAGCACTGGTTCATTAAACTTCAGTCGCAAATACCAGCTGGAGGGCTCACAGCTTGTTGTCATTTCAGTTAATCAGACATTTGTAGATCACAAGGGGTTATTGCATATGCATGTGAAAACTAGGGCTCTCTCCTATTGTTCCTTCCCTTTCTTGGGAGACTTTGGCTGATCTCTGTTTTTCTCTATGTTGGCCCACCAGGATACACTTTACTGAGAGCTTAGCATAATAATACTCCTTTTTTCTAGCTCGTTCAAGAAGCTGTGCCATCCTCTGCTCCCTGCTGCTTCTGTTGTCCTTGTGCGGTATTTTGGAAGTTAGCACAGGCGTTTTAGAACGTTAGAATGCACCTTATGTTTTGCTGTACTTCCAGACAGCAGGTAAAGTCCAACTGTTGTATCTGATCACTCAATTGAATAATAATAATTATCACAAAAAGAGTCAAACTGACCTCAGAGGAAAAATCATGTTTTGTATCCCTGTAAGAAATACTGTAAGTTGCAGTTAAGCTGTAATGGCAGTAGTTTTGAGTGATCAGTAGCTGCCACTAGTTTTGATTTAAACCACTAACAGCAAATGTTCAGATCTCAAGAGATGCTGTAACCTTCCCTTAGCAGAGATGTTGTGGGAAAATCAGACGCTTAGGCTGCTTTGAATTAATCAGAAACAATAAACAAATTGAATTATGGATTATGATGGGCAGTTGACACAAGTATTTTTCAAGGGATGTAGACCTCTCCAAAGGGGGAAGAAGGTGCCTTTTTTTTTCATATATCTTCCATTTGCTGGAGGCCTCACAAAAGATTTTTGTTTAAAGTGTAATGTTAGCAAGACTTTGATTAGCACCATACCTTTAACTCCCTGATACTGCAGAGCATAACATCTTTTTCCCATGCCTGTGCTTAATTGCTGCAAATCCAGCAGTTCCCACGGCTTGTTACAAATTCTTTCCATGAAAATTGCTGAATCTTGGAATTCAAGCTATCAAGAATTGCATCTGTGAAAGTAATGAATCTTACATCAAATCCTGAGTGATTTGACATCACTTCCTTAACTGTTTTCCATGTTGTCCCTCCCATTGCAAGTTTTCTCTTTTTATTTTTTTAACTTTTCTATTTTTTTAGACGTTTGCTCTCTCATCTGGGAGCAGTATTCTTTTTTTTTCTCGGAAGGCTTTATTGCTTAGATTGGAAGAACAGTTGGTGTTTTGTTACTTTGTTTGCAGTAGAACAACACATTCAAAACTTTGCATGAATAAAAATATCCCTATAGGCCTTCCAAAAGCCTCACAGTTATGGAATTCTTGTGACCAGTGGGTACAGCCCCAATGTGCTGAGAGTGTCCTGTAAGGGAGCAGGCTGCCTCAACTAAGCTTCAGTGGCTAAACTAGAAAAAAAAATCAAGTTTAAATGGCAGTAGAAATTGTGAACAGTTAAGTTATGTTGCAGTGGGTTTTTTTTAATCATACCAGACATTGTTTTTAATAGAAATAGTAGCTTTGCTGGGGGCTATTTTAATAACGCAATAGATGGCAATTAAAATTGTCTCTGCACATTCACACTGCAGCACACACACACACACATATATATATACACACACACATACACTGAAAACTCAGTAGCCTGGTGGCTCCCAAAGGAGGTGACTGCATAATCAGATCACTGTACAGCTGAGCAGTCTCTAAACCCCAAAGTTCAGCAGATGTCTTGCTCTTCCAGAACATATGTACTGGAGAAAGGAAAAACGTAGGAAGAGCAGCCTGACTTCTTTCAGTGGTGTGGCCTGTTCCTTCTGAGAAGTAAAACAGGATGCCCCTGAGAGGTTACTCGGTCCTTTTTTTTTTTTTTCTTTTTTCTCCCTTAAAGTAAATGAGGTCAACTTGAGCTTTCTAAAACCCTTATTGGAAATCTTTTTCCCAGAGTTAAAGAAAGTGTTTGAATGAGTTTCCAATTAACAAAAAAGCCCTTTAGTAATATAAATTAGTTAACACGCATTGAAGTAGTAAAAAAAACCCCAAACAAATGAATATCAAGCCTGTGAGTGTATTACATTTCCTTCCCTTGTCCAGCATAAAGCAGGTGATAATTTATATTCGTGATAACTGCAGACCTGGCCCAGGAGTGTTTTGAGGGAAGATACAAGAGGCTTTTACAGCAATAGGGCTATGTTAGAGCCCTTCCACAAGGCATTTCCATATTCCATACAAGATCAAAACAATGCAGTCGTAACTCCAGTTCATTTTACTTACAGCTACATTTGAGGAGAGCTGTATATGCTGTAACATGTGCTTCCTTACATGCACATCTTCCTTGATTATCCTCAGTTATTATACATTATCAAAAGAAATTACTGTTCAGCTATTTCCCTGCAAGGGTAATTTCTCTGTTAACAGACTTTGATTCAGATGGTTGTCCCTACATCAAAGCTGGGGCAACTGGGCGCACATCTGCTTAGAATTATCTTTATTATTAAATGAGCAAACAAATAATAACTGTAGAATATTTTTGAACCAACAGACTGTACAGGGAGCAAAGCTGGGTTCTTATTACCAGTAACCATGGTACTCACCATGCCACTATACAAATGAATAGTTTCAGGTGATCCTTCTGCCCTTAGTGCAAATAGATGCCACATTAAAACGGAGGAAGATTACATTTGTAATTGCTCAACATTTATCTTTTTCTTGAAACATTTATGGTTCATGAAAAATTTATACCCAGTTATGCTAAGAAGCAAGTAGAAAACAAGTGATTGCACAGGGTCTGGTTTTCTGAGGCAGAAGTACACAGATGCGTTCAGTAAACTTGAAAATTAAGGAATAATTTACCCACTCTCTTACAGAGATGTAGACATTTTAGCATTACCTCCTATTCTTCTGCAGAGAGGTACCTCATCTTCTCTAAGAGCTGAGCACAGTGGGGTTTTGTCATAAAGTAGCTAAGAATAAGTGCTTAATAAAGAAGGAATACGTGATGGTGAAATTATGCACAAACAGCCAGTCCCTAACGTACCAGGGAGCTTACTCCATGTTCATTCCCTTTATGTTGGCCCTTAGGGCATTACCTTTGAGCAGAAAAAAAATAAAATACTGTGCATATGGGGCAGAACTGGAGGATCCATGATTTGTGGATCCCCAGCACTGCATTGCTCCCTTATGGTGGCAGAGCAGGGCAGGACCAGTCTGTTAGTCCTGCTCTTTTACATTTTGATCTGCCTGCCTGTGCACTGCTCATCTCCAGTCTCCCTTAACATTTCCCTGAGCTGAAAAGAAATTCTAAACATCCATGATGTGCTTCCTTGTATGAACTATCAGGGTTACATCCTCTTTCCTTGTGTTGTGGGCATGGCAGGCTCCACCTGCTGAAGGGAAGGGAAGCCAAGGCAGCTCTGATGACAAGCAGTGTCTTGAAACCCAAGTCTGAGGGAACCTTCAGAAGGAAGCTGCTCATTTGGTAGTTCTGTGTAAGTCATGCCTAAATAATGTCAAAAGATTTGGCATTTGCTGGTTCCCATCTAAGTATGGTCCCAGGAGGGTGTAAAAGGAAAAAGAAAAGTTGTACAGTAATTTTATAGATGAGTTTTGCAGGACCAGTTATGTTGAAAGATGCTGAAGTTCCTTTTAAGGTTTTGATCCTCTTCTTTTTGCACCTTCCCCAGTGCTAAAGTATAACTTTGTATTTACAGCTCATGAATCACCTTAGCAGGGACCCAGGCTGTTTTTCAACCTCTCATTATCTTTTAATATGCACTTGATCAAGTGAGCCACTTACTGCTTAATCGCTCTAATTTGCATATTGATAAACTGAAGTGATGGTAACTGAGCTTGAAAAGCTTTCTGAGCAATTCTTGTGGAAGACAGGGAATATATGTCTTAATATTGCTTTCATAAACTATGGTTGTTCTCATTATCTTGGAGCATTTCTGATTCAAAGGATTCTTTTGCACAGAATCACAGAAATGACAAAACTTGCTTACTCAGCCTGGAGTGGTTTTTGTTCAGAGAGGCAGGGCTCTGGTAAGAGAGGATTGTACTCCTGCATGGTGCCTTCTTTGACAGCACCGGCTGTTTCTTTTGAAAGCCCTTTGCCCTTCTCCATTGTGTGCCTGACCCTGCAGCATTCCTGTGTGCCTCTGGGTCTTTGAGCAGTAGTTTGAGATCAAACTGTTCACTGTGATACATTGCATATTTTAGCCTTTGGAAGTGTAACTTCCCTGACTAGAAAAGAAACTATTACCCCATCAAAATGTGCTGTTTTCTTACATAATTCAGATGACCTGCTCCATAAATGCAGTGTAGGGTCACATTTGCTGTAAACAGTTGTGTCGTCCCTTTGACATTGCAGGCAATTATTCTGCCTTCACTGGTAACTGGATTGCTTTTTGTAATGCAAGCATTTCAAAGTGTTTCATTAATGTGGTTCAGTGCCTGGGGCAGAGGCTTGCTGGCTCCTCTGCCCTCCCTTGTCCAGATGTGCTCTGCACAGTACAGGTTGATCACACATGGGTTGCGCCTCTGGTTGGATGCCAGGATGCACAGTGAGGCTCCTCTGTGCACCTGCAGGTTTAACTTTGGCCTGGACACTCTTGATGCCACCAAAATGTGGAATATGATACAGGACTTCCCTTGGGTGGCCAAGACATTCTCCAAGTACCTTTTTCCTGTCTTAACTCACAACTGTGGTTTTTCCAGGGAATCCTGAACAGATAAGACAAAAGAAAATATGGAGAAAGGCCTGTTTAAAATAAAGACATGCTTTCCATAATTAAAGGTTTTTCCCCTGAAATCTTAAAAAAGGCTGCTTATAATCATATGGTGTTTTCTCAAAGCAAATTACTTTCACCAAGAAACTTGGCTCATGTCTTCCTGTAGAGCAGCCAAAGGAGAGGTAATATTTACCAGATTTGACATGAGAGATCAGTAGGAATGTAAATAGCATAGTCCTCCAAAAGACACTAAAGCCAGAGCAATCATCCTGCAGCTTTGACAAATTTGCTAACATCTGTTCTGGTGCCATTTCTGCTGTACAGACCTGCCATTAAGCATGGAGATGAAAGGGCTTTAATTAAACGAGCAGATTGACATGTTAAACTTTGATATCATTGTGCCATCTGGGTGGGTTATATTTGCAATTCTCTCCACAGCTTCTTAGATTTAGGGTATATTTCAGTGCTGCCCTGGTTATTTTTGGGAAGATACACTGACCCTAGAGCTCTGGGGTTCCTAAGGCAAGGTGTCAGGCTCTATGTATGTGTAACAAGGTGTATGTTGCAGCATCTCACTTCCGAGCTGCATAATTTTTCTTTTACAATTTTGGTTTTGCAGTTAGGTCTGGTTTTACTAACACATCACTACCTAGTCCTGGCTACAACTGCTACTGTAGATTCCAGGTAATACAAGGAACATAAAAATTACTTATTTATCATAACTAAACTTCAGTCAATAGATAGTCAGGATGGGCTGCAGATTAAGAAACCTTTAAGAGGTGCCTTAAAACCCCCACACTATTCATATATTTATTCCCTGCTGGCAGTGTGTCTCTAGGTTCATACAAAATTGTCAGTTCAAGAGAAGATTGCTCTTAATTAAGGTGGAAATTGATAAGTAAAATTTTGCAGTGTTTTAGATGCCTAATGTGCTGAGTGTATTCAGCTTACACTGTAGTATTTGTCATCCCTTCAACTTGTAATAGATTGGAGCAGGGTGTTTAATATGATGAGATGCGGTTATAAATAAAAGGCTTTTATAGCTTCAGAGAAAATCTTTATACAGCTTAATTGTGTAGACAGGTTCAATTCCCAGGAAGGCCAAGAGGGAAATCAGTTGATAATTTTAATCCAGAATCAATTTACTTTAAGCTTTTGAAACGTGCTCATCCAAGTTTTCATGCAGCAGTCAGTCAGTTTCTGCTGAAGTAGCAGGTGGAGTGTGGCTGGTGTGTTACTTCAGTTGGCTTTCTTTTATGCAAAACTGAAGTATCTGGTGAACAGGTGCTATACTGCTATAGACCAGTTTGAGTTCAGGTAAATACTTACCTGTCTGCCAACACTTCCATCTCTGAGTGAGATCTTTTTACTGCAATAGGAGCCGATGCCTGAAGTACTGTTGCTAAATCCTGCCTGCTTTCTGCCTTTTCAGCTGCAAGATAGTGTCTCCAGTGTTGCACGAATCTAAAGAAAAGGATTTGTCAGGACTTGAAGAGATTTAAATATCTGAAAATGTCTGAACAACTGCATGGGAGGCTATGGATAAAATCCACTCTATGGAAGAGTGCAGGAAAGCAGCTTCAGACTCTCTCTTCCCTGATAATGACACTTGGTAAAGTGAATAATTTGTACTTTAGTTTTTATGTATCTGGTTTCTTGAGAATGCAAGAGCTAAGGGCAAGGCTGTCTTTGACCAGCTAGGCCACCTTTTATCCAAGAGGCAACAAGCTTCCTGATAAATGCACTGTTTTTCATCTCTGTTTTTGTGCAATCTCTGTTTGAAGGAAGGATGTCAGCTGAGCCAGGTGTGTTTGTAAATCCTGATGATGTCAAATTTCAGTTCATTTAGTATGTGGAAGGGCACAGGGGTTTTGTAAGTGCTGTTAGTCTGGCTGTACTACCATGCCTGTGCGCACATTTTGTCTGGATAGGCTTTAAAGAGAAATCAATATGAGGATCAAATGAAGGAGTCGTGCTACCAGATGTAGGTATAAAGGCAAAGAAGGGTGAGAAGGATACACAAAATAAGGGATATTTATCTGTATGATAGTGAATGCACATCTGCAGTTTGGAACATGCTGCATTTGTAGTATTAATGAGAAATTCCATATGCTTTTGAAGTCCTCTTACTCCACTTGAAATTATAAAGGATTTTTGCAGGACATCACATGTCCTGTGTGTCACACTGTGTCCAAAGATTGCTGCTCTACAACTATGCTCGTTGGAAACGTTTTGATTATTTATCTTCAAGTAAATAGTACTGGCTGCTTCCAAATGTTACTCAACAGTTGTGACTCCTGGTGTGGCAGTGTGTAGCATATAGATGCATGTAGAATCCCTGAGCCAAGGCTTTGTGGGTGCTTGTACTTGTGGATTATCTGTGTGCGTGTGTCTCACCTGGGGAGAATGGTCCTGCTTTACAGAGCCGGTGTTGATTTGGCTTAGTTCCTCAAAGCTCCCAGCATGCTTGTAATTGACACAGATGCATTTAGGATGTAGAATGTTTCAGGGTGTTTAATTTCTTAGTGCTCCCTTAGGATGACATGTTTGTAAAAGGAAAACCAATTATGTTTTATCTCCTTTGAAAAGTGTGTGATTGAAGGAAGTGTATAGGAAAAGGTCATCTAAACAGTGTAAGACCATGGAACTCTATTGGATTGGTTTAGGGGTGGTGATTACAGTCTAAAAAGTCACGTTCTTGTTTCCCGGAGGAGGAGGCAAAACTGCATCTCGTGTTCCTGTCCACAGGCTTCAGGGTTGCAGTGAACCTGCTGCACAGGTCAGGGGAGCATGGCATGGGGGAAGGCTTTAACGAGTCCTGTCAAAGTAAAAAGCTCATAAATATCATCAGAGCAGTGAATCTATCCCCAAGCCTCTGTTTGGGTGTAAAAGAGATCCTTCATGAAGTGCTGGCAGCAAGCCTAGATATTTTCTGACAGGGCTCTGCTCTCAGCATGTTTTGATCCTGCCCTTTGGAAGATACTCATGACTTACTTCTTCTCTAGCCTGGACTGACCAAGACATTAAGGGTTTTTTAGTAGCTGCTAAAAGTTGTGCAGTGAGTGTGACAGCTCAGCTCCAACAGCCAGCAAAAATGTCCTGCTCAGGTAGGAGGCTCTTTGGAGGGCTAGACTGCAGGATTCCTCAGGGATGCACAATCCATACTGCAGCTGAGCAAGACAAATTGGAAATAAGCTCATGGCTATACCCTGCTATCATTTCAGAACAGTGTGTGTCTTCTGAGGGCATCTCTACCCTGGGCAAATATGTAATTTATTACTTTTAGCCTTGTTAGTGATGGAGTGCGTAGTGGCAACAGCTAGGGAACAGATACACTACATTTCTGTTCCTGGAGCTGACTCTCTCAGGTCTGTTTTAGGTATTTCACTGGTGCCCCATTACATACTCAGCTCTTTGGTCCCCAGCACAGGAGCAAGTCCAGAGGAGGGATACCACTCTGAGCTACCTGGTCTAGTGAAAGGTGTCTCTGTCCATGGCAGGGGAGTTGGAACTAGATAATTTTTAAGGTCCCTTCCAACCCAAACCATTCTATAATTTTACAATATGTTCATTTTGCTATTTGTGAAAAGGGATAAAGATACTTGCTTACTGCAGCCTAGAGGAATAATTTATGTAACTGCTTTCTCAAACATACTTTATTAGCATTAGCCATAGGAAAAACTATTCTCTTGTCTTAGTTCCTGGAAGACAATAGTTGTACCTAGTTTCTTATTTTAGGATGTAACCTGTGTGAGATATGGAAAAGGAATGTTCAGTACTCTTCTTTTGTCTCTGCTTATAAATTGTACAAAAGCCTCTGCGGACAGAACTGAGATTTCTGCCTTCTTCTTGTGTTCTCCCTCGATCCTTTCTCAAAGTTAGAGCAATGCAAAGTACAGAAATTTATCTTTACCTTCCAGCTTGTTGTTGAATCCATGTTTTTGGAATAATATACTGATTCTAAATGCCAAATTGTAGCTGATGTGTTTGTCTGCATGTGAGTTGTGGAATGGCAGTGCACAGCTAGTTCTTGCCCTGCCGTTGCCATCCTCTCCCGGAAGCTTTGGAATAAACATAAGCTTGTATTACTCCATGCCCTAATGGGAAAGGAACAGGGATCTCCTGACAGAGCCCAGGTTACACAGGATGAGGTCTCTCATGGCATCGATGCTGAAACTGAGGAAAACTACTGGAGACCAGATGTGATATGTGTATTATTAATATTTTATAAATTAGTCATAAGTCAGTTTTTTGTAGTATCTTTGAAGGTCCCACAGATGATATAAAGACAAAGCCTCTTTTATTGAGCTGGATATCAGAGGTGCTGCTGATTACAGTAATTTTTACCAGGATGCTTCTCCAGCAGCAACAGGAGTGAAGCCAGAGTCTCATTGCATTGGGGCTGCTTCCAGATGTTGGGCTATGGCATGTTCCAGTCATCTCAGACTAGGCCTGTGTTTGAACTGATGACCCAGGAGGAAACAGCTTTAAAGAGCTGGACTCCTCACTGTGGTATTGCAGATGAACTGTACCACTCTGGTGCACATGTCATTGAGCTGTTGGAAAAATGGCTGGGAAACAAAGCCAGAGGATGAGCTGTGTGTTTCTCAAAGGCCAAGAGTCTGAGAAGTTCTGTTTGCCACGTAAGAGCAAATACTGTGCTTTTCTGGCTCACCTAGAGGGTTGTTTTCCCCAGTCAAACCTCAAAACCATGTTCATCTTCAGAACCTCTGCTTATTTTCTGACTTCCTCTCTGGATTTGAAACCAAGACATTGCTGTCACCAACATTTCACTGTGATGCAGAGGGAGAAGACACAGGTCCCATGTGCTTTCCTTGACTCAAAGTTGACATGATTGTGTAATGTTTTGAATCCACATCTGAGCTTTCTGAATTCCATGTTTAATTAATAAATTTTTATTTACTCCTCCTTTTTGTAAACCAAGGAAGTAACAGCTGGTGTTTGCTTATGTCAAGTAGACAGATGCATCACACAAACACCATACTTTCTCAACATCAAAACTGAAAGGGAGTGAATATCTGAAGGGCAATTTGTGGATGCATCTGTTTATGAACCTGTTCATTTCAAATGTAACAACCAGATATAAGGGGAAGATAGAAAGATGTCCTTATGGATTACAATTTCACAATAATCTTTTTTTCTGATGTTTTCTTCCAAACCTGCTGTAATGTTTCTCATATCTCCCATTCCCCTTTGGAGTAAGTACTTTGAAAAGTAGCATATTTTGGCAATTTCTTCTTGTGACCTAGCTCTTGGAGAGGGTTTCTCTAAGCTGCAAGGCAGAACAGCAGCCAAAAATGTAATTGGGCAAGTTAAATAGTGTGCAGCTGAGAGCCCTTTGAATGGTACAGCTGACAGAAGCTTCCATGAGAAGATCTCAGCATGATATTCAGAGTTATTTGGGCATCCCTGAGGGCTGTATGAATATAATCAATTCAAAGACCAAATGCACAAACATATGGAGAAAGACTCATTTCTTACATATCAGCTGAACTGGATTTGGACTGCAGTGGAGTTGGAAGGAAATGGAGGAAAGCACTCTGGAAGATTTATTCTTGTGCTAGAATATGCAAAACCAGATGCTGCATCTGCATCACAGAGGAAATAATTTCTATGATTATAACATCCTCTTCACTGTTACGATTGTGTGTGTGACTGACTTTTCACCTGTCCATGAAATGTGTACAGCGATTTTATTCAGCAGAGTAACTGAAAGAACAGTTTAGCTTCTCCTAGGAATATCTAGTAATGCCTATCACTATAATGCTGCCTTTAGTAATGTTGAGGGACAAGCTGACAGCTTTGCTTTCAGCAGAGATTATTTTATTGACAGTCAGAGACTTGCTGATAACGTGGAGGGCAGACCCAAATCTGGATATCCTCATGTTTTCTAGGAGCTTTTAACAAAGAACCCAAAATGTCCTTGTCACACTGAATTCCCTGCGCAGCTGGAGATTTATGGGTACTTTAAAGATTCCCCGCTCAATGTTCTGCAAGTACCTACACTGCATAGCTGTCTTCCTCCATACCTCCTTCTGTAATATATTTGTGATCATATTGTTAAACATATGTCATTAAACCCAAGGGATATGCTCAACAGTTAAATTTACATTAGCATATGATCCTTAATTCACATTTCTGGGTGTTACTCCCATTTTGCATGGGTGTAGCCCAGCTGGCACCTCTGAAAACATTCCTGCCATAAACTACTAAAAGTGGAGAGGAGGCTCAAATCCCATTTAAACATGCACTATGGAAAAAAAAAGTGTTCTGAACTCACATGAAGTATTAAAAATTATCCCAGTATGCTAAGTTACAGTCTCTCCAGTAATAAGGAAGGATCTTTTGAGTGGGATGTGAAGCAAATACTTTGTGGCAGATCCCAAACCTTAGAGGCAGTGCAGAAATCACTAAGCAGTTGGTTTCATCAGTTAAGAAATTTAATTTATTGCTGGTGATAATACTAGAGAAGAAGGCAAAATGTCTGGCAAAACAGTTTCCCTCACCTCAGCCAGCTGGCAGGAGAGGGAAACTTTTTGAACAGCTTGGATGCAGGGAGCTGCAGTCAGGATCATGACATTTGCAGGCAGCAAAGTTGCTGTGTTTCCCATCTTGCTGTCCCTCCCCTTGTTCCCTGCCCACCTACACACACAGCTGCTCCCTGCTCAGGCGGCCCTGGTATCCACCAATGTCCAAAAATCTGAGGAACACAGTCCCACAGTGCTGTGGCCAGTGCTGCACCAGCCACTGAACACGTGCTGTTTACAAAATACTGCTCTAAATATTCCCTGCTGCAATGGAGAACAGAAGTGTGAGGCAACAAAGGCAACAGAAGGAGATTTCTTGCCTTTTCTATGAATGGCAGGAAAGGTAGGAGGCTATTTCTAGGATAATTTTTACTGGGAGCAATGACTTTCCTAAGCAGTGATCACTTGCATGCAGAGTCTGCTCCTTTGAGCCCTAGGCAGAGCGAGTGGACCCAGGGACTCTGCAGGTTTGTGGTACAACTTTTCCCTGGGTTTCTTCAGCGCCCTCCCAGGCCCAGCTGATTCACTTAGGTACAGTAACAGGATTTAGGCTAAACCTCATTTGTAATAAGGAATCCTACAGCACAAAGCTTTGTAATTTTGTCTCAGTTACAAAACAACCACTGTTTTCCAGGGCATCCTTGGGCCCAGGAGGTGGCTGTCGTTCTTGCTCATGTGCTTTTGACCAAAATGAGCAGTAGTCTTACAGGCTGACTTCCAACCATCTTAATCTTGTGGTCTCTCCCACCACTGTATGGGACCACCATATTCTGATTTAGGTGGATGTTCAGAAGGAATTTTCTCAAGAGGACAGAGAGGATTAACCTCAGCAATTCAAATGAAAAACGGTGCATACTTGCTGTGATGTGGTTCAGCTGTCTGCAGGGCCTTGGCAGTAGCAATCTCATTGCAAGTTCAGTAGTGAACTCTAAATTTTGGCAGCTGTGGTCCAGTATTTCCACTCGTCTTTCCATGCATGGTGTCAGCCAACATCTGACTCTTTGGAGAGTGGCTGACTGTTGAATACTTAACATCCCTGGCTCGCTGTTAAACAGGAGAGGTGAATTAGTCACCAACAACACTGAAAAATTCTCAACGCTTACTTCACCTCCACTGCCATCATCTCACCAGCACTGCTGGGCCCCACGCTTTGGGAACGACAGTCCAAATTGGTGCAAACACAAACCCACTGCTGTCAGGGAAGGAAGAGCTGGCATGTGAACTGCTTCAGGAGCTTGACCCCTACGGATCGATGGACCTTGACAATGTCCACTCGAGGGTGTTAAGAGAACTGGATGATTTCATTGTGAGTCTGCTCTCTCTAATCTTTGAGAAGTCATGGAGATCAGGGCCATCAGAGAAGGCTACAAGAAGGCTAAAGTCACCCGCATCTGTGAGAAGGGCTTAAAGGAGGATCCAGAAGATTACAGGCCCATCGGTAATACTTCAGCTTCTGGGAAAGTTACCAAAGGAATCCTCCTGGGAGCTATCACAAGATAAATGAAGCAGGTGACTGGGAAAAACCAGCATGGATTCACCAAGGGCAAATTGTGCTTGACAGACCTGATCACCTTCAATAGCACAGTAACAGCTCCCTCCAAGTGAGGCAGACTGTGGACATTGTTTACCTGAATTTCTCCTGGGATTTCCATATGGTTTCACACTAGCCTCCTCCTGGACAAAAAGACATGTTAGGGTCTAGACAAATGGTCCCTGCAGCGGGTGAGGAGCTGGCTGGCAGGAGGCCCCCAGAGCGTGCTCCTTTTCACAAGTGACCTGTCACAAGTGGGGTCCAACAGGGATTGAGCCCAACGCTGTTTAATATCCTCACAGATAAACCTGGATGATGGGACCAAGTGCAGCTTGATGAAGTTTGTCAATGATTCCAAACTTAGTGGAGACATGGACACTTCAGAAGGGAGACCCACTCTGCAGGAAGACCTGGGTAGCCTGGCAGAGTGGGCTACCATGAAACTTACGGAGTTCAACAAGGACAAATGTAAGGTCTTGCACCTTGAAAAATATAATCCAGGGGTGCAGCACAGGCTGTGTGCGAGATCTGCCTGGCTGGAGGCAGCTCTGTGGAAAGGGCCCTAGGGATCCTCAGTATGAGCAGAGAGTGCTCCTGTGGCAGAGATCCAGCAGGATGGTGAGGTGCACCAACATGGGCACCACCAGCAGAGATAAAGAATCATTATCCTGTTCTATTCATGGCTTGTCAGGTCGCACCTGTAATACTGTATTGAGTTTTTGTCCCTGCTGTACAAAACTATGTAAACAAGCTGGAGGAGGTCCAGAGAAGGGCCACAGAGATGATCAAAGGACTGGGAAGGCTGCCATATGAGGAAAGGCTGAGAGAGATGGGTTTGTTCAGCATTGAGAAAAGGAAGCTTAGGGGAGGCCTTGTATCACCATGTTCCAGTATTTAAAGGGTGGCTACAATGATGGAGACTCCCTTTTTACAAGGAATTGCATGGAAAAGGTGAGGGATAATGGTCACAAATTACTTCTGGGGAGATTCCAATTTCTTTGATCACTCCCTGAACTCACTGGAGGAGAAGCAGCTGCAGAAAGCAGGCTGCTCAGACCTGGCGGACGGATGATGTCTGTAGCTCTCTCATTGCCCTTCTAACTGGGTAGAACTGTGAATTATTCAGAAAAACAATGTTGAGTGTGATACTTGCTCAATATGACTGCAAGAGGCTGTGACATAGGGCTGTGTTCATATTGACAGCAGTATTCCCATGGATTTTGGTAGGGAAGGAGCTGCTGTGTAGCATTGGAAGATGATGTATTAGGAGGGGAATATTTCTCTCCTATGGTGACTTCACTGGGTGCAGCTGGTCCTCAAATGTGTTTTGAAGTAGTGTCTCATTAGGATCAACTCATGGGAAGTAACAGATGGTGAAGTGAGACTAAATTAGTGAGAACGTTGTGCTCCGTTAATGCTCTTTCTCTCTATAAATAATAGCTGGGGAGTGGAGCGGGAATGAAGATGCTGTTATGTTTGTGGCTACCTCTGCTGCTACGTAGATGTTATATGATGCCTTCCAGCATGTTTGGTCAGCAGTAGAAAGGAGTAGAAGGAATTTGCCAGCCCTTTCACAAGGGCAAAAATATTGCAATTCTACTGCAGAACAAATAAAATCGAAGGAATGCTCAAAGACTTTTGAGGGGAAGCAAGCGTGGGAGACAATTTTACATTAACAAACAGTCTTTTCAACTTCTTCCTATGAAAGTCAGTGAAACAAAACCCAGCATCTCTCCTCTGACATTCCTAGTAAGTCTCCAACTTTTTAGTGTTTACCTCTAACCTGAAGTCTTCCTTTGAAATATATGTATCTTAGACTTGCTGTGGTTCAGACATCCTGACTTGTTGTCAGGCACACTTCACAGCTGGAGCAGCTACTAGGAGAATCACCGTGGCTTTACCAGTCTTCTAGAATGCCCCAAATACCTGCTGCCAGCCATCACCTGCACCTTCCCATTTCTTCACAGTGTGGATGTGTGTGAGTCTGGCATCCACTGATTGGAAGTACATTCAAACCTGCATCTGGCATCCCAGCTTGGATACTGGTAGCAGCTCTGGCATCTTTGTCTTGAATGACATCTTCTTCAACTTTGGTCTTCAGTGATTGTTTTCAGGACACAGCAGTGAAAAGCTTTGCAAGAAATAGTTCCTCCTGAATTTTTTTTTCTGGACTTGTCAGCCTGTGTAGTAAACTGTCCTTATGGGCCATTTTGCACACTTTTTTGCAGACCTTATTCACTGTCCTGCCCGACAGACACTTTTGTTAGTTATCCTCCTGAGGTGTTAGCCAGGATAAAATCCTGCTCTGTTTCCCATGCTAATACTAACTCCACAGTGGAAGCAGGTGCTCATACTATTAAAAACAAACAACACAAAGCCGAAAAACCCAACAGTGTGAAACTTTGATTTGCAGGGGGCATATGGATCTCTGAACAGCTCAGAGACTAAGGAGATATACTTCCTCCAGGGATCTTCTTTCATAAAAGCAGCTTAAGTGACTCACTCTTTCCCGAGGATATTCTTAAAACAACCCCACTCAGTTCGTCTTTTAGTGGTCAGAAAGAAGATTTATTTTGCGCTGTCTTTCAAAAAAAAAGATAAGAAAAAACCCATCTTTTAGAAAGAGTAAATCGTCATATTTCCAGGAGGATCTGGGCAGTATTAAAAGTCTGTACGGCTCACTAATGCATGGGCTGACTGGCACTATCTTCACTCAAGCAAGTGCTCCAGTGAAAAATTCAGTGCTATTTTTAGTTCCCTTACAACAAACTGCTTGATTGTAAGGCCTGGGGAACCGTGACACTGTGATCGCGAGGGTCTGCTGGAAAAGGCACAAGGACGAGGCACGGCAGCGTGCTGGCTACACCGGGGACTCCGGCTGATGCACACAGGAGCACGCCAGGAGCAGGTACTTTAAATCATCTCCTAAGCCTTGCTCTGCCCGCGAAATGAATCTGCTGGCCAGAGTCAGGGCATGAAAGCGTTAGCTGGCTGGCTCTATCTGCTCCTGCCCTTAAAGATTTCATTCCATAAATTCCTGTCCTGACCGTCAGCTTTTAAGTCGTCTCCTCTCGTTTCCTAGCCTTTTCTGGGATTTTGCAGGATCTTTAGGCAAGTTAGCGAATGGCAGCAGCGGGAGAGAGATAAGTTTCCCGAGCGGAAGGCGTCGTGCTCCGATAGAAGCCCCGCCGTGGCAGCGCCGGGGTGAGTAGCCGGGAACAAGCAGGAGCTGCCGTAGCCAGAGCACGGAGCCGCCCGGGGGTCTGTCCGAGCGGCCGGAGGGGCTGCAGCGCTGCCCGGGCCGTGTCCGAGTGCGTGCGGCCCCCGGCCAAGCGCCGCTGCCCCCGGCCCCGCCTCGGCCCCGGCGCTCCCCGCGGGTCGGTCCCGG
>VZRL01006828.1:352633-471723 GCA_013397895.1 Origma solitaria | reverse complement strand
CTCCCGCGGCTCCTCGGGCTCGGCCGCCCGCGGCCGGTGCCAGGTGAGCGCGGGGAGCGCCGCGGCGGCACTGCCGGCGGGATGAGCCGCCGGGTCCCGGCTGCATCCCTCCCGCCTCCTGGCCGGTTCCAAGAGCTGGTGCTGTGTCACAGCCTCTGCCGGCGTGCCTCGTTGGAAGGACGAGGATCCCGGCCTGCTGGGACGCCAGAGCGCCCTGCTTTCGCGTGGGGCCGGAGCGGCAGCCGGGCTGGGGCAGCGAAAGTTGTGCGTGTGTGAAGTGCCGTGGGGGGCGCGGCAGTGCCTTGCTGTCTCGCATCTTGCGCCCTTTTGTTTTAACTCGCTTGCGAATTCCTTGCTTTAGAGTCAGACCCAGGCTTCGAAGTGAGCCTTGATGCAGTTTAGTTGCATTGCTCTGTTTTAAAATAACTACATGTGTTTCACCCCTAATGATACCATTATCTTAAAATAGCACGATGTGCTGCCTCCCTTGAGTTACTTGGTAGAAAAAACAAGGAAGGGGAAGTGCTGAATTCCCATGAACTCTGTGTTTAGAGATCCTGCTGGGCTTTCAGCCTGCTGAGCTGCTGTAGCAGCCTTCTCTGTGTACTAGAAATGTGTAACTGCTCTGTGCTGCTGTGGTCATGTTCTCTGCCCTAGCTGTGCTTAAGGTACATTTGAAAAGACAGGTGAAGTGGCACTTCCATAATGGGGTTTTCAGTGTACTCCTGCTAGATCTGTGCATTGGTACATTAACAGTGCAGATGGTGCAAGTGGAGTGTAGCTACAGCATGTATCGGCTTATGTTTGCATGAACTGAGTTCAGATAATTAGCTAATAATCAGTCATGTTCATATGAGATGAAAGAGTTAATGTTTTGGGGCTTGTCCAAAAAAAATACTCTAAAGTTTAAATTCCCTGTTTTGTTCTCACTGGTTCTGGCCAATCCAGATTTTTATCCTCCAGAAATAGTCTTAGTCACTAGTTGCCAGTTTCAGCACTAGTTACTAAAACAAAGGCAAGTACAATGAAAAGTCAGTTACTCCATGGCCTGAATTCAGTAAAGTGAGTCTGCATGGTCTAGAACTTGTTATACTTTTTGAGCAATTGAGATGAATTAGTTGGATTTTCTTCTGGGAAAAAGTAATAGTGGATGAGATTTTATTACCCCTTCAATGACAAATCTTTTAGTGTTACAGCACTTTATTGGGAGGTGCTATACATCTCAGTGTAGGTGAAAGCTCTGTGGCTGCTTATGGTGATCAAATGCACAAATTTTACCAAACTGCTGGAAGAATTGACTTGGTATTTTTTGATCAGTGTTGTGCCTTCCCATCTATTCCTCCTGTTATCCCAAGCATTTCAAGGGCAGGTACCACACCAACCATTTCTAGAAATACTCACTGGTATGTCGTAGTACTTATTTGTGTTTGCACAGAGAATACTTGTGCACAGTACAGTCCTGATACCTTTCAGGTAAGTAATGCAGTTGATGACTGGCACGTGCTGGAATCAGCCTGGCACAGGGGACAGTCTGTGTGACTGACTGCATCATCTAATTTTGATACTCTTGTACCTCTGTATTGGAAAGACACGTGTCCCACAAAGACAAATTCCATTACCTCAGAGGTACTGCAGTTCGTCTCAACTACCTACAGATGCTGTCCACTACCCTGCTTAAGGACAGCTCAAAATAGCAGCAGTTGAGTTGCTTTTTGGTAGTGCGAATATGAGAGGTATGGGGAAGGGAGTTGTAATGCTTCTGAGAACTATTAAGAAGTGAGCATGTGTTTACACAACATTTGGATATAAAATCCCTCTTTTCCCCCACACCCTTAAGCCTTTTAATTAGGTCAGTGGGTGAGATGCTATGCTGCTGGTCACGCATCATGCCCTGAGTGCAATCGGAGAAGGTGACCCTGAAGGGTGCATTGTAGCACCCTGATTGTGGAGGTGCTCATGGATATTGTAGAGCTCCCTTCCTCTGCTCCGCAGGATGGCCTGCTGCTGCCTCTGTCCTTCTCTTTCCTGAATGGGGTTACACTTGTACTTCAGTGTCTGTACCGGTTCTGAGGGCAGAAATCTCATTTGAAGGAGGTGAAGTATCTTTCTGGCTTTATTGTCCCAGTTGGGAAGTGATGGATTGCACATAAGCTCTGCACCTGATACCTCTTGCAGGCTACAAATCCAAGCAGTGCAGCTCAAAAGCAAACTGTGAAGTCCAAGCTGACTTTGTCATTTAAATGTCCACTCAGAGAAATACGTTTCTGAGCTATGGGTAAAGATGAGCAGTTGTCAGATTCATTTTCATGTCCTGTAAATGCAGAGCAATAAATCATGGTTATCTCATCTGTTTTAAAACAGCTTTCTAGGGTTTTTGATTTTTTTTTCCCTGATCTTTGTTAGCTAATTCAAGTAGAAGTGTCTTATTAATTAAACATAATTTTCTAATGAATCCAGCTCATCCTCCTTAAGCCAAGTCTGATACAAAACCAGACTGATTTTAATCATGAAATGAAGTCATGGACCTTTCTGTCTGTGAATGTCAGATGGTAGCAGATAACTGAAGTACTTAACCTGAACATTATCCATAGACAGCAGCTCCCTCTTTTTCCTAGATATAGTTATGAAGTGTGCTAATACTATGCATGTAAAAAGTTGCAGGTTTTCAGCATTCATTCCTCCTAGCAGAGGAGCAATTATAGCCTTCTCTTGGGAACAGATTTTGTGAGTTATGTGGTTTTTTTTATTTAATGCTGAAAGTAAGTGTCAGATTTTCAAAACGACCAGGAACATGTTGGGGTCATTCAGGTTGTCACAAGAGCTGCTCTGTCTCTGATGCCTCTGAGAAAGTTCCCCTTTTCCAGGGATTCAGACAGATTCTGAACCAATGCACTTTTCAGCTGATCTGGCAGCAGAGTGAAGAGGGGCCCTTGTACACAAAACTCGAAAGGCTCAGTTTCTGTAGATGGGAAAGGTGTCAGAGAATACCTGAACAAACATTTTACACTTCGCCATAAATAAAAATGGGGCAGCTAGAAGCAGCAAAGAATGTTCGTTAAAAATAAGCATCATATGTTTAGAGAAGGGATGGGCTAGAACAGAATAGAAATAGACTAGAATTCATTTGGAAGGGACCTACAAATGCTCATTCAGTTCAACTGCCTGACCATTCCACTTAACCAAAAGTTAAAGTGTGTTATTAGGGGCATTGCCAAATTGCATCAGTCTTGGGGTGTCAACCATGTGTCTGGGAATCCTGTAGAACTGTTTAACCACCTTTTCAGTAAAGAAGTGCTTTCTAATGTCCAGTCTAAATGTCCCCTCAGGCAGCTTTGAGCCATTTGCATGCAGGAAAATATAGGTAATACTCATCTGTCTATGTGCTAAGAGTGTTTCCTGAAAATGTCTGGAAGAGCTAACAACATCCAGCAGTTGTTTCAGCTTCCTTTTTTGCAGTCTGCTTCAGGCTTCATTTGGTTTCCTTTATTCTCCCCCTGGGATATCTCCATTGCAAATGAGTTGGATTTGTAATGAGGAAGCAGTAGGTTTCCAATATTAAGTGAACAAATCCCCTAAATGTTTCCTGTAACAGCAGAAATTCACCATGCTTGTCTGTGGATTTTGAACTTCAGCCTTTTAGGGAGCCAGCTGATGGTTTTGTGTTACAAGAGGAAAGAGATAATGTATTTTGGCCCCATTTGTTCATGTCCTCTTGTGGCCTGCCATTGAGATCTTCGTTTCAGTATAAAAGAAAAGGAGGGTTAGTGGCTTTGGACATCCCTGTTACTGTGTGCTACTAACATGAAAACTAATAAAATTATAGGTTGAAGGTGTAAAATACAGGCCCAGAGTTACTTCAAATATGTGAGAGATGGCTGTGCAATTGGAGCTTGCAATAAATGGTCAAAGATAAAATGGAAAAATCTATCCTTATTAAAAGTGGTGTGTGCAATATATTTATTTAGGCACTCAGAGTCAGTAGAGCTGTGGCTGATTCAAATGAGAAATGTGTTCTCAGGAAATATTTTTTTCATTTAAACTTAATTTGAGGAGGTTTGAAAGTAAAATTCATTCTTGTGGAATTAGATTATGCTCTGGTTGTTTTATTTCCCTCTTCTACATCATCTTGTCCTTCTCAGTTCCACAAATAGCTTTTTCATCTTGGTTGCCACTGGCAGAAAGCTGCAAGTAGGATTTTTGGACACATACGAGTGAATCAGAAATGCTGTGGTTGGAAGTTTTGCAGTCATTAGAAGGAGGTGCTGGAGCGAGAGAAGGTCTATTGGCCAGATTTAAGCAAACTCAGAGTTTGGTTTTTTTTTTTCAGATACAGTGTGGTAATGGTGAGGAGTTAGTACCAGCAACATCAGTGCTGAATCACAGTATCATCTGCCTTTCTGCAGCCTATGGAAGTTGCATCTCACATGCCCTTTATTCAGAAATGAGGATGCACACCTTACCTAGATCACACTGTGTTCACACAGTGACCATTACTGGCAGGAATGAATCTTCAACCACAACCAGTGCATTTAAGTACTGACATCCTGAGGGCAACAAATGAACATGGCACTTTGTCTTTTTTCTGCCTCCAGAAGGAGGGAGGATAGACTGGGAAGTACACATCTCATTTTACCTTTCTCCTGGGGTACCCCACTACATGGTAGGGCCTGTGTCTTTGTGGCTGGGAGAGGTGAGGGGTAGGACACTGCCTAAGAGCAGAAGAAGCTAATGGAAGCAGTGGAACAATAAGAAAGAAGATGCTGAGATCCTTCACCAAAGAAGTTCTTACCTTAACCAGTCATTGTCTGGTCCTGAAAGGACATAAGGCCTCTGGTGGGATCTGTCTGCTTTATAAAGAGCTTTGAATACCCTGAACAGTGTGATGTTCATCAGGCAAAATAGGAAGGGCAGCTGTGCAAGTGCATCATCCTTACTCCTGTACTCCTTCCCAGCCTTAGAACACTTGATGTAACACCCCGAGGTTCACATGTGGTATAGAGAGGACTCTTAAGGGAAAGAAAAAAAGCTGTGGGAATTTGGGGCCGAGAAGATGACAAATTGCATAAACTTTTGGCAGCCTTAAGGGCACCTAAGTGAACTGTCAAAGGAAGTCTCTGGGCCAGCTTTCCAGCAGGAGTACAACTTTGTAGTGCCCAGGCTCTCCTGGGAGGGTCATCCTCGCCTGCCAGGCCTCCCTCTCTCAAGGTGGTCAAGGTGTGGTCCTGACTGAACTTGAATCCTTCTGCTTAGCAAAAGGATCCCGAGGCAGCAGTGGGTACTTGTGAAATGGTGCAGTCATTGCTATGTAATTATTACATCAAGGCTTCTGAAGTATTTGCCCTGATCCGTGACTTGACTTGTGATGTTGGCTGGTCCGGCTGGCAGCTGGCAAGTTGTTAAATCGGTGCATGGGATCTTGCTGTAGTGTGAAATCCCCTGGGGGCAAAATCTACAGCTAACCCAGCAGATTGCTGTGGTAGAAGCAGCAGCCTGTCTCCTGTCCCTGCACACACGTCCTGTCGCTGTCTGCCTGTTGTTTGCTCCCCTGCAACGCAGGAGATCCTGTCCTTCAACCCGGTAAGAACCCAGGCACTGGCAGCTTACAGCTTCTGTACTGAAAGGAGCTGATTTCTGCTTTTAACGCCAAAACTGAAAGGAGGCTTTTACATAGATATGAGTGAGTAGTAGTGAGAGACATTTCTACTTGTGTGTGCTCTCACTCTGTCTTTTAAAAGCAGATAATACAACTTTTGTAGGTAATGGCTTCTGACAGGTATCACTGATTGCAAATCACCTTATTTATCTATTTAGATTCCTTCCAGTTCACTGAGTAGCATGTGAAATTACTGCCTTTCTGATGAGTGTCCTTTAAAATCTTAGTTAAGGTACAGTGGGAAAGCATGTTGTAGTTATTTAAATAACAACTTTTTTTCTTTAAACGGGGTATTTATTTGACACACTTCACTTCAGATATGACCTTTGTGTCTCTGCTGGTACATTTTCTGAGTTTATGATGCACTTCACATTCCTATAAAGCCTTTCACTGGGTGTTCTTAGAGTCTTTACAAGCTTTAATTAACTCAAATACTATGTCTCCCCTGTGAGGTCAGTAAATATTCTTAATTGCTTTTTCCAGAAAGAGGAAAATATGGTAGAGAAATTTTAAAGGAATTCACCAATGCTGGGCGAAAAGCTCCCGAGAAGGCAGGAGGCAGAGGCTGCAGTTCCTGAGACCTCTTTGGTGTGCACCATTTCTTTTTCTTACATAAGCATGCATAAGAACGATGTAACCCAGCAGAGTGAGGCAAGATGTAGGTCAGGCTTCTTTTGTCTGTGCATCTTCTGCTTTTTGACCTGTAAGCTGCTGAAAGCAACAAAAGCCTATGGATGAGGGGCTCTTTTCAAAACTGGTTAAAAAAGCAACAAGCAAGCCCTGAAAGGCTCAATCCCCTCTAAAGAGCTATTTTTAGGAAGCTAAATCAAAGAAGAGTCCCCTGGGGGGCCTGTACACAAAGTTTCTGTCTGGCTGCCTTTGGATAGCTTAAAGTTTTAATGCACTTGTCAGGATGTCGCCTTTTGTGCCTGGTGAAAAGCAGGGACCAGACTGAGCGAGCTGTGCGGATGGCACAGCGTTGCTGCTGTGGGGACAGGGAGGGGACAGATCCTTCTTCAAGGCTGCTGGTGCCAAGCCCAGTAACTGGAGGTTTTGGGAAGAAGCATTGTGCAGTGTTAAGATGACTTCAGTCCCATTTTGATCAAAGGATGTTGCTCACTCACAGATGTGCTGAATAAAAGGGGAAACAGATTTCCACTGTGGTGCTGTTGACTACTTTATCAGAAAAATGGCAGCACATAGAACCATGAGCTGAAATTACCATAAATACTGATAACAATATAAATGTCATACCCAGTTTTAAGGACCACCAAGGAAGGAAGATTAACAGGGCATCATTGTCCTTCCACAGGTGTGTGAAAAAAGTTCTGTGTGTCCCTTCAACCGTGCTTCACACCACGTGGAAGCTCTTTTTTACCCTTGAGTACCTAGTGGTTTACTTTTGCTGAAAGTAGAATGGTTCTGACAATGTTGGAAGGACTTTGAGGCTTTTTTCTGCATTTGAACATCCTGAATGCAGGGGCAAGAGGGGACAGCACAAGCTGCTCTGTTGTTGAGAGAAAAGGGAATAAGGTGCTGGAACCAATGTCAGAGTTGCAGTACAAAAGTGCCATGGGAAGACAGTTCTTGCTGCTGGTGCTCTGAAACGCTTCACTGGGAGCTGAAGCACTACTAGCTTTGTACAAAGCAGGGTCTTGACTGTGAAAGTTGCAAAGAAGCCGGAAGCAGCTGGGATAAGGAAGGCAAAACCTTCATTTCCTGACGCCCTTGGATTGTGCCACTTTCTTTTACTCAGCACATGTTAAATGGATATAATAGCAAGTGCAGTTGTGCAGCAACAAATTGGATGCGCTGATTTAGGTGAAATGATAATCAATGAGGAGTTAACTCTAGATTATTACTGCTTTGACGTTTGCAGCTCACATATTTTTTCCTAGAAAATAAATCACTTTTTTTCCTACAGGGACACTAGAACGAAGGCTTTGACACAATTCATTTTTATTTTAGCTCAATGGATCAGGAATAAAAGCGTATCTGTCATGTGAGTAGAGCTGCTTCCCCCCAAGAAAGCCTTGTTAAAGGGGAGGCTGGAGACACTACAGATTCCTGTGGCCTTGAACTGTGCTGGCACAGGATAGTTGTTGAAACAGCAGTTATCACTTAAAATTGTTTGGAATTCTTGCCTTGAGAGTTTAATTGGGCATTTGATACAGAATTACCAACTGATAATTCTGGCTGATAGCAAGGAACTGTGATAGGTCAGGGGGTGACTTAAAACAACATAAACTAAAACAAGAGCAGGTGCTGGTAACACTCATTTAAACCCGACAAAATTAGCAACAAAATGAATAGGAGCAGGCCCACCATCTGGTGTGTAAATATTGGGAAGCACATTATTAGCAAACAGACCATCCCAGTCAGCCAGCTGAGCTGGAGGGAGGCCGGAATGGGGAGTGCATCACCTATGGTGTAGGAAGAGACTGCAAGGTGAAGCTTTCAGCCTCTTGATTCACAGGATGTAGGTTTGGTAGGTGTTGTTCTGTATAAGAAATTGGTGTGGTGATTTTGCATTAAGGATGCTGTCTTTTCTCCTGTGATTATTGCAGTTAAATTTGGAATGTGAGTGATTTAGTTTGTCAAATGAAACTTCCACAGCTGAAGTGACTTTTTGCATGCTGTAAGACTGTGCATCCATAGTTACCTGATGATGCAAACCCCAAAAGAGGCCGTGCTGCAACCAGGCATTGGTAGCTGGGGCCTCTCACCTGGCCATACCTCCACTGGGTGTCAAGCCTATAGGAAATAATTCGGTGTTTGCAAGATAAATGCCTGGGTGCTTGTCAGCCAGTTCCAGGTACTAAACATTTTGAAAGTACTGGAAAGTTTGAAATTTCCTTAACTGTGACAGGAAGAAGTTGTTAGTATGGGCAGGGAACCTCAGTCTGAGAACGCTTCCAGCTTGGAAAAGGTTGCTTTTTTTGGGGTGAGAGAATCCCCACAAAACCTCCTGCTGCTTATCCCTTTTTCCTGTCGTCTGCCTGTGTTGTGTCTGCTGCGTTGCAGACGGAACCAATGTTTTTCTTGCATCTTATTATGAACTAGTGAAAGTATGTTCACTTAAACAACCAGGAACCAGGGTCAGGACAGAGCGGACTTGACCTTTGTTTCTGACAGCCCATCTTCAGAGTTCATGGTAGTATTCCCAGTACCTACGTATAAAAAAGAATCTTTCCTTTTTTTCTTTTTCTGTGACTAGGGTGAGTAAATCCATCATTTAACAGCCAAAGACACTGTGGATCAGGAAGGGCTTCTTGGCCATAAGTAGGCAAGATGCGGGACTGCATAGCTAATTAATTATTGGATCTGGAAGAGGAAATTCTGAGGTGTCACTGTTTAAAATTTTCTTTGGTGCTCTGTTAGCTTCCAGCTCAGGGACAACTGACAGGCTTCAGAAGAAAAATGTAGCTTTAGTCTAGAAAATGTAATTTACTGAATACACCATGTTGGTGGTAGGTACCTGAGCATTTTCAGTACTGAGATCCAAGCATTGCAAAACCAGACGACAGGCATGTTCTTTTTCTGTAATCTGTAGGATTGACCTCAGTAATGATAACAAAATCACTGCTGTGCTGTCCATCCCTTGTTACATGCCCCTTTGGGTTTTCTAGCTATTTCATCTACT
This sequence comes from Origma solitaria, assembly GCA_013397895.1. Lineage (NCBI taxonomy): Eukaryota > Metazoa > Chordata > Aves > Passeriformes > Acanthizidae > Origma > Origma solitaria. Next base: position 462,427 of record VZRL01006828.1, on the reverse strand, counting down.
TCTGCACCTACCAGCTCATTGAAGTATTGGATCAGTATTTTGGCTGATTCTGTGTGGATTGTATGCATTCAGAGCACTCAGAATAGTCTCTTAGTGCCGCTGAAATCACACTGTGATCTGAATTACATGACTAAAGTGAAAGAATCCCCTTAGATTCATTGCTTGGCACTTAGTATCCAGAGAAGATGGTGATTGTGTACTCATATACCATAAAAGAAGTAAGTATCTCTAAACCTGCATAACACTGTGGAATTAATTTGCCATCCCCTCTTTTACATCTGACAAATCAAAGCTGCCTTTTCTAAAGTGGGATTTAAAAAAGCCTCAGACAGCAGCCCCAAAAGAAAGGCTGCTCTCCCGTGGCTGGCAGCCAGCTGACTGGGATGCAGCCCTGTCCTGCTCCCCCTGCCCACTTCCAGGGCACGGGCATGTGTGGAGCAGCTTCACGCTGCTGCAGACATCAGAGGCATTAACAAGAAATGGCTCTTCCGCGTAGAAACCGCTGTGGCAGCGTAATCTTTGTCCGGGGCTGTTTAGGCAGCAGTCTGAGCTGCCCTAATGGGAATAAAACATACATTGGACCAGTGCTGGAGAGCTGCACGGATATGGTGGTTTGTAGCTGCAGGTGGGGCTGAGCCGGGACAAACCAGCGTATCCACGCAATCCTGGAAAACTGGAAAAGTGGTTGGGACTGGAAAGGAGCAGCAGCAGTAAGGAGCAGAGGTACTCCGTGTGCTCTTGAGTTTTGTACTGGGCAAGTAAAAGCAACAGCAGCCGTTAAAGGGTCATTGTGTTTCATGGTGAGGTGAAAAAGTCCCTTTTTCAAAAATTGTACTGGAAGTTACAAGTTCTCCCAGCGTTAATATCGCCAGATGAAGTTCGCAGTATTTCTGGTTGAATGGGTTTGCCAACGCTGTGATCTGTAGTCATACGAAGATGTTTACATCCCTGCAGCATATCTGTTTCCAACAACCTGGATCTGCTGAAACTTACCTGTAATGTGGAAATTTCAGCTTCGGTCAGATCCTCGGAATGAGCATGTGGGACCTGTGGCTATAATGCACCTCCAGCTGAAAGGCAGAGCAGTGCTTCCTGATGAGAAATTTCCACTGTGTCCATACTGGAAAAGCCTGTGTGTATGTAATCATGTGCTATGAATAATTCCCAGTGCTCCTGACGGAAGAAAAGCCTTGTTTTGGGGTTTCAATTTTTCAGATAGCAGAAATAGAATTGATTTTTCTTTCTTGGAGACAATTGTTTCAGTAAATCCTGCAACAAGGCAGGATTATCTATGGGTGTGTTTTGGGGCTTTTTTCCCATCAAAAATGAATCACAAGGAAAAAGCTTCTCAACTTCCCAAAATAAGATCAGATCAAGAATGTGTTACATTTGTTCTCTAGCCATGCTTCTAGCTGTTACAGATCACAGTGACATAGAATTATGGTAGTTTGGAAAGTTGTTAGCGAACAGGAAAATTAATGTAACTCTCATGCTTCATATAAAATAGCAGCTTCTTGTGTCAGAGACTTCATAAAAATCACTGCTTTTTTAACATAAGCCTGCTGTGAGAGATTTTAATGCAGCAGAAGTAGATACGGTCAGATATAGAAATGGATGAAGTGAAAAAGAGGGTAAACTGTTGTTCTTGTAATAGACAGGAAATAACATACTGAAGTATGGTAGTGTTCCAGGGTATTCTGATACACAGCCTGAGGAAAAATGTAACTGGTAATGTAACTCAAGAAAGAAATTGGGATTTATTGTGATTGTCTCTCAGAGACAATTTTCAGATGACCTGAAGGTTTATTTGTGGCACCTTTTCTTTCCAGTGCTATAGTTCAGCTGTCAACATTTTTATCTGAATAGTGTGGTTGGTGAGATGGGAGCTGTTAGAGAGGAAGCATGGGAGAATAACCTGGTAGGAATGGATGCATCTGTATCAGCTCTGTACCTGGCTGTACCAAGGGTCAGGACAGTTGCCCAAAAGCAGAGCTCCAGGGGTTGGGGAAGAGGTAGGTGAAAGCGGCAGGGTGATTTGCAGGGATGGTATTTTGTATAATTTCAGCAAAATTTACAAGTCTCTTGCCGGATTGAATTAGAGGTAGAGATCATTCAGTGTTTGGTTGTCAGATCTGGACAGAAAATACTCTTTGCTTTAATAATTATATTCTCTATTTTTTCCACCCCAATTTTCAGTCTTCCTTCTGCTGGCTTTCGTATTACACTGCACGTAAGGTTTTTTTCCATCTTCTTTGCTATGGCTGAGTTGGAAGGACTGACTCCTTCAGTTTGTTCAGCCAGCTGAGCTCATAAAGGACTTTGCTTCTAGCCCAGATGCTGAGGAATGCAGTTTTGTTCATGGTCAGCTCCCTCAGCACAGTAGTCTGCTGGGGGACTCGTCCTTGTTAGCTCCTTTGGTGTCTCGTTTTCAGGGGCTTGGCTCGTACAATGCATACAGAGAGGGGGCAATGGCGTCTTTCACCTGCCCTCTCTTGCACCTTAGCTCTCCTGCCATATCTGCATTGAGGTTACACAGTGGGAACTCTAAAATGGGATCTGGGTCAGCTGAGACCAGTCCCTCTGGAGAAAGCAAGATCCCAAGGTGTGTAAAAGTCTTACAAGCCCCAATAACCTGAATGTCAGCCAGTCTTGTGGTAATTCTGCTCTTTGTTGTATAGCATGATGTACTTCAGCTGTAAGTTTTAGCTCACCAGTTCTAATGGGAGCTAGAGGAATTTCCCTAGGATAATTGTGTCTTAGGTTATCTAAAGGATGGGATCTAAAGAAATTTCTAACTATTTTATGGCTCAACTTAAATGCTTGTGGTGTTGGAGGCAACAAATGTTTTGCATTGCTCTAGTTTTCACAAAATGCGTTTCTGTTTCTATTTATCAGGCCTTTCAAGCCTTAGTACTCTATAAACCACATGTCTACCAAATCCAATTATTAATGGCTCATTTTTTTTATAGCTTGATATCACAATACAGGGAACATATGGGATGCTTGGTACAAACGAGGTCCCTTACAGCACCTACACGTTGTACTTTTCTGCCCCCTTCCTAGCACCTGCAGCTTTATATTCCTTATGCTTGTTTCACTGTGAACAGAGGCTCATATTCAGGAGTTTGCTGTTCAGCATGGCTTTCCAGGAGAAATGTGAACGTGATGAACGTCCCTGACCTTTTTGTCCTTCGCCATAAAAATCTTTCCATTGTATGCAGCCGCATGTACAGCAGGTTGGTGTTTGCCTCCTTGAAATGCATTAGGGATTAACCTTTTGCAAAAGCAAATTGCAGACAGCGCAAGCTGCCTGCCATTGCAGGCTCTCACCTCTTTCTTTCCTGGAGCAGACGTTTGCCCCTGGCTTGGGACTCTGTTTTTTGGCAAATAAAAACATCTGTCTTGCCCCAGTGAAAGGAGCGCTTTAATGAGGTTCTTGGAGACCTTCTGCACTCTCCCTTGAAATGTAAATTTACGCAGTGTTGGAGATTATTTTGGAAGAGTGGGAGCAAGAAAGTGATGCCTTTGTCATGAAGATGGAGAGAGCAGCCTGGTGGCTATATTAAAATGCCTGTGCCTTTAATTAATATTGACTGAGTCTGCTCAGAAGAGAATGCTTATATTATGTGCTGGGGCTGATGGGATGTTGAAATACAGGCAGGAATTATCAGGCAGGTTTCAGTCAGGGCTGTCATCACTGTTGTGTTTCTCTTTGGCTCTTAAATCCTTTCCCTGTTTGTTAAAAGAGCGATTCACAGAACACCTTTCCTGGTGGAAGCTTGTTTTACAGTCTTAGGATCTAGCTTTCCATTCCCAGCTGAAGAACTTGCGAAAAATGCAAGAGGTGGGAGACTGCAAGAATAACAAAGTGTAAATTAGTTGAAAATAAACATACTGCAGTACCTTAAATACCATCTGTGGGCTGCAACACAGCCTCCCTGTAGTGGAGAGTGATGGAAGCATTCCTGAGAAAAACAGGACTAGGTTCCTCTGGGAGAACAGGTGGAAGAGAGGGAGAGGAGAAGCTGTTACTCCCCAAGGTGCCTCAGGCAGGCAAGTGCAGATGATGGGGCAGAGTAGAGGGAATGGGGCCATGCTGCAGATCCCCTGCATTAGCTCTGGGGATCAGATCTCAGTGCCAGAATTGAAGGCCCAGGTGCTGCAGTTTTGGCTTCTGTGGCTGCAGGTGACCTCCAAAGAAATGCCCCCTAAATGACCAGCATGGTAGTGTTGGCCCCTGGAGCTCAGCTAGCAAAAGGCAGCAGTTTGGGATATTAAACAGTATTTGCGATTATTTCCACCTCAGTGATTATAGCTTTGTTTTTGGTTTGGCTATTGAGTATACATTGAGTTCAAAGCTGAGAGGGCAGAAACATTTGTTTGCATTATGAACCGAAAGATCATTTGCAAACATTGAAGATTCAGATCAGCTTTCACTCTGGCAGGCAGTTGCTTGACCCAGGTCAAGAAACTGGGCAGTGTTTCGTGGGTTTCAGCCCAGACTGGCCCAGCTGGCCCAGGGAGTCAGGTTCCACCCCCTTTCTTACTGCTGGGATCCTTCTGCTAAACCAGACAACACAAACACATCTGCCTGGTTCTGTACAGCAACAGACCAAAGAAATTGCTGCTGCTCTTTGTGCCTTACATTTAATTCCCCATATCATGTATTTAATTGCCCATCTTAATGGTTTGTTACTAGAATTACAAAATGTCATCTTGCTTGTAAAATAAGCAAAATGCCACAGTTTGCAGCTAGGTCCCAGGTTATGTGTTGGCATGGTATCAAAACTACTTGGTAATGATCACGGTGCCTGCGGACGCGGTATCAGTGTGATTATGAATGTTTAAGTGTTTACACTCATTTTACTCTAGTCAGTAAAAGGGGTAGAGGAGAGCAGAGAGGAAGTGAGGAATGGAGCAGATGGTGGCTGGAGTCAGTGCTTGGGGCTGGGGGGAGCTGTGCTCAGGCTGTGGGTGCTGCCTGCAGCCACAGAGAGGTTTGGGCATTGCCCTGGCCACACAAGACCAGATAAAATATTTGTGTTACCCAGGGCTTGGATGCTCTAGTAAAGGAGGGTTGGAAGACTTGCCTGGTATTCTTGGTTGACTGAAGCTATACGTGAAGTGCATTTGAATTCACCAAATGGGTCAGGTGAAAAATAAGAGTAGATTTTGTACGATGTTTTCCAGAAATAATGGGTTAGGAGGTGTTTTTCCTTTTGAAAGAACCTGATGTTGTTTCTGACATTATCAAGATTGCTATTAAAATATGGCATTAAATGAACAAAATACTTTAAATATTGCATTACAGTATATTTTTACTGCTCTGAAATGAGCATTTGCAGTTTTGTTTTACCAAGGAAGCCAAAAAGCTTGTCATTTTCAGTCAGTGAAAGGACTGTTTGGCTTTCTTTGGCCAGCGTTCCACAAACTCACTTCTTCACATAGCTATAAATACCTTAATATTTTCCTATCTACACATTTTGATTTATAACAGCAGCAGCTAAAGAAAATAACTGCTTTCCCAGTCTACAGTAAACTGCTGAAAAATATTCTCACATATGTGTCTTTTCCTTTCTTAACTGAGTTATACACATGACAGAAAAAACCTGATGTTATGAAAATGTGTGTTGTCTTTGGGCCACAGCCTGTGATGGATATACAAAAAAAGAGATTTATGTGGGGATCAAAGGTATTTGTTGAGAGAGATTTTCATAAACCACAGCAACAAAGGCCGAGGTCCCTCTGAGTGCCCAGTGACACAGAGCAGATTGAATCCCTCCCTAGGTGTGGGGTGGGTTAAGGAAATACTGACTTCCCACCCTCAGCCTCTTCCCCAGTTAAGAGCAGGTTCAGTTAGAAGCAGATGTGATTTCTGTAGCTGCCTGAACCAGCAGCTTCCTTCTCCCTTCCTCTCCTTGCCATGCAAATGTGTGTGTGTGAGGGATACAGAGCCTGACTGCCTCTCCTCAAGTCTCCCGTTACATTTCTTTTCTAGGCAGGGTGTTGCACGAGTCTCAGTGACTGTATTTACCTGTCTGCCTGGCAGCCTCATTCAGGGAATCTGGTTGCTTTTTGTTGGCTGGACTGCTAATGCATTTCAGAAAATAAAAACATAATACTCTCGTGCGTCACGGGTCACATCTTCCTGTAGAGGGTTAATTCACAGATCCTGGGCAGGCTGTTGATAGCAGGCTGGAGAGAGGATGTGGGAAAAGGCATGTTCATGCTGCTAAATGTAATCAATAGAGCAGAGGGCTTTGCTTGGGATGGAGCCATTTGTTTTCTCTTCTTTTGTTTTTCTCTTAGGTAAGCAGAGGTTTGTTTCCTGACTGTTCTGAAGGAGCAGTTGATGGTTCGATGAGAATGAAGCAGCAGCGTTTCAAAGACAGCAGAGATCGGATGTGTTCCTTTAATGTTTGCAGCCCTAGAGGGGATGAACAGCTACCTGGATGGATGTAAGGCTGGCTGGACAGTGTTGCTTCCACGCAAAGGCTTCTGCCATTCAGACAGAGCTGTGGCTGCTCCTGGTACATCCCCTGCTGTTGCTCCAAGAGAGCCAGGCTCAATGGCATCTGCTGAGGCTATTAGCTGGTTAAGCCCTGGCTCTGATTTCATCTTTGTGGAGTCATTAACAACTTGGCATCTGCTAGCAGCTAGAGTCTTCACCTTCTCATAACTGGCTTTTGTTATCATTCCACTTACAAAGGCCTCTTGTAAAGAAAGGGGAGCTCCACATGTGTATTACAAAGAACAGCTGTGTGCCAGAGCTATGTGGAGGTAGTTGTCACCCTGAGAGCTGAGAGTCAAGTCTCATTCTCTTCCCTGTGTGATCACAATGCATGGCTTACAGTGGATGGTACGTGAAAAGTAGCATGGACTCAAGGCACAAAGCCCTGATTCGCATCTCAGTTCTACCAAAGTGTTTCCAGGGGAAGGGGCTCAGGTGCTGCCTTCTGGTGCAGGGCAATCACTAATGAAAATGCTTCACTCGTGTGGTTTCTGCATTCCTGTCTCTGTGATTTCAGCTGCCCTGATGCTCTGTTGTCTGGGTTGCTATGGCTGTGCCAGCATGAGGCTGGCTCCCCTGCAAGGAATCATGAAAAGAAGTGGCTGCCTTTCTGCTCTCTTATCAAAATATGCCAGGGGTGCTCAGCAACCTGGAAGGCCTGTGTTTGTTAATAATCCATGTCTGCAGCAGCCAGTTGTTCAGCACCTCTCCGTGCCATTTCACTGTGCTAGTTGTGATGGTTGCTTATGCCTTTTGCAGGTGCTGAGAATAGAGTAGAGCTGCTGCTGTTCAGCAGCTCTTTAGAAGTAATCCCTATGTGAGGCAGCCTTGGCTGTGTCACTTGTTTTAGGGGTCTCTTATTTAGGAAGGATGTCTCCAGTGAAACAGCAGTGCTGATGGCAGGCAGCAGGCTGCTTGGTTCACTTGTTGTGACTGCCGTGGTTCCTTGGGATATCCCCAAGAACACAAGGTTCCATTAGAGCTCCTGGGTTTATGGAGAGAGTGGAACATCTGCTTCCTACAAAAGCTATTGCCATAGCAGCTGTGTGCCTTAAGAAAGGCTTCCTGATGCAATCTAGGTATTTATTGTGCACTGCAAGGGTTAAATGCAGAACAAAACAATAGGTTTAAGAGCCAACATAGTTGGACCTTTTGCTAAACCATGAGCAAAACCGGAATCAAGCCTTTAGGGCCAGCTGTCCTTAGCCAAGCATCTCCACACCCACCACATCAGCAGTACATAGGCATGTCATGTTCAGAGTCGCCTTCTGTAAGCTGAATTTAGATGGAAGCAGAAATGGGGATGAGGAAGCCAAGACTGAGACTGGTCTGCACGTTTTTCCACTGCACAGATTGGAGAAGACATGCTCTGAAAGAAATGAGGCTGGAGCTGCAAGTGCAAGTCACGGCATGGTTAAATTCCTGACTGACTTTTTTTTGGTTTTTAACTCTATTTCATGTATGATTGATCTCTAATTTCTGCCTACTGGGAGAAGGAATTTCAGTGTCAACTGTGTTTTCATTCTCCTCTTGCCACTTTAGCATGGAAAATGGTAAAATGTCATTTGTTTGTATAAATATTTTACATTCTCATTTTTCATTTGTGTTGTCTTAAATCAAAATTGCTTAGGTTTGTAATACCCTCATTTTATTGAGGGACTTTTATGAATCTGTAATGAGAGGTTAAATGAACAGAGAAGAGGGGAAATAAGAGTTTTGTCAGACTCTTGCACATAATACGAGTTCAGGACCGTAAATCCCAGTGGTGCTTCATTGCCTTTGGAGTCCAAGGGCTGGGTTTAGTGCAGGGTTGCATTGTGATTAAAATCCTCTTCAAATTAGAAATGTCATCTGGAGCTGACTAATGGGATGGAGTGCTCCTTCCTTTGTGTGCCTTTGTGTGTTAGCTTTGGGCTGAGCATGACAAGCTAACACTGTCTCGTGTTAGCTTTCATTGCCATGAGCAGGACCAAACATCACCCTGCACATGCACATATTTTTAGGCCAGTTGCTTTCTTCCCCTAGCTTCTGTGCTATAGTCAGTAGGTTTTGGAGATCCATCTGCAATCTTTATGTCTGCACTTATTTATCCAAATGCTTTAAAGCACCTGGTAGAAATTGAAGCTGCCCTTTAATGTTTGTCTTCAATATCTTGAACACAGAAACACTCTTCTCCTTCTTCGTTCTATCATTAATTTTAGCTTTGCAGGTAGAATCCGTGGTATACAGCCCCTGTGAATAGTTCCAGAAGAAGAGTTGGTGCGCATGGCCTATGCACTGTCCTGCACTGGTCAACGGTAAATGAACTGCTTTGCCACCATTTCCTCTGGGTGACCTCTAGCCAGAGGAGTCACCTTGTGCCTCTGCAGCCTGTCCACTCCAGCTTCGTTTGCACAGACCACTTGCAGGTTTGGACTGGGAGCTGTTGAGATGAGGTACATTATTACATTTCCAGCCTCAGGCTCTCAATCTCCACTCTTTTGATCTCACACTTTACACTTTGTAATTTTTTTCGCTATGTCAGAGTAAAGTAAATTTGTAATTCATCTCAGTTTTCTTTAGCAATTGTACCACTCTATGCTCAAGGTTATATGTTACCAAGTTGAATTACAGACACAGTGTGTTGAGTTGGAAGTATCATCCTCAACAGATACTGCAGTTACTTTGCAATAATAACATACCTGTCACATCAATATGTAGGGAACCATAACAGCATGCTTTAAAGCCTTTTTCACTGTGCTCTTTCTACCAGAACTTGGTGTGACAATTACATGAATTAAAACTGAGGCAAAGTGTCTAATGATATAAAGCCTGGCAGGCAGCTATAACCCCAGCTTGAAATGCCATCTCAGTGTGCTTTAACATGTGCTTTACATGAGCTGAAGGACTGGAACTGTGTATCTGAAAGAAGGAGCTCTGAATGAGCAGAAGAGGCAAGCTCCTATTTAACAAATGATAGCCAAAAATCTTCTTTCTTCCCTTCAGGGCTTTGGATGTTGGTGCTGTCTTCATAGCTGGATCCCTGCTGCCCTCTAGGAATTTTTAATGAAATATGGTCAGCAGTACCACCATACCTGTATTGCAAGCTAGGGATTCATTTATTAGTGTTCAGTAATAATGTTATTGAAAATACTTCAGATTTCTACAGGGACCACTGAATTACCATATCTTACTTTTGTAAGACCTTCAGGAGTTCTGCAGAGCCTCTCCATTACTGCAGTGTTCCTCAAGGCACTGGCAAAGTAAGCAGAAAGTGACTTTTAAATAAGTTAATAATTAAACCAGATTTTTCATTCAGAATAGAGATTATTGCATTGAGCAACACTCAGTTTCAGATTTCCAGCAGAGGGATGGTGTGCAGCAAATCTAATAGAAATGTAACTTCTGTCATTAAAAAGGTGTTCTGCCCTAAGTACCCTGTAACAGGATATTTAGCATGGCATAACATTGGACATAATGGCTCCATATGTTACAATAAGCTCTTGATTCAAAGCAAATCCCAAACTGGGAAGGAAGTTTTATTGCAAACTGGCATTTTGTAGCTCTGACAATTAGGGTCAATATTGATGCCTCATCATCCTTCTTCCTCTCATAGGACAGAATTAGTGGTATGACAACATTGTGTGGGATCTGGCCCCTGTTATGAAAATAGTGGATTAAGTAATTGTCTGTGGTTAATGAATGCAGCTTGGTTAGCTGGGATTAGTCCAGAGAGGAGTGCAATGAAAATGCCTAAACTGGGGCAACTGAGTATCCTGGAAGGTCCTTTTAAAAGGATAACAACTTTCAGTTTAAATTAAGAAATGTTGGAATAAGTTTCAGGGATAGAAACTCAACTGGTTATTTAAGAAAATATTGTAATTAATATTTAAGAAGTGGGAGAAACCCCACCATAGTTGATACGAGCTTTAGAAAGACTCGAGTATCCTGAATTCCCTGCGCAGAAATGGCACATGGACAGCAGAGCACAGCCTGGCTGTTGGCAAGGCCCTTCCTGCCCATACATCCAGGCTTGTCAGGGCAGCAGGAGACAGTGGGGGTCACAGCAGGATCACAGGACACAGTTTGTGTGGTGCAAAGCTGAGGGATGGAGCAGTTGCCTGGTTTCTAGCCCTGGTTCCCCAGGATCCATGTGCTGAAATAAGCTCCGTGGTGCACAGGTGCTTCTCAGCAGCTGAGAGTTTTCTGGAGCAGGTCCTGACATGGTGTGCATGTGGAGTGGAACTGCAAGAGCTGGCGGCCATGTTGCCACTGTCTGCTGGCTTCATTCTCACAGTTAGGTCGTTAAATTCATTTTTACAGGTGATTAAAAACCAAAAGTCTGTTCATCTTGTATGAAGACCAAATGAGGACGACTGCAGTGTTCTCCATTAAATTGAATGATTTTTTTAGTAATGTTTTTTTGTTATAGTATATTCAGAAGTGCATTCTTTCATGACATAATTACTATTGATATCAGTAGTTGTTTGAGAAATAAACATGAGAGAGATTTACATTTTTATCGTAAGTTAAAAATCAGCTTGCAAAAGCCTGCTGTGAATAAGTTTGGACCAGTATAACCCTACTGTTCTCAGTGGAAATATTCCCAATTTGCACCTCATGTTGGGATTAGAATTGACTGGTTGCTTGTTGTGAAGTACCATAATTGTCATCCTGTGTGATACAGGGAAAAACTTGATGCAGAAGCACATGTTTCTATTTATATGTAGTAATCAATGAAACAGTGATGTCTGAGGTGAAATAAGCAGCTTAAAGTCAAGGCTGGTGGAAGCTAATACAAATCCCTGTAGTGAAATTAGGGATTTAATTTGCTATAGACTAATCTAGGAGGGGAAATACTGTCACCTACCCAGAGCTGGTAAAACACATAATGAATTTATGCTTATTGCTGTTAATGGATGTCCTGAAAACTGTGTGTCTTGCATCTGACTCCTGCAGTCTAGCACATGAGGTTGTTAGAGAGGGAATTTATTTGTTCAGGAGCATATTAATCCCCAGCACCTCTTTGAGCAGCTGGGACAAATTCTTGGCAAGTCTCAAATTGAAGAGGAGCACCCTGGGCAGCCTCTGTGAGCAGAGCATGGTGTAGGGACTGGGTCACAGGGTCACTGCAGCCACTGACCCTCTGGTCGTGGTGAGGTCTGTGCCCTGCTGATTATCGCTGTTGTTTCTGTGTAATACTTTGGGATTTCCATCCCCAATTCCCCACATTGCAGTTCAGCTTCCTGTTCACAGACTTCGTATGCCAGCATCACTTGGGACCTGCCCTTCACTTGCCTTTGAGGCTGTGGATGGTGCTAGCACGTCTCACACACCTGTACAGAGATTTTGAAAACCTCAGGTGCCTCTTGTGCCCTCCCACTGCTGTGCTTGGGTCCTGGCTGTGCTTTCAAGGGGAGCGCAAGGACCTAGGTCTGGTTAAGGGCAAAGGAACAAGTCTCAGCCCACTGCTGCTGGGCAGGTACAGCCTGCTGGAGTCCTCATGTCTGTCCTTCAGGAAGCACGGGTGGTCTAAATGCCATTTATTCCCGGTGCATAAGGAGCCAGATGCTTATCTTCCTGTGGCACATACCTGAGGCTTTTGTTCTCACGGAAGAAGTTAATGCTGCTCCTGATAAGTGTGGCTGCCTCCTGTTGCGTGGCCGGTGCACCCCACCAGACTGGGGGGAGTCAGGAGGCCTGTTGATTCAGTAGCTCAGCTTTCCTGCTCAAACTGGATCCTTAGGTTAGGAATGGAGTGGAGCTTCCCACTGAGCAACTGAGCTTGAAATGCCTCCGTTGCTACCCACTCAGCGAGACATGGAGAACTGCTGAGTTGGTTCTTTGTGTGATTTGCCATTCTTTTTTTGAGTCTGTCATTGCATTAGTTTCTCTGATGAAGGAGTTACGTTTTGGGTTTACTTGGGATTTCTGTTGTTGTTTGAGACTTTTTATTTCTGTTTTTATGAATCAAATAATTGTTCTCTTTGAATTTCAAGTGCAGACTGTTTGTGTATGCCGTGTTTACAATATTTTCAGCAGAGGACTGAGGCTGAGAATAGCTCCATGACCGTGCAGAATATGTGGCTCATTCAGAAGCAAGCTTTTTTATATCAATAGTCATCATATGTTCCTTGAAAACTGTGTGTCAGTACATTTCTGTTCTTGTGGTAGGCCAGTGAAAAGTTTGTGCTTACTTGGTAGGGGTAAATTCTGCTTGTCTTGCTCTCTGTAACCTCACAGACCACTCATGAAGCTTACTTTGATCAGCAGTTGAATTAGCTCCTTATTTTCTAAGTCATCACAAACAATGAAATATTCACAAACCTTTTCATTAAATATCTCTGATTATCTTTGACCATTTGCAGATCGCATGATAGAAAAAGTGTCAAAATTGTGTGCAATAAAGTTCTCGCCATTAACCATCAGGCTGTATTGCATAATCTGTATAGCAGCGTTGTTTTTCCAGTGCATTGAACTTTTGGTAAGGCCTTGGGGAAGACTATGCTGCCTACAGCAGTGTGTATGTGCAGGGTACAGAAAGGACAATGGATGTCTTGGGTAAATGTACCCAAATGTCATCACCAGGTGTACAGGATGGCAATATACTTATTTATCACATTGTCATTTGAAATTTTGTTAAGGTAATTTTCTGTGTTTTGACGTGTCTTTCATAAATTTCTAATGCAATGAAGCGTCCAGGTCCTGGCCTCCACAAATGAACAAGTAAATTACTGTTTCCCAAAACCTGGCTGTGACACTTGTCTGTTTCTCTGAAAACAGCTTTCTGAACAGTTTTTGCTTTATGGAGTCCATGATCAGGATCAGGAACTCCTTTATGTTTTAGTAACATTTCAGGGACTAAAGACAGAGGAAGTGGGTTTGGGTATAGAAAACATGTTTGCTTGTTTTTTAAATGAAGTCTCTGTACACTTGCCTAGATGAGAAAATGCAAGGTGTTCTTTCAGAACTTGAGCATTCTTCCTCCTTTCCCTGAATGCAGCCTGGGAAACAATTTCAGTGTGGTTTGTCCTCAGAGAAGATTTGCTATTTTGAGTGGTTGGCTCCTGCAAATCCCAAAGTGTCCCTCAACTTGCTCCTTTTTACAACAAGGCTTTTGGCTTATACCTGATGCTATATGCCCTAGGATAACTTCTATGGATAGCATTTCATTAACTGGAAAAAACCCCAAATGCACACAACAACAAAATACCCAGCAAAGACGTTTTTAGATCACAGCTACATTTCAATTCCCAGATGTACACCTTAACCCCCAAATGAAGTTCCTCATTTCACTTAGCTGAACTGCTCCACCTCACCCTCTTACTGCAGAGAATGTTTGACCATTATAGTTTGTGGTGCAAATGACACCAACCTGCCAATTTCTTTGTAGCCCAGTCTGTTGGAGTAGGATTAGCAGTTTATCCCAAGTGTAGTCTGCAAGCATAACTCTTCTCTAAGGGAATTGCATGTTGCTAGCGGAGCGCTGGAATAAGTGTCCACTCACCCTGATTCTTGCACCTCCATGCACACACCAGAAATCTCCTTCCACCCTTGAGAAATAGCTTCAGCCATTCCATCCTTCCTTGTAATTGTCCAAAGAATAACTGTATTTAGGGCTAACAATACCTATAAAAATAATAGTAACACTGAATTCTAAGGCTGGAATGGCAAGTGGCCCTAGTGATAGGATGGCATGCAGGCAGCTGATTGAGGACACAGCCACAACCTTTCATGAATTAACTCTTGCAGATTTACGCTTGTGAATTTACTATTGGATGGTTTTTCTGTGTGTAGGCAAGATTTTCCTGTGTGCAGTGAAGGTACTTCTGTCTCGCCATGTGAAGTGTCCTTCCAACTAATCAGATACCCATGCTGAGAACGAGATAAGATGTGATTTTGTTTTGACTGCCTCCAAGGTCAGAGCTGTTGTTTGCATGGCTTCAAGCAGATTTGGTAGGCTGCTGATACCAGTGTCTGTCTTCTTTTGATGATAAGCTTCCTTTGTCCCTTGGAGGGAGAGAAACAGAGAGGCCAACTGCAAAGAAGCCTGTGTTTTGTAAGGCACTGCAGGTGAATTCTGTGGGTATCAGAGCAAAAAGCTGTGGAGCTGCCTGGAAGGTTGCTTATGACCTAAGCTGCAGGCAGCACGCAGTAGTAGTGCGTTTTGAGCAGTGTTTCCGTATTCTCCTGTGTAAAACAGCCAGGGTCTCTCTGAGAGCTACACAGCTGGACTGGACACGAGCAAGGGCCGAGGGGAGCTGTTGGCAAGGTATGCAGGGCTTCCTGTGGTGTTCTGGGGATGTGGTAAGCCATACTGTGATAGTGATGGGAAGTGGTGGGAGCAACTCATCATCTGGACAGAGCTGGGGACCCTGGCAAGTGGCAACAGGGAATCTGTTCCATGGCTGAGCTAGCACAGGTGGCACATGTCTCTGGCCTCTACAGTAGTGTGGGTGGCGGTAAAAGGGCTCTTGGCACAGACCGGTGCACAGTAACTGAGCTGGGTGAGCACAGCCTACTCTAGGATGGCTCTAAAGTGCTCTGCAGAAATGTTGTGCAGTGATTTCTTTTCCACTGCCTTTAGAGAGGCCACAGGGATGAAAGTCATCTGCGAATTACCATCTGCTGAAGATGTGAGGTGGGCTCTTCCTGCAGCAGGGAAATCTAACCGTCACCAGCCTCTAGCACAGCAGGTTTGGTGCCTAAACAGAAAATGTCTAAGTCCTGCTGTTACCCACCCCTCCCTTGGCTTTTCCAGATGTGTGTCCTTGTCCAGTAATGCCTCCTTGGAGCTGAAACTTGTACCCCATTATTGCATTCCCAGAGGTCACTCCTGAGATCCTGTCTTAGCACAAACACAGTCTTTTGTGGCCTCTCTCCACAGGTAATAATAGCCTCGCATTTTATGAGCTGTTACTTCAGATCTGTGAGGTCAGGAGTATTAATCACATTTTTAAAAAAAAGGTAGCTAGGCCTTGTATGGAAACAAGGCCTCTCTTCTAAACATGGAAATATCATTCCCCATTGTAGCTAAGAGTTTAATTTTTTTCATGAGGACTTAGGCTTCGAGAGCATCATGCAGTAGGAGACTTTTCCTTGTTTATGCCAACCTTTGCTTTGGAAGCCTCCAGTTTTGATGTCTGGATGGGTGTGTCAGGATTTTGCCCCACAGACAGGGTTCCATTGCTACCCACACGGTCATGTGTAGATAAACACCTTCATTTCATCACTGCATACTGGAGCAGAGCTGTTGGACGTGATACCCGAGTCCTGCAGAGAAGCAGTTACTGAAAGAATTAACCTTTCACTGACCCAGCCTCTGTGGCAACTAATCTGTCGCCCAGACCTAGCAGTGTGGTGTATATTTTAGTACAGTCATGGAAGTTGCCCTAGAAGGTCAAGAGCAGAGATCTGTGAGCTTAGTTACATGGCTAAGCAAAATCTATTTTAGGAAGAAAAGCTATTAAACTGCAAAAATCTTATTAGCAGTCCTAAATGGTAGACTTTGCTATTAGTTTTTTGAATTGCAATCTTGGTATGTTTGAGTTCTTTAGATTTATTTGAGGCATTCTTCTGAGAATTGTGCCTACATGGTAGGAATTCAAAGTGACATTTAGTTTAATAAATTGATTCATTACCTCTAGATTTGTTTACCACTCTAATTGTATCATTATATTTCCAGTATCGTTTTGAATTAACTTACACTGTCCCCTCAGATGGTGCTGCCATTTTCATTTTCTCTTCCGTGGGATGTTGTCTCTTTTATAATTATTTTATCAGCATTTAAACAGTGTTTCATGCAAGAATAATAAGCAGAGTAAGGCAGAAGCATTTGTCCCCATTTAGAGTATCTGAAGGTCAGGAAAATGACACAACTTCTCCGGGATTCCTGAGTAAATCAGTAGCAGAGAGCGTTGTGACTGTGGAGAACAACTTTTGCTCTTCTGTCCTGTGCCTGATTATTGGAAAATTCCCATGGCAGTTCAGGCATATGCAGTGTGACTCCTGCAGTAACTGAGTCCTGGGGAAAAGGACCAACCTGGTCACTGGGGCACAGGGCTGAATCCCTGAGCCTTTGGGACTGTGTTAATCCATTTGTTGATCTGTCAGTGTCCTGTCAGCTGGAACAGAAGTTATTTCTGTAAGTAGTCCAGGCCCCTAAGAAGGAAGGCTCATGGATTACTGCTGCCAGATGCCTTTCATGGCATTGATAGTTAATCCTTCATTAGAGGGGAAATCATCATGTTCTTTTTTGTAAATTAAGTTTATTTACTCTGTGCGTATCAGTTAGAGAGCAGATGAATCTGAATGTCCTAAGGGCCGTTTCCCCACTCAGTCTCTATCAAAGGGTTAAAACCTAATTCTCTGGGAGTGATTCTGCATGAGAAGTGAGTCCAGTCGGAGAGTATAAAGAGAGAAATCATGGCAGAAAATGCACTTCCCTGCCACAGCAGACTCGGGCAGGAACTTCATCCTACAGCAGGTGAGTGCAGTGTTTCTCAGAGGCTGAGTAGCCTAAATACAGGAATGACTTTTTTTGAAGTATTGTCCCTGAAGCGCCACATAGGTGTACCCAGGTGGGATTTTGCGTGGCTCACTCAGGTGTGGCTTAGCATCCTGGCCACAGCCAGCACAACTCTCATTACAGCCTGGTTCTTGTATTATGGATCCTGCTTCCCAGGTGGGGATTTTTAGCCTGGTTTGAGTTGCTTCCTCCCATAGCCATGTCACTTCTTTCTCCATTTATGGTTACTGTAGCAGGTCCAGGTGGAGAAATGTGGCTTCTTGTCTTTTTAGCAGGGTGACCTTTGGTCATTCAGTTCACTTTTCATGCTTTTCATTTCAAACAACTCTTTTCTGCTCAAAAAACTCCCCAGCTACTGGGCTGCCAAGCATAAGTTTCTCCACTTCAGTGCTGTGTAGTCACAGAGTAATTTGCAATGCTAGGCATTGGCTGATGTTGTATTTAATATGTAAGGAACACGATGAGATTAACTGGATGTGACCATCTGTTGATCTGCAAAAATTAAGTTGTACTAAGTTTTAGTCACTTTCCTGGTTTAATTAACCATAATCAACTTGAGTTTTTCTTTTTGTAAGACTTTATTATGGAATAAAAGGTTCTCTTGTGAATTTTGTGCTTTTAACTTCAAAATGTAGCATGTGTGATGGAAAGTGTGTTATTCCTGTTCAGCTTGTGATCAATAAGTGTTTTTACAGTAAAATAATCATAGGAGGAAACACAGAGAACACAGTTCCAGGGAATTTTGCTTAAATACTTGAACATTCAAAGTGACTTTGTATCCAGTATACTTTCTTGACAGTTTGGAAAGTGATGGGGAGGTATATTTGCAAAGGATCACAAAGATGTTTTCAAGAGGAATTCTTTGAAAGGAAATGAAGTTTGCAAGGCAGCTACCAACACATGGCTGGGTCTCATCTAAGCATCCTCTTTCAAGTATTTTCCTTTGCTCGCCTTAATTTTTCATTTTGAAAACCTAAGCAGATTCTGGTATGTAGGAAAGCACTTCTGCATCCCCCAGCACTGTCTGAGCAGCCCTTCAGAGAAGGGTTTGATGAGACTGGTCGCACTCCCTGTCTGTGTAGGAGCACGGAAACCCCCAAACCACAGCCTTTTATTTACACAGGCTAAGGCTGCTATACACTTATTATTGTTGACTTTGGACAAGGTAGAATTAGAATTAGAATTTAGCTCTGTGTGAGTGCATAAACCAACGCTAAACTGAATGTTTCATTTCTGGAGAGAAAACTACAAGGGGGAAGTGGTTTCAAGCTGGGGGCTAATTGCTTTGTGTCTGATAAATTGACCACAAAATTTGAGGAGGTTCTGTGGCATGTGGGAGAAGCAAGTCCACTTTCAGTGTTTTGGGGAACTTCTCTTTGCCTGGCAGCTGCTGGCTATACCATAAAATACTTGAAGAAATAACTTAAAGTGCTGTGTCAGGCTTACCTGGGATTTCTGCTCAGCTCTTGGGAGCGGCTGTGCCTCTGCTTGGGCTGTGCCTCCTAAAAACACCCACCTAAAAACCTAAACACCTTAACACACCTAAAAACACCCTGCTCTTGAGGGCAGCCTCTCACTGTATCCATGTTAAGTGCCTGGGTACACTCCAGAGGGACTCAGCAGTTCAGCTGGGATAAGCATCAGAGTTTGTGTCCCTGTCAGAAGACTTGATGTGGGAAACCTTACAAGAGCTGGCTCTGTCCCAGACTTTGTGATACTCGCCAGTTCAAACTGTGCTGCTGATACTAAGGGTCTTTCTAAGATACCAAAGTCACCTTTCCAAAAAATCACTCAGGGTTTGGCAGCTTCCATGTACAGCATGATATGGGATCTTACAGTTCTCTCTATATTTTGAATCCGTGATGAATCTTGGTGATGCATTTAGTAATCTCACTGGCAAATATTTCTCTCTTACTGACTTCTGTCATGTCATACTTCTCTTTTGTTCCTGTTCTTACAGAAATATCTTCTGCCATATATGCTGCATGGTTTAGGGACAGCTGCTTGCTTGCTGTGTCCGTGTTCAGCACACTTAACAAAAAAGTATTCCATGCAATCCATGTGGAAATAACATCCTTAGTGAATGGCAATCTGTCAGTGAATGAATTACCTTTCTTTTGAATGTGTAAATTTAGTCTAAGCGTCAGGCAGAATTTTAAAGAATCTGTCAAAAGAACGTAACTTAATATTCAACAATTTTGTAGATTTCAACATAGCTAGAGAATCTCGTTAAACTTCAGTGAAATCTCTAACTTCCAGCTAACATTAGCTTGCACTTCTGTTGTTTTGTGAGGACACCAGAAAGTTGTACTAGTTTCTATACAGTGACCTCAATTTACAGTGCATGTGGTGGTTATAAACAGTAAATTTTCCAAGGGAACCGATGGGAGTTAAATTCCTGTCTCCGGTTTTGTCAGTAGTAGGTATTTGTATGTCATCATTAAGTCCTTATCCTAAACTTAAAACTTTCTCTGGATTAAGGCTTTGTGTTTCTTCAGAGGGCAGTGATTACCTGGAGGATAGATGCCATCTCTTCCGTATTAGCTAATGTCTGCTGAATGTGTGCCTTTGTTGGTTAACGCATTGTTGTTGTCCAGCTTGTCAGTGATGGATTTGTGTTGCCTTTCCCACTGTCAGACTTCGAATCCCTTCACTGATGTACAGAAATTTGCCAATAATTGTGTGCCAAAATCAGAAATGCTTGTTGGTAACCTCTTAGGTTTGTCACGCACTGTCATGACTTTACTATAAGAAGTCTTTGTTTCTTTCCTACTAGAAAAGTCAAGTGTCTTGAATAAGTTTTTCTGCTTAATTGCAGATTATTTATTTAGTAGATTTACTGATATATATCTTAAAAAGTAAATAATTTATAGATATTCACTGTATAATGTCCTTTAAAAAGGAGTACTTCAAAATACACTGGGTTTCTCCTTGCAAGCACTGTCTGTTAATGCACTCTGCCAGAAATGAGACCCAAGTGATTTTTGTGGGAAAAAAACATTGTGTGGTATACAGGCTCCAGCTGTCAAGACAAAGGTATAGACCTACCTAGATTAGAAGTAAATTCTCTCTGGGATCATTCTGTGCTCATGAATGAGAGAGGAAATGCAGACCATATTATGAACATGTCTGTGTCATAAATAGAACAAGGCTAAAATGAGGTTTCTGTTCATCCTCCTCTATTGCAAGGTATGGAGATGTACTGAACACTAAGGTCTGTTTGGGCTTGGCAGATAACTGGTATTTGATGTCTCTTTCCGCATGAAAGCTGTGCTTGAATTTGACATTTCAGAGACGGAAATGTCTAAAGGACTGGGGAGTTGAGCTGATAATTAAGCAGCACACTTTTGTTTGAGTCAATATTGAATTGATATCCCAAAATAGTGCTAAGAGGCACAATGTTACTGGAGATGGTTGATTTTAGATGAGCTGTGGAACAAATGTCCCGAACTGATGACTAAAATCAGCTGCTACGTTAGATAAGCAAGGTTGTCTTATGCTGAGACATAACACTGCGTTAGGTAATTGTTTTTGGCCTATGTCAAATAACTCACATGCTTTATTGAACAACTTACTCTTGATTTATTTACTGAACTGCTAAAACATGAATTTGCATTATTAAATAAGTGATACTTCAATAAAATTACATGTATGCATAATATATACTTACTCATTTAGGATATTTGTATCCTTTTGGGTTTGTATC
Organism: Origma solitaria; assembly: GCA_013397895.1. Taxonomy (NCBI): domain Eukaryota; kingdom Metazoa; phylum Chordata; class Aves; order Passeriformes; family Acanthizidae; genus Origma; species Origma solitaria. The sequence goes on along the minus strand of VZRL01006828.1, from coordinate 441,703 downwards.
TATACCACAAAGAGCTATTATTTTTATCTGTGGTCAAATTTGAAGTCAGATATGATCTAAAAGGACTGGCTGCTCTCTGGAGAAATGAAGTATTTCTATGTTTGAGCCTAACGCAGTGCAGGCTGGAAAGTACCATGTCCAGAAGTGGCGAGGACTATGGTCAGTTCCTGATGGAGAAGGGAAACTGCTTTTCTTGGAAGCTGTTGGAAAGATGTTATCTTTTCTGTCTGTTTACAAAATAGTTGTCTGTAAAATTAGAACGCATACAATATTTTCTGTGTTTGGGGCAGATCACTCTACTTGTCAGCTATGGTCATAGGCCACTGTAGGAGACAAAATTTTTTTTAAAGATTGTCTCAAGTCATGGCTTAGCCACAATTCACTATCCTGGGATACTGGATGGATAGCTCCTGATGAAAGTTCTTTTTGGCTGGCCTTTCTGAAGAAATACCACATGAATTTAGCTGTTTTGTACTGAGTTAATTCCCCACCTTGTGTTGTGCACACAAGAGCATGTTTAGACTGATAGAAGAGCATCTTGATTTTTATCTGCTGAAGGCTCAGGACATTCCATATTCATGAGGAAGGGAGAGCTTAATGAGTAGATGCTGAGAGCTGGAGTGCTTAATTACTAGATGCTGAGAGCTGAAGTGAGCATGTGCTTTGAATGTTGTTCTTGTTAGTCTCTGAGGGCAACCTTGCTCTGACATCCTGGCTTTGCAGCCTGAAGTTCTCATGCCAATATATATAGGTAAGTCCTGCCAGTCCCTGGGTGAATTTACACTTGAGGATTTCCATTCGGGTATTGATCCTTCCTTTCTTAAAGTCATCATCAGTTTTAATTTCCTGCTGGATCAAATGTCACACAAATATGTGCTGTGGACCTGACCTTTCAGAAAAATCCATTTCAGGCTGAGTGTTTGCACTTCAGTGCAATTCATGATGAGAGGCTGAAAAGAATTCAGTGGCACAGGGCAGTCATTTCTCCAGCAGCAATAGCTCCAAGGTCTTGTTTTTTCCCAAAACAGAGTCCTCACAGTCAGATTCTTTTAAAGCATCTTTCTACATGTTTGACTATGACTACACTAGCAAATGCACAAGGCTTTTCCCCTCTCTCCATAGAAGCAGAGATGGAGATATGTTTCCAGAGACTTTCTCTAAAATCAACTTGGAGATCAGCCAAATTTCAAATAACATGATGGTCATTTTGGTGTCCAGCTTGAGATACTTCAAGGAAGGTTCTTTTTCTCAAATGACAGTAACTTATCTCCAAGATGTGTCATGTAGGGCACAGAAAATAGGTTACTGTAATAATTTGAATTTATGCTTTACTCTTACACTAAATTAGTTACAACAGGTAGCAGTGAAGTCATCACGAATTCTTGCACTACCACTAACCTTTGACATTATGTGACCCTCAAACTTCTCCCTTCACAAGTCATTGAAACACTCATGTTCTTTCTATGCTGTTTATTCTAGGAGATTACAAAAAAGTTCTTCTGTCTGATAGGAGCCAAGCTATTGTTCAGAAAGCAAATCCCTCTTGTCTCTGTCCCCAGGAAACAAGCCCTGACAATTTGATATCTTTTGTGTGTACAAGCTTTAACTAAAAAAGCCACAGTAGGCTTTTAATAGTTAATGGCATTAGGCAAAACTCTGCTTTATTTTTACTTTCTTGAACTCAAAATTTCAGAAGAAAGCTTTTTATGACTGAAGTTTTGAAAATAGGGCACTGTAATATCACTGTACATTTATATAGACAAGCATGGCATGCAATGTTTTTTTTTCCTCTAACTGAATCAATATTTTGTATGTCTCAAGACCTGGTAGTAATGAAGGATATGGAGGAGTGGATTTCTTATGGCCAGTCTCTCTGGGGTTTTGTTTATTTATACTTTTCCCATCTTCCTATCAAAAGGGGAAAAAAAAAGGAAAAAGAAAAAAAAATCCCACCTGAAATTCCATTGCAATAGACAAGGAGTTAGAAGCCTTCTTGAGAAGTTATTGTGACTCTGTCTCTGTCTTTGTGGATCCACTAAATCATTTCTTCAATTCCATGCCACTGGGTGTAATTGTTTGTCAAGACTAGGTGAAGTTACAACGCCTGCTTTGTCAGAATGTTTGCAGAGTTTCATGTTCATGCCAGAGAGTGTGTTTAAGATATTTTCAGTCAATTGGTCTCTTTTAGTCTGGTGAACAGTGACAGGACCTGAGGGAAGAGCATTAGGCTGAGCCAGGGGAGGTTTAGGTGTTGGACATGAGAAAAAGGTTTTTCACCCAGAGGGTGTTTGGGCACTGAACAGGACTCAATAAGACATTAAAATCTCATTAAAATGCAATTACGTTCTGAAACTTAGCTCCTTCATTTGGCTTTGCTCAGCCTGTGCACCAACCAAATTTTCTGCAGCTAGGTTTTTCCACTGTCCTGGCTGGAATGAACATAAAACATTTTAGTGTTTAAACTCACCTGCCAGTTTGATGGCAGTTTAAAGGATAAATTGTCCCGTACCAGCTCAGTGCAGGAACCCAGATCATCCAGACACCCACACGTAGTTTTTGTGGGACTCAAGGTGCACAGGGTTCATGAACAGAAGCAGTGGCCAGCAGAAGAGTTCTTACATTTCATTAAAGTTGGGCATGATGGTAAATTTAGCAGCTATGATAGAGTTTTTTGTCTCACTTGAGGATAGATGGATCCCACGGTTTCTGGTGTTGGTATATGGAAGACAGACGTATGAATTTGAACTGTTGCTCATCAGTCTGTCAAGTCAGACCTGTGCTTTAAAGAGGCACTGGTTAATGTTGTTTTACTTTCAAGGTTGGGTAATCATAATTTCTGTTTTGTTCTAAAACAAGGAGTTTCATCAGGGGAAAAAAAGGAGAATAAGGTTATTCATCTTTTTCTCTAATATTCTGTTACATCTTCACAACTTGCAGAGAGGATTTCTGCTTTGGATTAAAATGTCTGAATACAAATTATTTAAACTGAAAGTTGATGAAGGAAATTCAGGTGGGTTTTGTTAGAGACATAGATTAAATATGTCAATTAGTGTGCAGCTCATTTGCAGCAAAGCGGAAAATTTAAGAACGCAAAGTGTAGTGGAAGAGCCATGAATTTTATCATAATTTTTGGTGTTGTGCTTGTGAAGAAATGCTAACTGGAATCTTGATCAGGAATGATAAGCTACAGTCCTATCACCCACCTGAATAGAGAAAAGCATGCTGTGAGGTGATGAGTAGCCAGGAGTTTCTGTTTGAATACACTATGGAAGTGCATTTAGGGTATTCATCTGAAACATCAGAAGGCTAAAATTTTACTATTTAGCATTTTCCTGAAAAAGCAAATATAAAGCATCCAAGCAGGAGGATGCTTCTAAAGAAAATCCAGTGGGTTCTGTTGCAAGGCCAGTCTGCCTTTCATATTCTTTCAGCTCCCAAGCTGAGAGTAAGGATTTCAGAAACTGTGGCTAAGAGAAATGCACAAGGGAGTAGAAGACTGTTTCACTTTGAAATTGGTCCCCAATTTTATTTTACTTTTTTTGTCTGTGTGTGTGTTTGGAATGTGAATGTTCTTGTGAGGTTGGCCATGGCATTCTCAGCTCAGAAAAATCGGATTAATCCTAGTTTTTTGATGTTCCTCCTGGGAGAAAATTCTCTCTTAAACAGTTGGTATGAATTTAATCCTTTTGCATTCCATTCTCAAGAATGCTGGAACCACTGTTCGCAAGAAATCCAAGATGCTTTTAAAAGGACAAAGGCAATATTTCGTTCAGAGTTCAGCCTGGGTACATCAAGGTAAAGGAAGGGTGTTGGGTTAGACAGGAGGAGTCTACAAAGCAGAAAAGACACCTTTCAGGACTGAATGGCAGACATTCTGTGCCTTCTCCTTTAATGGATGGGCGATAGGAAGCTGCAGAGCTGTTGAGCCTGGTGCTTCAGGATATAATCCCCCTTTGCTGCAGTCTTGCGCTTGTGCCTCTCCAAGGGTGTGAGCTGTGGTGCTGCATCGCCAGCACAGCCTGGTCCCTCTTTTTCCCCTGCAGAGTGGATCCCTGCAGGAATTGGCCTCTCTGTACTTCAGTTGTAGTTTTGGATTGGGGTTTTTTTTCTGGATGCTGGCAAGTTCTTAAAATCTCTCGCTGATGCTAGAGGTACCAGCAGCATCAGTCTGTGGGTCACTGAGCCCCTGAGCAGGCAGGACAGGGCACTGGGCATCCCTATGGGTGTCATGGATAGAGTCCTTCAATAAAGAGGAAAGAGGACTTCATTTCTGCTGCTGCCAAGAAAATACAGTGGATTAGGATCTGGTTGGGGCTACAGGAGTAACATTATGGGATAGTACACTGTAGTTTTGAGACTCCAAACAAGTGTAGATCCAATTACTTTTGACCATTTCCAGAGGCTGGAATATACAGGATATACACATCAGTTGCATAAACAGCTTTCATCTTGGACATGCCAGAGTCAGCATTTTTGGTCAGGTAGACTGGGTTCTGCTCCTTCCAGCTCCTGTGACACCTGCCAAGTAACAAAGGGAAAAAGATGGGGAAAGAAGTGGAGCTCATATTCCAGCCCCTTGAGTTGGTTGTTCACAACCAGGCCACATCATGCAGTCCTAGCATTTCTTGGACTGTATATGCAAGTCAAGGAAACTTGAGAAGGCATAATCTGAAGCTATAAAACAATAAGGTAAAATAGATTATGGTTTGCACAAGGAAAGGAATACGGATTCATAGCTGCAATGGACTTCATGCTGAGCACCATTTTCAGGTTGGTGTACTCAATGCTGGTGTCTGTGGTGTGAATAGATGTCTGATTTTTGGAGATTGTGACCTACTTATGCTGCATTGTAATCATAACAAAAGTATTAAAAGGAAAAAAAAGTAGAAGTGAATATTCTAAATGTCATTCACAAGTGTCCTGCAGTCCTGCTGAAGATTCAGAAAGGTCCTTCTAATTTTCTTTTTGTTTTTCTAATATTTCTTATCTGAGATTACTTTATTCCCAAATCATGGTCATTTATTTTTGTCTGATCTTGTTAATTTTGTATTTAAAATACAGTCTCACTAAAAATTAACATTTGCAATAAAACACAAATGCAAGTGCTATTGTATCCCAAAAAACCTTTTAATGAGGCTTTAGTTAATGAATAATAACTGCATTAACACACAAGTAGGAAAACCCTGCAAGATCCAGTATTGTGTTGTGCAAGAAAGGGATTTGAATTACAAAGTAGATCCAGAACTGCTATATAATGATGAAGCTCCTTTTGTTAGGAAAGCTTCACTTTCTCCTAACAAGGTAATAACCATTTTGCTTTCCTTCTCTGCAAAATCAGGCTGATTGTGTATTGGCTGACTGGGTGTTTACCTGAGCTAAAATACTGCTCTGGAATTCACACTGTAAATAAACTAGCTAGACTTCTGGGATTAATCCTCTCTATCTGGAGAACACCCTCCAATTTGTCATAACATGGTAACTTGGTACATACGACATAATCTGCCAAGCAAATATTACATAATCTGTTGAATTTAAACATGCAGGACATTAAAAGAATATGGATAAATCTGGCAGCACCTGAGAGGAGGACCATCACATGTCATCTTTTTTGTTGTCTCTTTAGGGAATAAATCAAGTCACCACTTTTTTTTATTCTTGGATCTGATATGTGTTGTGTTTATGCATGTTTCTTGTTCTTTTTTGTGTGATACCTTGCAGGATCCTAGTCCACTGAAATGAAAAGGAGCTACAGTGCAACATGATAAATAATTTTTTTCAGTTTTTATTAGGCACAAAAAGGACTCAATGGTGGTGCATGATTTTTCCTCTATACTGTATTTACTACTACTGTATTTAATAGCTGTGACAGTATTTTGAGATTTTATGCTTGTATCTTTATTTTTTGGTCTTTTCAGGGTGAGAACTCTAGAGGATCTGAAAAACAGGCCAGTTTAAGTTAACTGAAGACAGTCTTTACTATGTCTTAGAAAAAAAAAGTAGTGTTCTTCAGACTTTTAAACTGTGGTATAGTCTAAAATGTATTGTAGTTCAGGTTGTTGCATTACTTGTGTGGATGCCTTTTTGGGGAACATACGGTGTATGCATGGCTGTGTTTTGACTGTAGAAAACCAGAGTTTCTGTTTACCTCCAAGTTCAGATTTAGGTTTTGAATAATGATGCAAACCTTAAGAATAAGTTTTCAGTAAAATCTGCCTGTGTCTGGCTTTTGCATTCATCAAGTTTCAGTTAAGTCCCCTTTACAGTTGTGTGTCCTCATTCTGTAAAATGTGATCTGCAGGAGTAGATTAATTCAGAGTACTTGTTGCCAGGATTTCCTAGCCCTTAAGAGATTTCTCTTTAGAAATCTAGCTGTTTCAATGCCCAGTACTAAGCATGGCACTCTTCCAGGAGCAGTATTCCTGCTGTAATGAACAGAGATATTTACTTTAGATATGACTAGGATAAAAAATGGGAATGTAAGAAGCTGGAAAGAGGCGAACACAAGACTGACAGGATTTCTAGGTGCACTGCATTTGTGCTTGAAGTACTTGTGCCTGCCCTTGGCTCAGAGAAAGGGCTTCAAAACGCCACTCTTTTTCTGGAAGGGTTTGGCATTCTGCAGTGCTGGAAAGGTGGTTTGAATCCGCACGTGCTCTTGCACTAATATAGTACCTTGTAGAATGGAGGTGAAGCAGCGCTGCAAGTCTGAAAACCTGGAGCTATGGCAAGTCAAGTTCTGGTTTTGACCTTCTCAGTGTGGGCCCATCCTTTAAAAAAACAGGATCGTTTTTAAAAAGGATAAAAAGGCAGTGTGTTCCTTTTTAATCTAATCCTCTTCAGACCTGTCCAAGGCAGCGGGTTGTAGTGTGTCATCTGCCTTCTCCTTAGAGTCACAGCAACACTTGGGTGTATCAAGTGCTATTGCCACAAATGTGGCACAGTGTGTTCCTGAAAATAAGAATGGAGTCATCCCCATTTGTTCAAAGCACCCTTATCTGTCTCTGCATTTATTCTCTCCATCATGGTACAGTAACTGCTGTGAAATTTCCAGCGCCTGTATCAAGTTACAGATTAGTGCAGGCCCCTGTGGTTCTTGGAACAGCATGGGGCTGTTTTTGTTTACTGATGACATTTATCCTCTCATTTCCTTTTGGAAGCATGACAGCTTCTCACTGTCTCAGGGGGAATGTACTTACAGGACCTTCTTTTCATGCCATGTCTGACAGCGAGCGCTGCACTGCACAGTATCCATGTCTGCTTGCTATGGAGCTGCTGCTTGTGCTCCCAGCAGTCGGACTGTCAGGAGCTTGGCTGGACATGGAAGCAAAAGGGTTTCTAAGTGCAATTATCTTCTCTTGCAGGAGGAGACCGAGAGCGGATGACAGCTAATCATGAGACCTACCTTCTCATGGCGAGCACGCAGAATGACATGGAGGATTGGGTGAAATCCATCCGCAGGGTTATATGGGCACCGTTTGGAGGAGGTGAGTCACTGAGGGAACATGCAGTGCTCACAGATACACAGACACGTAGGGGTTCTTCTGTTATCTCTCAGTCACAGCCAGAGTTTTGAAGTGATGAGGAGAATGGTCTAGATCTTTCCAGAAAAGTGGAGTAAACATGTTTCCATGCAGAGGGCTCAATTAAAAGACTTTGAACTATCTGGAATCACTTCCCTTGATGAGTATAGCACATGGTAGTGTGAGGTGAAGTTTTCACAGAAGATTGGTCTTGTATGAAATTGGCTTTCCTGCAGAGAGAGGCAGGGTAATTCCTTTGGTCACCAGCTGAAAAACCATCCATGTGTTTCTTAAATGCCTGTTTGAAAATCTGTCAGCAATTCTCCTGCCAGTGACAGCTAAGACCAGTAATAGTATTATATAAAGCTGTGCCTCAGAATATTGGCACTAACAGTATAGGAATTTGATTGGCATCTCCCATGATTTTAGTAGTACTGGACCAAAATTTATTGTTGGGAGTCTAGTTGTTTTTTTAAAAAGCGCTCTTATGCTGCAGGGGCTGCAAATTATTACAATAATTTTCAGCATTACTATTCTGGTGATTATGTCTCTATCGTAATATGAGTATGATTGATACATTTGCACAAAATGTCTCTGTGTTAATCACACTATTCCTTGGAGCTCTTAAATCTCTACGTCTGAGGACAGAAATATTTTTCCACAATATAAGACTGCCTGTATTGTATCAAACGATGGGTCTGGTCTGCAGGTCGCTGGAAAAGTCAGGAGGGCAGGATTGTCTGTGCAGTTTCATGACCGAGAAATGCACTTATCACTGAAAACTCTGATTGCTGACTTCAAGTGACTTTTTCTCAACTGCCAGATAGACCACAGGAGGGAGGAAGGAGAGACTGATGGAAACTACCATTTGAAAAAAAAACCTCTTCTTGTAAGCCAGCCATCTTTCTTTGTGCTTTATTCAGGTCATGCAGTGTATAGGAGAGGACTTTGTCCTCACTGGTGGGCTGCACTGAGGGACTTGGTCAGCTAGGGCCTGCCTGGCATCTCTGAAACATGACTGCCTTCTCCTTGGCTTCTCCTGGGGAAATGTGCCTTGGAAAGACGGTGCAAAGCAGTCATCTCACTGGCATCTGGCCCTTCATGTTAGATAAGATGGCAGAGTCCTGAATCTGGGAATGTAGGTATTAGTACACTTTAAAAAAAACAACAAAAACCCCATACCAAAAAACCCCAGAACTCGCAAAGTGAAAGGTTTATCTTAAAAGGCACAAACTGCTACAGGTATATGGAGTTGGTTTGGGAAAGAGAAGGTACGAGGAGCAATTAAGCCAGGTAAGTAACCTGGGTTTTTATGTAGCACCAAGATTACCCATCCCCAGCTTTCTCTTTGCAGAGCAGGCCTCTAGCTGTGCTCCTGCGTGTTCTCCTACTCCAGCCCAGTAGCAGCATAAACTGCTGTGGCACTCATATACTTGGGGGCTTAGCAGGAGTGGATTTTTCAAAGAGTGTCTTCGTGGATTTTTGCACTTGGCTTCCTGCACCACGGTATCTTTCTGTAGCAGATAATAAGAAAAGGCAGCCTTGCTGATCTTCTGCAAGTGACGAAGTCTCTGCATGTCACAGGCGGGGAGCTGTGATTAGGTGAAACTAAATTCTAGCCCAAGTCCATGCACAGAGCTACAAATAGAAACCAAATCTCCCAAGTCCTGACCCTGTGCTTTCTTCACCAGCTCCTCATTTGCTTTTATAGGGCAAGAGCTATTTCTGATTTGCAGCTGGGAATCCTTCCAGCCACCAAGAAAATTCTCAGAACCTCATCATTGTTGTAGGAATGTTTAATGAGAGTTACTGAGGGAAGCACCTCACTGAGGATTTTGCTTGCTGATTTCTATAAAACTAGAGGGGTGCAATCCTAGCATTACCTTTTCAATTCATTTGTAGTAAAACACATCAAAATATACTCCTGTTTTTCTTTTTGGGTTTCTTGCGCAAGAGTAATAATTCAGTGTTTTTTGTATGGGGACGCAAACAGTTAACTCCCTGGAAGACATGAGAATAGATGGAATGAAATTTAGGGTGTAGTGTTCATGGAGAAGGTTTGACTGTGATAACAAGGCAAAGGCAGTGTCATGGGATGTGTCACCATTAACAACTGAGTTTCCAACATGTCCCCCATTTTATTAACTACTTGATGGTCAGAGCCATCTTAGCAAGTATAAATAAATCCTATTAACTGTTCTGTAATTATGAATGTCCAGACACACTCATATTTTTATTATCCTTTACTACGTGGATGTTGCTACAGCTGACCGTTTTTATTATCCTTTGCTATGTGGCTGTTGCTACGGTCTGACCCTTCTTAAGACAGCCACTTCTGGCCTAAGATGCCGTAAGAGCCTGCCATTATGAGCTGTAGCTGCTGAAGTTAAAAATGGTTTTATATATTATAATAGCTGTAAAAAAGATACAGGAAAGTTGCAATCACATGATGACGACTAGCCAGTAACAAGTAATCACTTGCAACACAAAATTATTTCAAACAGCTAATTAATCAAAACCCTAGTTTTATATTAGCTTCCTAAATTTCAGTACTTAATGGTAAACCACAATAGCCTGTTGTCACACGAGTCAAGTGCCACTTTGAGTAACGTGAATTTTCTGGCTCTTCTAAGTATTGTAAGTAAGCTCTGTGTGTGTGTATGTGTGTGCAGCGGATGTGTACAAGCCTTGGTGAGCCACTAATATTTAAAGTTTGTCTGGCAGTGGGAGAGGACTCCTGGTACCAGAGCAAGGAGCTCTGTGAATGATTAACCTTATCATTAAATTGTTATTTGTTAACCTGTGCTAGAAAGAGAAGGTGGGAGGGGGGCAGATGGGAATCTGCTAAGCTCATCAGAAACAGGTTGTTTTTTGCACTGAAAGAATGAGGTGACTGTGGAAAAAAAATCTGAAAGGGAAAATAAATGTAAATGAGGCAGGGCATATAATGCCTGTTTGCACATGAAATTCCCTTCCCGATTAGATTAAAAAGGCAGTTTTTTACAGGGCCCTGCAACTAAGGGGGGGAGGGAGTAGGCGAGAAGAGGGAGCATGAGCATTTTAGCAGGGGTAGCGGTGTAAGGTCTGGCACCTCCTGCAGGAGCCAGGCGCAGCCTGCTCGCTCTCCCCGGCGCCGCACATGACAGGAGCCTGAAGTCAACTNAGCGCGGCGCGGCCCCGCCGCCAGCGCCCGCCGAGCGAGCGAGCGGCACAGCATCCCCGCCGCAGCCACCGATTCCTCCCTCGGCAGCGCCCGGGATCCTGCCGGCAAGGATGCGCCGCTGCCGCAGCTGACGCGCCTCTCCCGGGAGAGCTCCTGCTAGTTGGAAGGCAATAAAACCAGCGAGAAGCCCGTGAGAGCATCACACGAGGAGCTGGCTGTATAAAAGGACTTTGGAGAGGATTCTGGTTTGGACAAAGAGCCTTTCAGGCGAAGGGACTGTTATTTTTGCTTCTCAGTTGCAGAAATAAAGGGTGCCAGCGAGGAGTGTTGTATCCTGGAGGATTCTTCCGTGGCCTTTTTGGTATTGTTCTTCTCTTTCCCCTTGCGCACCACATAGTGCTGAGCTTCTGCTGTAGAATTAGAGTCTCTGCCTCAGCCTCCTGTTCCAGCCGGGAGGAAGAGGTCTTTTTCCCCCTCCATTTGTGGAGGCACTTCTGTTTGAATGGAAGATACATCTTTTTGCTGAAACTCTTTTGTTGTGACATTGCATAATAGGCAGTTGTCTCACCGCAGGAAATAAAAGAAACGAAAGGAAATTGATGGAAGGAAATTATTCCCCAAAGCAAAACTGAAGCAGGGAAGAGAGCATCAAAATCATTTCAAACACTACCCGAGATCTAGAAGACCACAAATCTCCTAGCTCCAGAGAAAAACACACTATTATAGAACTCTTCAGCAGTCAGTAAAGATGAGCAATTGTGGTGTTTCGTCTGGATGCTGCTGCTAAAGGAGAGCTTTGGAGGGACGTGGTGGCTCTGGCCTGTATGATGCCTGAAGACAGAAATGCTGGAGTGCGCAGCCCAGGTGCCTTAGCAGCAGCTCCCTTCATCCCTAAAACTACTTACAGGAGAATTAAGCGGTGTTTTAGTTTCCGCAAAGGTAGGTCTGTTCTGTCGCTCTGTTCTGCTTTGCTGGTGAAGCCATGGCTTCTGAGAAGTCAAGGGGGCTCTGTGTGCAGGGGCAGATGACAGCACCGAAACAAAAGGCATTAAACAATGCAGATGTCAACATTCCACAAATGATTTATTTACTCCTTTGTTCATTTGTTTGTAGCTGGCCAGCAGATACTGTCTCTACATAATAGCTCATGAATGCAGGAATGAGGTGGAATGAGACAAGATTATTGCAGTGCCTCTGAGCAGAATTGAGTGAGAGCACTGAGGGAATCAGACCTGAGATGCTCTGAGTTGCCTGTTTGGCAGAACATCACGAAAAAGAGTTTATATATGCCTTTTGTCTCTGTGGGAGGAGGGAGGGAAAAGAGAGGGAGCAAAGCAAGGTGATAAATGTTCGTCTGCAGGAGCCTGAGTCCTTGGTTTCAGAGGTTTCTGATGAAGTGTAGCTCTACAGTGCACTGTCCTGATGCATGTGCTGCATTGCCACTTCATCGTGCTGCCTTGCAGCCTGCATTTGCGTTTTCACCTGCTGCATAGAGAGGTTTATAGGCAGTTGTGTTCTGCATTGCACATACTTCTGTTGAAGCAGAGTGTGACAATACTCGGGGAAAGAGAGCAAAGAGGAGGCTGGGAGGCAAAGAGAAGTCATATGTCAATGGGAAACACATGTCTGAGACAGAGATATGAGGAGTGATGGTAAGGTGCTATGGCACTTGGGATGGGTGGGGAGAAACTGTTTCCATGACAAGGACAAAAACTTTGTGGGGGGGAAGAAGAGGCTATTAATGCTGTTTTAAAAGCTCTGCTGGACTGAGAAATCTAAGTGAAAGGGCTAAATTGTCATGTTTTTCTGAAGCGCGAGAAATTGTTTTACACGGGACTTACACGAATTCTGTCACCTTCTTCTCCTTCCTCAACTGCTCCTCTGTGCTGCCATTTGCCCTTTTGCAAGACCACGCAGCTCTTTGCTCCCAAGCCTCAGCAGTGATGTAGTGACATCATTGCTTTCTAGGGTTGGCGAGCCAGCAGTCAGGGGCGATGTCTTGGAACGAAGGATCACAGCCAGTGAGGGGCTTGCTGCAGAACTGCTGCAGAGATCAGCTATCACCTGCAGCTGAGACGGCGCTGGGAGCTGTTTGCCCCCTGTACCCCCTCCCCAAGGCACTTGGTTGCTGGAGCTCAGTCCTGCTGGAGGCTGGCCAGGAGGATGTGCATGTGTATTGCATTTCAAGGTGTCGGTGTGAATTAGAGCTGCCTGTGCCCCATTTATACCCTTAACTATTTGAGAAATGTTTGGAAGTTGAATAAAGGATTAAGTGATAATTTAGCAGACAGCTGCCTTTGTGCCTTAGCTGCTCCAAGAAGAGCTTCAGCTGTTGATTCTTCCTCCATATGTTCTCATACAGAAACTCTCCATGTCTAAAACTCCCAGCGAAGCAGCAGTGCTTGGGGCAAAGGACAGAGTGATGGAGGTGATGCTGCTCATTTGCTTTCCTCTATGTAAAATTCGTTTCAGTTGCTTTCTTACATACATGTTCTGTCAAGGGCCCTGGATCAGAGGTGCAGATTGCCAGGGCATGTGTTTGACTAAAGGTCCATCTCCCACTAAAGTCAATGGAAAGATGAACACTAACTGGACTCAGTCAAGCCTTTACTGTGATTGCACTGGCGCATTAGGCTAACTATACTTGTCTTATTAATTGGTTTACTGAATGATTACAACTTCATTTGCAGATTGTATACCTAAGTATAAAAACAGGCAAAACTAGCCTTCTGCAAACCTAATCCATACTTGCATAAAGCAGATCAGTTAGTTCTAAGCTGCACAATATGATGCAGAAAATAAAATAAGGGAAAAGCATTGGCTAGTCATGGGAAGAAGTACAAGAGAATCAAGACATCATCATCTTCACCAGTGATACCAAGTATAGAACCCTTCCTGGAAATCCAGATCATAGTTCCATTGTGATTGGCACCAGAAAATTATATGCCAGTCGTTTGGGGTTCATGTCCTAGGAGAAGTGATTGCTCGGAGGGCAGCATCTGAACAGAGGCAGAGCCAAGTGTCTCTAAACTCCAGCTTGGAGAGGATGTTCTCTGTTTATGTAGCACCACAGGAACCTCCACAGAGAACAAGCATGGTCAGTGGAGAAAGCAGTATCTGAGGGTGGCATGTAGTGGTGAGAACATTCAAAATATGGTGAATTTGGGTGGCCAGAGTTGTGGAGAAGGAAGGTGGCATTGGCTGTGGCAAGAGAAGTAGTGCAGGCTCTGCTGTGATCAACTGTGACAGGTTCTTGATGACGTTTATAAAATTGTCTCCTTTCCTTTCCTGTATCTAGTTGTGCTCTTATTTCAGGGTTGTTTTTCCTCAGCAGGTTATTGGGGTGTGCAGATGTTCTGAACTCCAGGGTGGGAGTTCATCTTGCTTTCTTTACTGCCAGAATCACACTGACTATGGGCTTGAAGAGAAGAAAATTCTTCTGGCAGGAACAAAATTCTGCTACCACTGGTTTTGGTGGGATTTTTCCTCTCTTGTACATCATAAAATTCTGTACAGAAGAAGTAAATATTCCCTGTCTTTGATCCACTGAAAACAGCACTTACTGCTGGGGAACATCTGAGCAGAAAGCTGATGGGAAATAATAGTTAAAACCCACATATTGGATGTTTTTTGGCCACAATAGCCACTTCTTTGCATTATTCCAGGACCTTTGTTCCCAGCCCTGCTGTTGAAAGCCATTCATCCGATCTGTTATTTTCTGTCAATGAATTACTGATGAAGAATTGAGAGCTGTTTAAAATTCACATCCGAGGTCTAAGCTGAGATCAGTTCCTTGGACCTTAACTGACCCTTTCTGATCAGTACAGCCCATGGAACCAGAACTTGCTTTGGAAGCACCAGGATCCTTTGCAGCACGTTGGGAGAACATGTGCGCAGACATGGGCCGTCTATGAAAACATCAGCCCTCAGTGCTTTTTGCTGTCTGAAACTTTCTGGCTCACTGAGTGGCAGGTGGGCTTTTTTGAGATACTCCTTATTTCAAGCCATTCCTTATGGAGCAAGGTGGAAAAAGGGCCACCTAGATTTTTCTCCTTTTTTCCTCCTGAATCAGAAGTCAGTAGACTTTAGATACGACCCTTGCCTGTGTTCAGTTAGCTGAGGAAATCACTGACTGATAATATTCTTAAAGCCATACTCTAACTGTGAATACGTACCATGAAAAATAACCACAGTGCTTCCACAACTCTGAGAAGACACAGGCAGAGTTTGCGTATAGCACTGTAGTGTTTTCTGTAAGGTTTCTGAGTATCTGTTAAGCATGGAAATCCAGTTGCTCAAAGTGTTTACAAAACTTCTGCCACGGGAATGTTCTAGTTAATGAGTAACTGCTCAGCATGCCCTTTACTAGCATGTGATTTTCGTCTTTGATGTTATGCGTGATCTTGGCTTAATTGGATATAGCTTTACAGACCTGCAAGGGCTCTCTGAAAAAGCAGTTCTGCTGATTAAATCTAATGACTGGTCAGAACTGGATCCTGTACACTTCCCTGCCTTCCACCAGCTGTGGGGAAGCCAAGCCAATGCTGTTCTGAATCTTATGGTTTCTTGTTGATATGTTTGTTTCTCCTCTGGCGCCCTATCCCAAGGATAAACCAAACCACAGGTGAGCTCTTGTGCATCTGTGCATTTCTGGATTTTGATGACATTGAGGTTTAGGAGGATCCACTTGAGTTTGGATTACGACATGAGTTAGGAGGGCTCTCTTTTATTTCCTTCTCCAACAGCAATGTTCTTGTTTAGTTACTCTAGTGGAAATTGACTGTAAAGACATAGCATTTGAGATTATCTCCATGATTTTTTTATGGTCAAGTGTCCATTACCTGGACTGTCTTCCTTTCTCCTTTGTAAAAGAGAGGTGCAAGTAGTTACCAGTTGTAGCTGACAGTGTTCACTGTTGTCTCTGCCAAACACTAAGGTGTGTTTGCCATTGCAGTTCTTCACATCATTGTCTTTGCTTCTTTATAGTCAACCTCTTAATGTTTGTAGACTGTTCATCTGCAGTATCTGTAAAGTAGTTAGCTGTGGCATAAAGAGGGGATAAAAGCATGAGAAAGGGGCAGTGGAAGAAGGTGCACTTTACCCAGCAGACACTAGAAGGATGATGAGCCAAAGCTATAGCAACATGATGTGGAAGGAGAGTTGTCATGTTTCTGCCACTTGTGCCCCTGGCAACAGAGTACCTTTGCCATGAGGCATCAGCAAGTCAATATTTGTGCAAGCTTATCATGACTGATTCCTTTCATGGCCAAGTGCTGCCTGTGTTCTACATTTGTTGGGTGGTGGAAATGCTTGCTTTGGAGAAGTTCAGCCTACGTCTTGACACCAACCCAAGCCTGCCGGAGATTAATTTCATTGCGAAACAAATCGAAAACAGTGTTTAAGTCTAGTTACAGACATCTTAGTGCTTTCTGGTTCCCACCTGTTTTCAGTACATTTTGTGCTGTGGTGCATCAGCAATTTATAATAACATTAGGAAGGGTTTTTGTTCGCACTGCACAAAATGCCCTTATTCTGGTTTTATTCATTATCTATTAGATATGCTTTGAAAACCAGTTTTAAAATGAACGAAAAAAAAGGAAGCATCCAAAAAAATGTATTAATAGAAAGTGATGTGTTTTGACTGCAGTGTCACTACTAATAGGAGTTTCAAAGCACTCTGGTAGGTCTAAGAATTTACTGTCTCCTGCAGATGTACGCTGCAATATGCACATTACTGATTAAAGAAAGTTAGCATGGTGAGAAGAAGGTATAGCCAGTAGGACAAAGCTTATTCATGATAATTTTACTGTCAGTGGACGTGAGTTGTAATTACACATACATGATAATTGTGTAATTGGAACATCCTATCGTATTTTGTTTGAAAAGAGGCAAAAAGTCTTGTCTTTGAAAGCAGATCTCTTGGGCTCTTGCGAGGAAGCTCAGGCTATGTTCGTAGGGCAAATGGGAATATGATGGCCAAGTCCTGCACCTAAGAAGGAATAACCTCAGGGAAACAGCTCTGGGGAAAGGACCAGGGTGCCCTGGGTGACAATAAGCTGGACATGGGCCAGCAGTGCACCTGGCAGCAAGGAAGATTTGACAGCACTCTGGGCAGTACCAGCAGGAGCAGAGCTAGCAGAAGGAGGAAAGTGATTAACCGCCTCTGCTTAACATTTTTTAGGCTGTATTCCAAATATTGCATCCTTTAACAAACAAAATAAAGAACCACCAAAAACAGGAGGTGGAGATAGTACTAAAGGCAGTTGAGCAAAGGATCCCAAAGGTGTTGAGGAGCTAGAACACGTGCCCTTTGAGGAGAGGCAGAGAAAGTGAGGCTTGTTCAGCCAGGAGAAGTGACAAACTGGGGGGCACTGAACAGCAGCCTTTTCGTATATTAAGAATGACTTTCCAGAAATCCCCAGACTCCCATAATCACACAGATTCCTTAACTGACTTTCAGTGGGCCTTCCTCCTTAATTCCACTACCTTGAGAAGGAAGGTGTAGCAAATGGAAGAAGCTGAGGATTTTCTTTGTGTTGATCAGCTGCAGCCCTTAACTTGCACAAATACAGGAAACCCAAATTAAATTAATACTCCTCCCGTCCTTGTAGTCAGTTGGAGGAGGTTAGGAGGGTATGCAAGAATTAAGAAAACATACTTAGCATTCTTAACTTCTCTGCCAGCCTGCAGGACCCAAACTTCATGGATGCTGCATCAGTCAGTATTCTTCTAAGCTTGACTCACTCTGAAATTTCAAAAATTCTGTCTTTAATTGCCTATTGTTGGGCTTTGGGTTTCTATGACATGAAAAAAGGAGAGCTAATAAACAATGACTGTGTGATGTTCATTCCCCTTACCTACTGCTGGTTTTGGCATCCCCAAGTGTGGGTGCCATGGAAATCACAAAATACACCGCTCTGCATCTCAGAGATTCTGTGGACATCTTAGCAGGACGTCAGTTACTCTCTCCAGTTATTTCCTCTGCTACAGTAAAAATAATTGCTTTCTAAGTACAAACCCCAGACCTTCCGTATGGTTAACTTGAGACTTGCCTTATGTCCTTGAGCATTTGCAAGGCAACTGTCCTACCTACAACTGAGGTGTAAGTTACCTTTCTGTTCAAGGAAAAATGTATACATTAAAAGTTACCTGGATGGATGCTTTGATCTGAATTGTAATCTATGGGTGAATTAAGTTTTTAGGTCAAAACTAAAAGCTGTCTAGCTCAATTTTGGGCTTTTTTTAGAAAAAGTAAACCAAAACAACTCTGTTTTTCTTGGTGTATATTTTTAAACCAGCAGGAACTGTGTGCTCAGTGAAGGGCACAATTTACTGCCTTTTTTTTTTTTTTACTTTATAGTGTATGTCATTGCAAAAGTGAAGTAGTCATTTGGTCTTTAATTTCTGTTCGTGACTGCCTTAGATCTATTCATTGTCTTGCTATATATAGAAACTGAATTGCCTTGCATCAGCCCCAGTACTGTTCAGCAAGTGGTGGTCTCAGGAGAGAGTTTCCAGCACAGATGACATGCCTTTAACATTATTGTGCTGCTCTGCACTTTGAAAGGAGAGGCAAAATAAGCTATGAAGAGTAGCTGTCGTTACAGTGGTGGCAATGATACCCTCAGATCAGGGTTGAAATGAATTCTGTCAAAAAACCTCCATGTTTTTCTGAGCTTAAGGACAAATGCAGGTTTTCTGCAGTTCATCTGACATATTTCACCTTTCATGTCAGGACCTTATTTGCATGCACAAAATTTGTTATTGCTAAAGCAGATGGTGAGAATGCAATTGCTAGTACATTATGGATTTATCATTTATCATTTAGTAGGGACAAAATGCTGAGTTATATTTGTCAATATTTCCCCCACATGTGTACAGATAATGTTTATCAGTCTTTGGAACTGATAAAGGAAGTAGTTAATAATTAGGCATTAACCAAAAAAGGTGGAGGTATGCATCACTTTTGAATCAGAAGTTTTGTGACAGAAAATCCTATTTGTGTTATTTATGTTTTTTTGTGCCTGTGGTCTCGCAAATAATTTGCAGTGTTTTATTTTAAATAATGCCTTTGAGTATTGTTGTAAAATATGTCAGCTCTGTATTTCCATAAGACTGTCAAAGGTGAAATTGAGCATTTTATTCTTAAGAAAGGAGTAGGTTAATTGTCCAGGCATTTATATGACCTGCAAATTACGTGGGTTGTAATAGAAGGTGTGGGCTCCTCAGATGTGTTTATGATGCTCAGCTGAGTCGGATGTCTCTTTTTTGGTGCAGGTATTTTTGGGCAAAAGCTGGAAGACACTGTCCGGTACGAGAAGCGCTATGGGAACCGCCTGGCTCCCATGCTGGTGGAGCAGTGCGTGGATTTTATCCGACAGCGGGGGCTGAAGGAAGAAGGCCTTTTCCGGCTGCCTGGGCAGGCTAATCTCGTCAAGGAGCTACAGGATGCATTTGACTGTGGAGAGAAGCCTTCTTTTGACAGGTAAAACCCTGCAGCTGTTGCCCACTCCCGGGAGCCTGGGCAGGACACGATGTGCGGGGCTGGCTGACCCACGGTGCTGTAAAACACATGGCAGCAACAGATAGAATGACATGTTTTTGTAGGTTTCTCTGTGTGTTTCCTATTACCGCTCTTAAAGGTCGTCTTTTTTGTTCGGACTTTGATGTCTGATTTCAAAGTGCTTCTGGAGAATTTCCTTTTCTGAAAAGCTGGTTAGGAGAAGTATTGCTAATGTTTTGGCTTAATCAAAAATATCTGGATTGCCTTGATCTTAATATCATTTGAAATGCAGTGGTGATGCTGGCATCCAGTCAGTTCCACAAAGGAAGAATTTCTGTTATCACCAATCTCAGTGTGTTCTGTTATCTATAAAACTGACTGGGAAGGAAGTATACTTTCATGTATTCCTTTATAATTTTGGGCCTTTGGTCTTGTAATAAAACTCACTCTGCCCATGAAAACAAACCTATGTGGTCCTGAAGGTCCAGGTTTGATTTGTATTCCAATATTTATGCAGTTTTATAAATTTAATGAGAGTTTCTGGGTCAAGGAAAACCCGGTCCTGTTCACATAGCTGTGCATGACTTTAGTCTCCTCCTGTAAGATTAATTTTTGTGCTCTCTTCCTGTAAGCATTGGCAGCAGTTGTTCACATATTCAGAGTGTGCAATCAGAGAAGCAGAACCAGTGGATTATGAATGGCATATAGACATCTAAACTCTGGTCAGAGTTAGTATGACGGTAATGAAATTCCAATTCAAGAGCCTGTTAGACAGTGGTTGTCCTCAACATGTGCCCTAAGTGACATCCATAACACACCCCCACAGTGGCGTGGGAATGCTTTGCTGCAGTTTTGGGCCAATGTGAGTTAGGAGGAAGAGGCAGATTGCATTTATTACGTGGGACCTTTGTCTGATAGCAATCCAAGTAACAGGAAGGAAAGTATAACTTGATCTTTTAGTGCAAAAACATGCCATAATTCAAACCTGATTGCTGGAAATCATTTACGTCCCTCCATTCCCTGTTCCCATGGAGTGAGCAAATTCATTAGGCATGAAGGTTTGTGTATGAGATGCACAGAAGGCAGACACCTGTAATGCTCTTTCATCTCCAACAGTTTCCTCAGTCTTGACCCTCACTTTAAAAGAAAAGTCATGAATTTATAATGCTCTGGAAAAGCAAAGTGACTTGTCTTCCTATGAAGTTTACTAGTTTCTCATTTGAAGGTTAGTTAGGATAATAGATGAGTAAATGGTTTTATGGAGCCAGACAGCTATGGGAAGTGACAGTGTTAGCTGATGAATGTTCCTGGCATGCTCACTTACTGTTCAAGTACCATGTAACTTATTTAAAAATGGTAAAGAAGCATCTATTGGGTATGTTTTTATTATCTGGACATGATGATAAATATTACTGATCATGTCTGTCTCTACCAAAGAGTAGGCAAATGGCAGAAACAAAAGGTTATTTTTTTCTGTGCCTGTAAGCCAAATTAATTGTGGAGGAAATGCTTAAGGAAACAAGCCACCCCCAAACTGTAGGAAGATCATGTACTGAACACCCCACTGAGAGGTACAGATTGAAGGAAGTGCACAAGTTCTAACTATTCCAAACACATGAGAGAGACCAGGGCTCAGCCACACTAATTTTTTTTTCAAGGTTATCTAGCGACATCTGTAGCACAGACTAATGAGCCCCATGATCAGGTACGCTGGCTGAGCTTTAGCAGATGAAAAGGAGAAGAGATTTTACATGCTACTGCTGTGAAGAATGCACATAATTTCTACTCTAGCAATTAGAAACATCAGCAGGAGCTGCCTATAAGTCGCTGGTCCTGCAGTTCTGCTTCTGAGGCTGAGAATTTATAGAACACTGACCTTGTACGTCCCCATATCTTGCACAGGGTACTTTTCCTGTTTACTTTTTCCCATTTGAGTTTGGAAAGGTGTGATTTAGATGTAGCAGTGGTCCAGAAGTCAAGCAGATGTAAACTCTGCTCTGATCTCTGCATTATTTCCACTGCACATCTGCCTTTTTCCTTCAACCCTTGCTTTCCATTTGTAAACTTTTGAGGTCAAGTTCACTTCGCAATGTTTATGAAAATACCTGTGTGAGGACCTTGGTTTAGGGTAACTTTTCACCAGACCTACCCAGCAGCATGGTTAATGACCCAGCATGCAGGTTTAATGCAAGCCTTTGGGCAAGTTGAGCTCTTGGAAAATGGCCACAACGTGAAAAGTCTGTAGAGAAAAAAATATATGTGTACTAGGCATCCATACTTAGTTTCTCTGGCGAACCTCCATCCAGATCCACTGTGTTTAATCTGTAATTATATGGTATTACTAGCCAAAAGTCCTGTAGTGCAAAATCTCGCCAGGTTCTCTGTATGAATTTATATTTTGCTGATTCTCATACATCAACGGTAATAAAGATTTCTGCAGTTAGGGCAGAGCTGACATTTTTGTTCCTGGCGCATGGAACACAATGGAATACAGGTCACACTTCCGTAGCGGTGCTGGGTCACTGGCTCTGACTGGGAGAAAGACTGGCTGCTGTCATCAGTGTTGGAACTAACACAAAGAGCTAATGTTTGAGGTGTTTGCCGTTTTTCATACTCACATTTTTTTTTCCATGTGTAAGTGCACGTTAGTCGAATGAAGACTTTAGAACCAGTGCAGATGCTTAGAAGTATGTGTGTAGGCTCGTGTATATTTTTGTGTGATAAATTTATATTAAATAATCCTTCTTCTCTTTATGCCTTCATAGCCAATTCAGTAAAATATGTAACAGAGAATTAAAAGCAAAACCAAAGGTGAGATCATACACCCATGGTTAATACTCCTTTAAAATGTCATGCCTGCTTTAAGATGGTTGCTCACCTTAAATCACCTTACAGATGTTGGGAGATGGAGTTCAGAGGCACAGATCTGCTCTTTGGCCAAGAGTTCATCTGCTGTCCACAGTTCCCTGGAGACCGTGCCCTTCTTTCTCCCCTCTTGCCTTCCTGTCTGCACCTTTTTGGCAAAGACCATAGAGCAAGCACAAGCAGAACAAATATAGCAGATTAGAAACAAGGTGTGGAACAGCTTTGCTCAAAAGAAAATGCAGCCATGTTTTGAAACATGAAACATACCTGAGAAATGGTTGCTCTCGTGAGTTAGAAGCTGGATGTTCCAATACAGAAGTCAGTTACAAAAACGCAGTGAAAAAAATCTTCACTTACTAATTTTGATCTTGATCTTATGGTTGGAATAAGATTTTGCTGAAGAATTGTGTATGAGAATGGAATGTTTAAAATTTTTCAAACTCACAGACTGAGAAAACCCAGTGTCTGATCTGAAAAATCCAACATCCCAGGCCCCCTCCTGTGAAAACTGGAACATCATCATTTCTCACAGTATTGGAAAGGTGAGGTACAGCTGCTGAAACTGAAAACTGCTGAGGCCTTTTGTGTGAAGAAAAACACAGCACCTCAAAATTGAGTGTCAGTTTAGAAGCAAAAATCAATAAATACCTCACTCCCTCTGAATGTATCTGCACATATGGTGAAATTTGCTTTAAGAAATTAGCGGTGCAATTAGGCAATCACTCATGCTTGCTACAATTTGAAATATCCTTGGTATTTCCAGTACAGCTCCACCTCTGTGTAAAATTGCCCCCTTCAGGGAATCCAGTCTCTTTGCCTTTGGGATATTTCCTTCTCTCTTCTTGTGTGGCTTACATTTTTCTTTTAAAGTCCCTCATCTCCTTTAGAAATCATCCATTTGTAATGAGACAAAGTGAGTTATGATCATTTGTTCTGTAAAATTAGCACAGAGAATATGGCATTGCATAAGGAAAATAGCATAAGGATTTGTTCTCCAATTTTTACCTACTAGAAGGGGTACAAAATTGGATTTCTCTTTTTATATTGCCTCTTTCCATCTGCTGTTCATCACAATTACTACCAGATGACATGTGAGATAAGATTGCTCAGGGAGAAAAAATATTTGAAATGTCACTGAAACAAATATTAATAAAAAAATTAATGTGATTGATGTATGTGGCTTGGATTTTCATAACTATTACTGATGTATATAGTTCAGTAGTTCAGAAGAGATTAAAAGTTACATAGCTCACCCACCATCATTTGTGTGCATGCACAAGAGAGAAGGAAAGCACATAAATGCATATTTAGCAAAGCATTTTCTTATGAGTATGAATTCCTCTAAGGAAGTGTATTGTAGGACAAAATGTTACTGACTGCTCTAGTCCCCACTGCAGTCAGCTGAGAAAAAGGTACCTAAGTGGCAGTATCTGATTGCTGGCAAATGGTTGCTGTTATTCACTGGAGCCAGTCCGGAATGTAGAACTGGTATGTTCCTGTGTGTTTAATCACTGGAATTGGTGAAGCAGAGTAAGACAATGGATGAAGATGGTAATAATGTAATATCCTCAAGGTGAGAAGGACCACATGCACAGTTCTTGCTCTCCTCCAGAGGCAAAGCATGGTTTATAATTTTGGTGAAAGCAGGGAATGGGATGTATCTCAGTCGGGCTGCAGTCTGCGTTGGCACTGTGCAGACGGCAAGTAGAAAACACTGCTTGTAAAAATTGTTCTTTGTTATCCAGATCCAAGCTTGTACATAAGAATTTGTTTAGAAGCAGATAGTTTCCCACAAAGAAGGGGCTTTGTATGCCTTCCTACTGGCAAAGTGCAATAATCCCTAAAACGCCACAGTTTTATGTGAAAGGAAGTCTTTACTAGAAAGCTGCTTTCTGCCAAACATAAATGGCCTTAGGCCTGTGAAAATTCCCATTTGTTTCTGCCTTTTCCAGACTTTCTTCCCTGATCCTCTCAATCTGCTCATCAGCTATGCCTCTGGACCCACTTCTATGTCCTTTTCAGTTCCAGCCCTTTTTCTAACCAGTTAACAGAAATAACCTCTGCATATGGCACAACTTAAAGACTTAGTCTGGCAATTAAATACACATTAGGAGACACATCTAGTGTGATGCAGGGGTCATTAAATCAGTTTAATTTATGTCCTGTTGTGTTTTTAGTTGGATTTGGTGTCCTCAGAGTGTTCTTAGTTATTGTCAGTGAATGAGCATTTGTACTTTGCATGAGTTTC
This sequence comes from Origma solitaria, assembly GCA_013397895.1. Taxonomy (NCBI): domain Eukaryota; kingdom Metazoa; phylum Chordata; class Aves; order Passeriformes; family Acanthizidae; genus Origma; species Origma solitaria. The sequence goes on along the minus strand of VZRL01006828.1, from coordinate 417,404 downwards.
AGTTTCGGAAATGGTTTGTTTGTCAGCTCTGATTTAAAAAGGGGAAAAAAAAAGGCAGCTACATATTTCATTTGCCTATGACAAATGATTTCTTAGACAGCTATGGTCACTTTTAGGAAAGGATGACATTTTGTTACTATGTGCAAGGTTTGAGAGAGTGTTTTTTTTCAAGCATTCGTATACCTGGGTTGCAAAATCTCTGGCTTTCTCTTCCAGTAAACAAGAGCAGGTAGTTTATTTGTTATGGGTTTCCATGTTTTCACATATGCTTGCAGTCCCTAAAAAATCTTGAAGCAACTTAATCGTTTTTCTGAGCAATTTATCAAGAGATAAAATAATTACCTGCATATTCAGTGGAGCTGGTAAATCTTTCTCCTAAAGGGAACCCATCTGTTCCTTACACTACTGCCCACATTACCTGAAAGCACTTGTGTCTCTCTTTAAGGATCTGTATTTTTGTAAGTAGTTTTTAATATCCTTCCCCACAGAGTTTGTCTTTGTCTTAAATTGCTGTCTTCATTGCTGTTTTTAAAGCCTGTATAAACCTGAATAAATTGGCTGCTGCTACAATTACTGCAGTGGACATCCAACTTGGAAATAGAGTCTGCCAATCTTCAGTATTCCTTGTGGACTGTGGAAGGTAACATGCATTCTAAAAATGGTGAGCACAAGGACAAAGGAGCAGAATAGGTTTGGTTTATTTTTCTGTCTGAACCAAAAAATACGAATTGAGATCAACTGTTAAGTTAGAGCCAGACTTCGCAGCAGCAAGGAGAGGAGAAGACAGCTCAGGGCTTAAAATGGTAAATGCTTCCATATATGTTTCACAAGTTGTGGGCAAAATTTAATCTGGTACTCAGGTGAAGCACAGTACTGCTTGTACTAAATCTGCATTATGTGGGAAAATCATATAGAGTAATGCTTTGAAGATAGCTATATAGGCGAAGAAAAATCACATAGGACATTAAGTTAACCTGACCTTTGAATTTCTGGACCAAAGCCTGACTTCCAAAATCAGTCAAACTGGTACACAAACTGTAATGTTCTCCTTTGTTTTATTACCAGGACTCCTAAATTAAATTACAGCCTCACAGCTTGTTGTTCCTACTGTTTGTTCTTCATGCAAACTGTTTATGTGCCATCATGATCTAGGGCTATTTTTGGCGCAGCATTAATCTTTTTGTAATGTGACCTTGCCTTGTTAATACTTCCTCTCAGAGAGTTTATGAGGGGCTCGTTGGCTTTGTGCTCTGAAGCGCTGACTGCAGCGCTCTGAGCACACTGTCTGCTTGTCTGAGTGCGAGGGTTATGCCTGCATTTCTGGTGACCTGCTGGGCTTCAGGGATATTGTTTATGGTGGAGAGAGTGAAAAACTCCAGGCAGTGTAATCGGTCTGACAGCCACTTCCATGGTGTCTGTGGTATCACAAAGGAAAGTGCTGTCAAAACAGCAATGCCATGAGAGATATTAATGACAAAGTTCAGATGAATGGGGCTTTGAATATGGGCAGTCTGATGACTAAGGAGAGCCTGGGACACATTTGCATTTGTCATGCCTGTGTATGAACAGAGGTGGAGTGGGGGGATGCGCCTTTGGAAATGCCAACGTGAATGCAGTGTTAATATTTTGGTGAGATAAGTGATCTTTCTCAGACCTCCCAGTACAGCATGCCGAAATTGCTGTTTCTTAGCTGATGCTTTTTATGTTACATTCAGTTTCCCACTTTGTGCTTTGTCATTCCCATTTCAAGCTCGTAATTGTGTACTTGGAGAAAGTCTGCCTTGGTTAATGAGAGTTGTTCCAATTTAGATAACAGAGGATTTCCTGCCAGAATTGACATACTGTATTTTAATAAAAATTAATGAATACTTCTAATCATGTTAATTATGAATGTGTAATCATGAAACACTTTGATATTACACAGTCAGATAGCAAAAGAAATATGAAGATAGGTATAATCGTTAAATTTCTGTAGCTGTAATGATTCTGGAATGTAAGCAGGGACAGTGCCAAGGGGGAAATTCTGCCTTGTCTTAAACTGATCAGTTGTAACTCGAAAAAGTCTGTGAGGAAAAGGCTCTCCACAGGCCTGCAAAGATCCATGTCTTAAAGACTACACAAATTGTCCTCAAGGCAGATATATAAATGCTGTTGTTTGTCTTAGGCTGTGGATGGAACACTGCAGACTGAAAAGGGAAATAAATGCTCCCAGTCCTTCAGGGTGCAGTTCAGCACTTCTTTGAAACCCACAGTTGTCCTCTGTGGCTGAAAAGTGCTTAGTGGTATTTGTGGACAGAAGCACCCAAAATACAGATGGATTAGGACTGGAGTCTGCCATTTTAAATTTACCCTCTGTAGTTTAAAGCAAAAGGTGAATAAAAGAACACTACATTGCAAGGTCTAAACAGGTTTCAGATTCTGTGAGACAATATTTTAGTTACAGTATTTATAAGAATATTGACATCTTTATACTCATAGTTGCACTCAAAGAGGAAAGTTTCTAGCTTTTGTCTAAATGTTGATAAGCAGAATTTAAAAATCCAATTCTTAAAGAGCTTGGCAAGCAGTGTGTTTGTGTATACAGACTGTATATATTTTGTTTGTGCTGCCAAAATCTCTATGGTAATTTCTATACAGATAGATTAATTCCTAAGAAGTAGTCCAATACAATTAAGGGAAAAAATAACAAACGTTCCAAAATCTTATTTGCGACCCCACCATCTCGTGGCAGTCTGTGGTATTGCCTTAGAAAATAATAATTAAAAAATTTAGTTTAAAATATTGCATGTATCTCTGTCTACTAATTGCGACCTGGGTTTCTAATCCCAGTTTATAAAACACCTTTCTATATATTTGTAAATATAGCATGTGCTGCAGGAGATCAGTTTGAGAGCAACACTTCCTACTCTTTCCTTCCTCTTCAGTGTCCTGCCTCCCCATTTCTCTCTCAGTTCTTCCATGGTAGATGCACAATTTTTGGCACTGAGCTAACCTCTCGCAGTGATAATCTATAAGTACTTCACACTGAAAAAAGAAAGCTTATAAATGGCATTCATTTTCAGGGCTTCTGTCCCCTTCTTCAGCCTTTTTATCCTTTAGCTGCTGTGCCCTCTAGGAACAAGTATTCCCCGCCAAGGACTGGTGTAAAATTATTCCTACATACTACATGAAGCATGATCCTGGCACTACCAAGGAGGAAAGATGTTACTGCATAATCCCCTTGCTGAGAGACCTGTGTGCCAACTTCTAATTGTTCTTCAGTAATTTCTCTTACTCAACCTGTTTGATTCTTGTAGTTTGGAAAGACCTCTCCAGTTTTATGCAAATGGACTCTGGAAAGAGTCATGATTAAGTTCTTCAGCAAGGTGTGAGGAGTTTCCTTGTTTAAATAACAGGAACAGTAATAAATCTTCAGAAAGATGATCAGTGCTGAATTGGGAATACGTAAAATGGAAAGGTTAGAGGCCAAATCTGAGCTAACGTCTCCTAAAAGAGTGCAATCATCATACCTAGTTTCATGCTAGTAGTTCCCCACATTTGTTATATATGCATCCAGAAAGTATGGTGGGGTAAACAGTTTTGAATTCAAGCCATTCCTACAATAGAGGGCTGCAATCAAGAGATTAGAATATGAACTTTCTTTAAAAATGTGAGTTTACATTAGTGCCTCATAGAGTTTCTCCAAAATGCCTTTTGGAATTTGTGCTGGGAATTATTCATGATTGAATTAGAAATGTTTTCTGCAAATTCATTTTGAGGAGTTGGGTCGTGGTGGACATTTAAATATATGCAGTGCTTTATCATCTCTCTTCTTCTGTTTTGACATACCATACCACATTACTCTAAGGTTGTTCCCACCATTCTTGTTAAGATTTAACTTAGTAAAAGCCATTACTGTTTTAACAGATTTTTCCAAAATAATGATTAACAAACCTCTAGTAAAGCTTAAGTGCATTAAATACCATTGGTACCCTTTGAGACGCTGTGAGTTTAAAAAAATACTCCATGTGTGAAGTCGTCAAAAAAAGAAAACACGTAGTCACGTTGTAGGCATGTGTGTGCATTTTCTGTTTCTTATTAATGAAATGAGCAAAATTTAGTGTCTGCCTTTTTGACTTTTCAGAAATCAGAGTGAAAGGTAGCAGCTTGCAGTGCAACTCTTTATCTGAACCAGGGAAAGCATGTAGAACATTCCAGCAAGGATTTGAATAAATGCCTGAGTAGCTAAACCCAGTGATAAAATCAGACATAATGCAAGAGAGATTTCTTCATGCTAACTTATGCCTTATATCTAATTTCTACTTACTTATTTTCAGATAACTGCTCCTAACTTAACAGAGTGTAACTTTACACACCACAGAAACATTTAAGCAAGTGTGATTGCATACTCTGAACTTGTGATTTTGATCCTTCTCCCACATTCTTACTTCCAGTGTGCCTGATAAACAGCTGAGGCTCCTACTGGCTCTCTATCCAAAACAACCCTTAAGTTTCTGCAAATGCAGTTACAGGAAAGCACATGCCATGTCAAGTCTTTGAGTGTTGGCCCTGTGATGTTACCTGTTGTACAAGCATTCAGATGTTTTCTGTTTGGTGCCTCAGCTTATTTGGTACAGGATAGAGCTAAAATTAATTTCCCAGGGATTTGTGGTTCTGAGTGTAAAGTATATCCAGGTTTTCAGTGTAAGAGTACAGCTGAAAGGCACAGTAGTCACTTTGTGGGAGCCCACAGGAAAAAGATGTATGTCAGGGAAAGAGCCGGAATTCCAATAGTAGACTTAAACTAAACACCTGTGGTATAAATGGTTTCCTTTAAAACCTGCTTCCTGAGTACTGAAAACGGAGGAGATGGTGATGCAATGGAATTGAGACATGCTGGCCATGTTTTGGGAGCTGAGGAGATGATAACAGAGGAGATGGTGATACAATGGAATTGAGACATGCTGGCCATGTTTTGGGAGCTGAGGAGATGATAACAGAGGAGATGGTGATACAATGGAATTGAGACATGCTGGCCATGTTTTGGGAGCTGGGGCCGTCTCTAGTAGGTGAATAATCCCCGCTGTGTAATGCCTGGTTTCTGGCTCAGGTGAAAATGAAAAGCATAGTTTAAGATGCATTTTGCACGTCTGAAGGGAGATGCTTGTCAAAAAGAGCCAGGATCTATCTCCTCAATACCTGTGTCTGCAAATAGGGCCTTATGTGTAATTATTTATGGTAATAAATCACCAGAGTTGACAGGCATTTGCCTGTGGGGATCCTAAGCTCTTCATAAGAGAAAAAAACCCCAACAAAAACCAGATTATAGATGGGATCTGTAAAATATACTGCTGATGAGTAAAAGATGGGTGACAGTGAAAAAGTGGCAGGTTTTAACCTGTCACTCTGAGAATATCATCCTGATTCACATTAATGAGTTCTTGTCTTCCACCCAACAGCAATACAGATGTGCACACGGTGGCTTCACTGCTTAAGCTGTACCTGAGGGAACTCCCAGAACCAGTCGTACCGTACGCAAAATATGAAGATTTTCTTTCCTGTGCCAAAATGCTCAGCAAGGAGGAAGAAACGGTGAGTTGGAAGCTAGAGTAAGATGAAATGAAAGGCTGTTCCAGTTTTCAGGAGGAAAGAAGCTGGTGATTGTCCTAATTTAAAAGTGCCTCTATTAATTGAAGCAGTTTTTTAATGAAAATTGTTGCCATCTAGGTCCTTTGGAAGTCTAAATAAAAGTGTGTAGCATAACCTTAGCTGTATTGATTGCATGTCACTGAATCTAGTGCAAGTAAACATCATTATAGTCAATAGCTTCCATTTTGCATGGAAGAGACTTACATTTTCGTGGGTTAAATTCTGAACTATAAAAGGAAGGGTCTTGATGTTTGCTGTTCAACTCTTACTGTTGAATCAGAGTAATTTATTAGTCAGAACGTGGTGTGGACCAGAACTGGGTAAAATAACCAAGTAGTTCCTCATAGGAAATGCCAGCTAGTTCAAACCTGAACTGTTCTTGGAAGCCTTAGCCTTGTTACCAGCAGGAGGAATGGTGTTCCTGGTCAAAGAAAGATAGAGTGAAAGATAAAGAAAAGACATGATGAAACCAAGATAGTAATTTTCTTGTTTATTTTTTTCCAGGGCTAATCCATGTTAACTAAATCCAAAATGCATTCTGCAACTGTTCCTGATAATAACCTGTATTTCACATTGCAATTTCAGTGGTGTGTTTGTTAACTTGTAATTGGAATTGCTGACTTTTTTTTTTAAACTCTGGTAAAATATTAAAAAACTCTGCCTAATCACTCCTTTTTTTTCCCCTTAAACCACTTAAAGGGCCTGAAAGAACTGGTGAAGCAAGTGAAGAGCCTGCCAGCTGTCAATTACAATCTGCTGAAATACATCTGTAGGTAAGTGCTCTTGCAAGAATATCACAATGATGTTTATAAGTGTGAGCTGACAGACACACCTGTCTGTGGATGTGCCCTGAAGGATGAACTTTACTTACAGTTGGAGGATGGTGAAATCAAGGTATTAAAACTGTAGGTTTACTGCATGACTAATTATTAATTTGCTCTATCAAGATTGTGACTTTCTTTCATAAGCAGGCAAGGAGTGCAAGAAAGTAGAAGTGAATATATTCTGTCCTCTTGATAGGGCTTTGTTTTCCCCATTTCTACCTGCAGTTACTGGTTTTGTTTGCATTTGGAATGCAATACTTAAATGATTGTTAAGAAACAATCACATGCTTTGACTTTTTTTTTTTTTTTTTAAATTTCCTCTTTACATGTTCCTTAAGGACCTCTTTCTTCCCCACAGATTCCTTGATGAAGTCCAGTCGTATTCAGGCGTAAACAAAATGAGTGTGCAAAACCTGGCTACGGTTTTTGGCCCCAACATCCTGCGCCCCAAAGTGGAAGATCCTCTGACTATCATGGAGGGTGAGCTTACTGTATATAACTTGTAAGAGAAAAGAAGAAATGTCTTTAGGTTTATTAACAGCATATACCAGTCCGTTTAGTATGTGCAGTAAGTTCCATATATCTGTTACACAGACACAGAAATTTTCAACCTGAATGAGATTTTGGGTTAAGTCTTACAAGTTACTATGGAAAGTACTGAAATGTGCAGCATTGCAAACAGACTTTGCATGAGGTTGTTCTGCCCTGGCAGCTTCTATAAACATGGACCTTCTCTCTCGAAACTTCCTGCAAACATGGCATGTTCTTGCTCAGCACGTGCAGTTGGAGTGCAGTTAATATTTCACCTGTGGTTCTTGAGGATGAGGAAAAGTACAGGTTCACACTGCAGTGACCCGTGTAGAACCCCCACGAGGCAGTTGCATATTACATGCCTTCCTGAACAACAGGAATCAATTTACCAGCAGCATGCTCTTACTTACAGCTGTGTTAAACTGTAGCATTTTGCTGTGATGAAGATAAAAATATGGATGTGACAATGTCCTCCTCTAACTTCCTTCTAGACTATGTGCTTTTAGGTCTCCATGAAGTACAATGCCTTTTCTGCTATCAAACATGTTTTGTTTAATGTGTAGGATTTACTCCGCTTTCTCAGAAATTAGGGCTGTACTCAGACTGTGCCCTGAAAATATTACCAAAACTTTAAAAATGCAGTTTTTGTAGTTTATTTGAGAGTGTATGGAATTGTTATTTTCCTGTTAGTATGATGCTTTTTCTCTTCCCCAGATACAGCAATTCCCCGTACACTTTGTTAATTTACTTGTTTTTCTGAAGTCTTACTCTTTTTCCTCCTTCTCTTTAATTCTTATGACAATGACTGTGGTGTTTTGAACAGAAAGGCATTTCTAAATCATGTATGGAATCTGTGACTACTGTCTGAGCAACTCTCCAGCCTGGTTATCAACAGCCCTAGCATTAAAATGATGGTGACTGCTGTAGGAAATGGGATGGATACTAGAATTTCTGTAGGAAAACACATACACTTTTTTTAACTAATGAGAAATGGGTTTGATTAAACAGGTTTACTACCTCTTTTAAGCATAACTTTGACATAATATAGTGCTGATTTGTAATTGGGCTACAGATGCTTAAATGTATAGGGACTTTGAACAAAGACTGCACATTGATAGTGCTCATAGCCACCATTCTTCATTTCTCTTTCCTTTTTGGAAGATACAGAGTACCTTTCTTGCACAATCATTCAAAATCAAACAGGTAGCTATGAGGAGCCATATATTTGTGAAGGGGATGAGGAGCTGGTTTTGTTTGATTCAGCAGAGATTTTCTTCAGAATTCCAACCATGGGGAATTCTTTTCCTGTCAGGTGCAGTCATAAAAGTTGTCTGAGGACAATGCAGTGTTTGTAGTAAAGTTCTGCATACAACAGGTCACATTCTCAGAAGGAATGCAGCTAAGTGTGCCATGGGAATAGCTAGGTGAATTTTCCTACTGCCTAGTTCTAATGTATCATTTTACCTTAGCAAACAAACAGTGGGAATGCCTCAAAAAAAGTTGACTATCCACATTGAATTGGCTCTTGGTATTTGTATTTTAAAAGGAGGGGATATAAAAATCCAGTGTATTACAAAGTAGTTGATGTGAAATGATTTTGCACAGTGGGAAGTTATTGATTAGAAGAGCACAGCATGCCTCTGAAAGCTTTTTTGTGGTTTAAAAATGAGGTGGTTATTATAACTACCTTGACCTTGTTCCTGAAATATTCTTAATAATCCTTAATAAGGGTCTGCTTAGCAAAATAGAGTTGCACATCTTTATCATGCCAAATCCACTTCTGAATGCTAGTGTGTAAATTACAGTGCAGTCAAGTGTTGTGCACACCGAGGGGTTGTTCTTTAAGAGGAAAGGTGGCCGTTTATTACAGGAAGCAGCAAGCTGTGGTCCTGCATTACTTCCATAGTGTGATGTAATGTGGTGTAGCATAGAGTCTGACCATAGAGTGGTTAAAGGCATTCACATTAAATTAATTCTGTCTCATTACTGCACTGTTTTGCTTCAGAAGACTAAAATGTCTGTCCCAGCAGTGCAAATCCCTTGCCTGCCCATTTGCTGTTAAACTACCGAACATAAGTGCTGTGCCAGAATGAGACTTTGGTTTTAAAGTGTTCGCCACATTTAGTGGAAAGACATCACCTAGAATGAAGTTATCCTTTGCTGCTTATTATCTCCTCCTGTGGTCTTCATGGGATGCAGTTACTGTCACCGTAACAGCTTCTTTGCAAATGCTCATGTTCTTTTTAGGGGTCTGTGAGGCCTTGCTGGCTTGGTGTGATGGCAGGAGGAGATAATGCTGATGTGGCCCCGTAGCTAAGAGATATTTCAGCCTTGTTAAACATTCAGGGTGTTACGCAGATGGATGCGTTGTGTCAATGTTTGTATAAGCTGAATGTTTACTAAGAATTTGTGGAATCTGATAGATAAAGTATATTTATGCCTTAAACAAAACAGGCCGTTCACGACCATGTGCTTGGTGTTTCTTTTCAGGTACAGTAGTAGTCCAACAGCTCATGTCAGTGATGATTAGCAAACATGAAGAGCTGTTTCCCAAGGATGCAGATCCTCAGATGGGACCTGAGGTGTGCAACAACAACAACGAAATTCCGAAGAAAACCACTGCAGGGCAGCTACAGAACAAAGAGAACAACAATACCAAGGAGACAGCAGTGAGGCGCTGCTCTTGGGACACGCCTGAGTCTCCCCAAAGGGGAAGCATGGACTGTGAGTCTCCGACTGCTCTGCCAGGCAGCAAGACAAATAGCCCCAGGAACAGCATTCAGAAACCAGATGTCACCAGGAGCCCGCCACTCATGGTGAAAAAAAATCCTGCTTTTAATAAAGGTAGCGGCATAGTCACCAACGGGTCCTTCAGCAGCTCTGTGGAGGGCGCTGAGAAAAGCCAGACCTTACCAAACTGCTCCCTGCAAACCAGGAGAACGTCGTCCCTGAAGGGGCCGGTGACCAAGATGGGGACACACAGCGTGCAGAACGGAGGGGTGCGGATGGGCGTTTCCAGCACGGACGGGCACAGCAACACCCTCGGCAGCCGGAGCCCGGGCTGGGTGCCCAATGGCTATGTCACTCTGAGGGACAACAAGCAGAAGGAGCCATCGGGGGGTGAGTCAGGCCAGCACAACAGGCTTTCCACCTACGACAATGTCCACCAGCAGTTCTCTATGGTGAACTCTGATGACAAACAGAGTGTGGACAGTGCCACCTGGTCAACGTCCTCATGTGAAATATCCCTCCCGGAGCACTCCAACTCCTGTCGCTCATCCACCACCACCTGCCCTGAGCAGGACTTTTATGTGGGTAACTTTGAAGACTCTGTGCTGGATGGGCCACCACACGAAGACCTCTCTAACCCGGGTGACTATGAGAACAAAAGTGACAGGAGGAGTGTGGGGGGCCATAGCAGCCGAGCCACCAGCAGCAGCGATAACAGTGAAACATTTGTGCCCAACAGTACCAACAACCACAGTGCTTTGCACAGCCTGGTGTCCAGCTTGAAGCAAGAGATGGCCAAGCAAAAACTAGAATATGAGACAAGGATAAAAAGGTAAGATGGTTTCTGTTTGTACCATCTGACTGCCTTTTGCAGAGTAAATCCAAGTTTTCCCTCTCGTGACTTGCACTAGCTGCAGTCATTACTGTGTCACTCACTAGGTGCTTGCCAATGCGTTTCTCATCTTTCAGTGTTGACATTGCTTCAGTGATACTGTGATCCAAAGGAGTTTGTTTGAGAGCAATTGTTTGCCATGGTTGTGATATGCTCTCCTGTTGATGTCAAAAGTAAAGGCAGAACCTTGTGAGTGTCAGTATAAAATCTAATTAACAAAATCAGTAGGCTCTCACAATGTTTTCATTAGTTTGTGCCTGTTCTTCAGCGAAAGGCAACTGAGTGTCACCTTTCAGTGAAAGCAATGTTGTGGTGTACTCCACCTGTAGTTTTTGGGGCTGGGGAGACTGCTGGGCTCCTTTCCATTCCTCATTCTGCTTGAGAAAGTGCAGCATTTGGAGTTACCTCCGCTCATGGTCCTGTCTTTACCCCACTGCTGAGCCTTTCCTTCACAGCTTGGACCTGTTAAAAGATGGCAAGGGAGGGATTTGTCTTTGTCTACAGATAGTGCAGACTCTGCTCATACAGAGCAGGGCCACTGGGGTGGATGGCTGTAATGATCAGTGAATAACCTCCAAGTTTGGGCTTAGCATTAATTAGTGCACTCAGCAGTGCGGAGCTGAATGTGCTCTCTTTGTGATAAAGGTTCTTCAGTCAAGCTGTTCAGGCCTGTCTGTTCTCACCTGTGTTACACAGCAGCTCTGGCACTGGTACCTTTGGCACTGCAAGTCACAGATCACAACACGTGAGAGCTGCTGGCAGCAGTCAAAGTGCAGCACACGGAGTGTTGCTGTCTTTCACCACCTGTATCGCTATTTTCAGGGTATTGAAAAAATAGTCCCTCTCTGGCTTCCCTGTAGGCCCCTTTGAGATACTGGAAGGCTGCAATGAGATCTCCACACAACCTTCTCTTCTCCAGGCTGAGCAGCCCAAACTTTCTCAGTCTGTCTTTGTAAGGGAGGTGCCCCAGTCCCTTTATCAACTTCGTGGCCTCCTCTGGACTTGCTCCAGCAGTTCCGTGTCCTTCTTATGCTGGGAGCAGCAGAACTGGACACGATATTCCAGGTGGGGTCTCACTAGAGCATAGCAGAGGGGAAGAATCGCCTTCCTGGCCCTGCTGCCCACACTGCTTTGGGTGAAGCCCAGGACACAATTGACTTTCTGGGCTGTGAGCACACATTGCCAGCTCATGTTGAGTTTTTCATCAGCCATCACTCCAAGCCCTGCTCAGCAGGGCTGCTCTCAATCTCTTCTCTGCCCAACCTGTAGGTGTGCCTGGAATTGCCATGACACAAGTGTAGGACCTTGTACTCACTTTATTGAACTTCCTGACGCCCGTATTTACAGATATATGCAGGTCCATATTGGCAAATTGAAACAGCAGGCAGATTAGCTGCAGAAGGGATATTAGCAGTGAAACAAAAGCATTCAGGGAACTATTCTGACCTTGTAGGTGACACTAGCGCAACTAGCAGGAGTTGGATGCCAACACTTCCAAAAGTAAAAGGAATAGTTAGCCTACTCCTGGAGAATTAGATGGAGCTGTTTGCTTCTGTGCCTTTTGCTGTTCAAAGGCATTTTCTGAATGAGCCACCAAAGAGACAAAGGTACTTTTTTAACAAACTACCAAAGAGATTGCCCTGTGAGAACAGTTCATCAATGAAGCCATGGTTTGTAGATATACCCATCAGAAATTCAATTTTATAAACAAAAAGACGTGTATGAATTTGTTGGTGGTATGTGTTTCTGCGTGAGTGAGTGAGGAGTGCTGCTCAGGAGCTGTCTGCTTTTATTCCCTTTATGCAGCTTGGAGCAGAGAAATCTCACCCTGGAGACAGAAATGATGGCGCTGCATGAAGAGCTGGATCAAGAGCGGAAGAAGTTCACAATGGTAGAAATCAAAATGCGCAACGCAGAGCGGGCGAAGGAGGATGCAGAGAAGAGGAATGATATGCTACAGAAGGAAATGGAGCAGTTTTTCTCTACTTTTGGAGAATTGACAGTAGAGTCTCGCAGACCAGAAAGAGGCAACACCATCTGGATCCAGTGAGCTTTGGAAGCATAGACTGTGGGACTTGAGGAAGGGCTTGGGGGTATTATACTGTATCAGGTGGCTGGTCACCTGTTTGAGGCTAGTACTCAACAAAATGTTATAAACCCTTGAAGGAAGAAATCATACATACATTAAGCACTCATATCTACAGTGTGTACTTACCAAGTTATACTCTTTGAATGCTTCATGAGACTACTGTCAAGTGTTACAACTGGATATGTGTATATAAATTTAAAAACCACCTTAGAGCAAGAGATGTATCTGAAGAAATATTTTAATGCAAGTCTTGTATTTAAACTGGTAAATTGAAATGTTGTTGCAATCAAGCTTTATATAAAGGCTTTTCTCCCTTGCACTTAACATAATAAGCTATTTTTGGCATTGTGTTACCATCAGCTTATTTTGTATATCAAATGTTTTTTTTGTTTTTGTTTTGTTACCCCTTTTGCTGGGGAGTGAAGATAAACAGATATGTTAAGGTAAATGTGTGAATGGTTAACCCTGATTTGCGTCGCTTCTAAACAAACAACTGGACGAGAAACTAAGGTATGCCATGGGCAAAATAAAGCAGTAGTGATTTCACAGAATTGATGGCCAGGGGAGAAAGTTCCAGGACACCTCATGTGAAATAACCAGTGAGGATATGAAGTCAGCCTGGACTGGGACAGTGACAGAGAGGTAAACAGCTGCTTGTTTGGGAACAAACGTGGGTGGCCAAGTAAGAAGCTGGGAGAGGGGAAAGGGGGACTTAAGGAGAAGTTAATCACGTGACCAGAGCTTTTTGGTGTATCCTAAAGAAGCCTGATCAGACTGATCACTGCAGTTCAGAGCAGGGATATAAACCAGTTGTTCAGACCACGTTTGCATCTGACTTACCTCTGCACTCTGAGTGAAAGTGAGTCCTTTTTGTAATGCTGGTGAGGGGACACACAGAGAGGTTTAACTGAAGGTTCTGGTAGCCTTATCAGTGTGATGGGTATTGAAAAAATAACAAAAAAATATGTCCACAGTACAAATTACTGGAGCAGCTGGCAACAAGCAGTAAATAAGGAAGAAAACACACCAACATATTCACCGCTTGTATTTACAGTGTAGATTAGCAAGTTACTGTACTGTCTGAATGCTTCAAGAGATTACTGTCAAGTGTTACAACTGTGAAAGTTCCAGGCTCTCAGCATCATCGAGGGAGCACCTGGAGGGAACAGCCTGGAGCACCATGGCATGTGGAATGCCAATGGAAAAGAAACAGCAGAGCCATCCTGTAAATTAATAATTTGTTTGGCATCTTTAAATACAGTAAGTATAACCAGTATTTTCTACACCATGTTACGGATGTTTTGTTTTAACTTCGGGTTTAGGACTGCAAGCAGTATTACTAGAGTGGGTTTTTGAGACATCTTGGCTTCCCTCTAGTGTCTCTTAAATATATTGCAATTTTTTTTTTAATTCCAGTTGAGAAAGAATGATGAACGCAGCCTCCAAGAACCTTCTTGGTTATAGTACGTCTATTAGAAAAGTATTAATTGGATGTGGGAATTATGCTGGGAAGCAAACTTGAGGTTTTACAGTTCAGAGAAATACAGAGCGTTGCACATTGTGCTTGTGGATGCATCATTTGTGTCTGGTGAGGTTTAGAATCTCCAGTCAGGGCACTGATTGCTGTGAACATGTTTAGTGCACCTCCAATCTGTGTGTAAATCAGAAAAAGACAAGGAGAGATCAAGGTATTAGGTGCATATGTTATATTAGCAGAAATGACACCATGTATCCACAATGGTGAGAGAAAGAAACAGATTACTATGTTAATTCTGGTTTTTAAAATTGAGTGAGAGATCTTGATGCATTGGGCTTCAAAGTTGACTTACAATTTTAGCAGTATCTGACATCTATTGACATGACATCAAAGTCTCTGAGATAAGTATTTTCTTAACTGTAATTCCTTTTTTTACACTAGGTGTACACATTAGTGAATGCTTCTGTCAAACATCGTGTGAGGCAGGATTTGTCTGTTTGAAGCTTGACTTTGCCTAGATTTGAAGCTTGCCTTCATGTTTCAAAAGGTATTTCAGTCAGTTTCTCAAAGAATGTTCAAATTCCAGTTACATGGGTGAGCACTCACACCCAAATTTCTTGCTTTGCAGTCCAGAGCAAGACCTAACTGTCTCTGCGGAAGTCATCTAGACAGAGGGGGAACTTGAGCAGGCACAGCAAACTTAGAAAATATCACTAGCAGCAGATGTCCATTCCCTGCGTGATCCATCCAGAGTACCCCACTCCTCCTGTGAGATTGCAGCAGCATTTAGGTGGTGGTGTTAATTTAAATGGTCATCTTCATGCTCCTGTTACTCTCCTAGTAAAAGTCCAAGGTCCTTGATTCCTACATTCAGAAGCTAACACCTGTAACTTCTTGGTAATGAAATGTTTGTGTAACGAAACAAGTCAAGTCATTACAGGCCAAGCTAACGGTGTTACCTGCTACAAGAGAACACCAAGTTTGAAGTATCAGTTAAAAAAGGGGTAATAATACATTTGCTTTCAGCTCTTTCTCATGAGTCTTTGAGCTCCCCAAATTAATAATCTGTTGTATGAGTTCACTGGGCAGCTCCAAGCTGAGAATGGCAGAACAGCTCAGCTCTTCTAGCGTATTGTCCCTCTGCCTCATGCACAACATGCAAGAGGCAAAGCTTTTACAATTAATCAGTGCAGATGGTGGGAAAAAATCTCTCAAGCTGATGACCTTCTGGTCCAGTGATAGGGTTCACATTCCGTCCAAAAGCACAATTTCAGGACAGCACACACAAGCAGGCTAGAGCTGAGGGACAGATTAAGAGAGGGATGCACACTTTCCATTGTTAATCCCATCTCCGACCACATTATTGGAGCACAGGGATGGGTTGTTCATACCCTACATGCCTTTGCCAGTAGACTGGCAACGTGGCAGACACACCCCGTAACTCTGAGTGTTAGATTCTGGTGTTTTCCTTAGAGAAGCTTTTGGCTCCTCTTCCTTTCATGAGAGTCCTGCTGCACATTTGGAGTATGCTCTGCTGCAGCAGAATAAATAAAGTTACTACACGTTTTTGCCACATGTTATTTCAGCATATCAAACTGAGCAACTCAGCATCAAGTTTCCCAAATACAAAGATTAATAAATAAAATGTTTTGTTAAAAAATAGGCAAAACTGGTATGTTATGTTTTCATAAGAACAAAGGTTATAGGAACTTGCTGATATTATTGCTCTTAAGATCTGTAAGCAGTACTTGATCTAGTAATTAAAGTGCTGGTCCAGAAATTTTTGAGAAAGATATAATTTCCTAAAAAAACCCCTAATGTTTAACAAATATTTCTTGTGTAGCATCCCTAGTGGGATGGAACAGAGGCCGGGTATGGAGAGAATGAATAAACAGGTACAGTCATTTGCACATTTTGACAGCCCAGTCAAAACAGTGAGTTGCCTCCAGCTGCTGCACATTTGAATACTTCCTGGATGAGTGAAACTCCTAATTAATTTCCTTTTTCATTCCGAATTCCCTCTGGAATCTGTCCATTGAAGAGGAGAGTGTCTGCAGACTGTCTGCCCCTGGCAAATCTGCAGGGAAGTAGAGATGGAAAGGGGAGATGGACATACAGAAATTAACATGTACTTGTGATGTGGGCATGCAAAAATAGAGGAAACAGATGGGAGAGATGAAGAAAACAAGGAAGTTAATATACCAGAAATTGCCATGTGTAGGTGGTAGTAATTTGCCCTCAGTTAAGAGCATTCTTTCTGAAAACCTGTCTCTACAAATGGGTTACTGCAGTTGATGTGTTATTCTTTCAGAGCTTCTTTGGCTCTAAATTGCTTTGTGGGCTGACAGTAGGAGCTGGCTCAGCTGTTTCACAACTACCTGCCTTGCTTTTGTCCGTCCTGTGTGCCAGCAGCGAGAGTTCCTGTGGAGAACCACCCCACAAAGGCATTGCTGTGGGAGCTGATGGGAAGGAGGGAGCCCAGAAGGTCGGGCAGTTCCCGTGGGTTGCCAGCACTCGCTCTGGGAACATCTAGTGGCCCCGGACTGCCATTCAGCATCTCCGGAGTAGTGCTGCTCAGGAAATAAAATTCCATGCGGCAGATGTCCTGCTGATGCAAATTGCTGTAGCTCTGCAGAGGTTTAGGAAGTGGTGGGAGAAGCTGGGAGCTTTCCCTGCCAGGCTTTTAGAAGCTGTCATAATGTGTGTAATTACAATTAGCATTGGTGATCTAGTTTTATTGGAAAAAGGCTTGTCAGCAATAAAACAGGTTTCTTTAGTATGCCAGTAATAATGGAGAGCGCAAAAAAAATTTTGAGGCCACAAACATGATCATGATGCAAATATATTCCTCACTTTTTCCCAGAGGGATCCAGGATAATGAGCTTTATATGCAAGACAATTCCACTTTTGAATCTTCTAAATGCAAGAATGGAAAATCCTTTCTAACTCCATGTATTACTCTGTTCATGTGAAGGAGGTTTAAAATGATTAATGTTCAGCAGGACTTTGTGTTTAAAATACTGTTACGAGCATGGCTGTAATTTTTTAAGTGTATAGGAGGTGACTTGGCTTGGGACCAAAAGAGGTAGTTTTGAGCACCAGTATTTTCTCTGTTGTTCATGTGACAAAGGTGCAATCTTGATTTTTCCACCTTAACATTTACTGAAATGTAATCTACAGTTCAGTCAAAATAATAGGGATTGTTGCATGTAGCACTACTCACATATCTGCTTCCTAAACTGTAACAAAAAAATTGTTCTCCAAATATTCAGGACTGCCTAAGCTATGCCAGTAACTGGTATTTTTAATGGCACATTCTGTATATTGGGATGAATGACAGAACGTGGGTTTTGGCAGAGCAGGATGGCAAATGTAGTGCTGTTCCCACTTTTAACCTAGACTGAGCACTCTGGTAAGGTTTTGCTTAATTTCGTCTTGCAGATGTGTGCCTTGTGTAACAGTGAGACCTTACTCAGGGAAAAAGTGTGTGAAAAAGTTAAAAATTCTCACCTCCCTCATTCCATAGTAGTTCCCATGAGCATACATGCCTTAATACTAATAGTGCATGTGGCTAATGGATATATTTGTGTAGTTTAATGGCATTAATAGCGAGTGTATCACAATTGACTTAATTTATATTCTTCTGTCTGACTGGAGGGACCTACATCAAAGAAGGCTGAAATGGAAAGCAAGCAGGGTATGAACCATGGCAGAAATGAAGCATCTCTGGAGGCAATTCCAAAGGCCATTAAGAGAACAGTTCATGAACTATTAATGTACTTCTGTGCTGCCAGCTAGGCCTGTTTTTCCCAAGGCCCAAAAGCACACTAAGCTATTAAAAACCTTGTCTAACAAGGAAAGAGGTGGAGACCTGCTAGTATCTACTCAGGAGGATATGCTGAGTAAGGATGGACAGCTTTGGGTGCAGTGGAGCCAGTGGGGGCTGGGTAAATTTGCAGTAGTTTGCAGGAGCAGGCACATGTACCAGTTCAGGTTGTCAGTCCCCAGTCCTTACCAACATGCCCATATGGCAAAGCAGGCTGCACTGGCTTGGGCACACAGCAATGTACAACTACTGCTAATTCTGAAGCCCCAGTGCTTTTCCTTCTCTGTCTCTCTCCCAGCTCTGTGGCCACAGGAGCGAAGTGGAGGCAGGTGGGCTTGAGCCTCTTTGAAAGAGGTGGTGGGTGAAGCAGGCAGTGATCCACCTCATACCTAACAGGTAAAGGAAGCTTGGAAGACACAGGTTTGTGTGGCTGTATCAGCAGCTTGCCATGGGTGCTGCAAGATGAGTCCCTGCCAGTTGCTACCTCAGGTCAGAAATGGTTGTTGTCATTACAATGAGGGAACTGAGGGGAAATCCTGCTTTATTTTTTAAAAATACATATTTTAAGAGTAGTTGTTCAGAAGAAGTTTCTTATGTGTAGATTCTGTGTTCTTTTGTATTGATTACACAGACATTAGAGGTATGTGGTGTGTGGTGCTGTGGATTGATGATGTGACAGGGTTTTGTTTCTGGGCAGTTTCCGGGCAATTTTAAAGAAAATGTAAACAGCTTACTTGTATTCTACTTCTCTACTATTCAATTTCTACTGTCCAGGCAAATAGGAAGAAAGAAGGGGGGAAAAAAGGAAAACCCAGGTACAGTTTTAGTGTCTGTTTCTTAATTTAAACCTTATCATCTCAGTGGGCCTCTATAAACCCTATTCTTTGCAAACTTGTCATTGCAATGCACTGGAACATGCCTCAAGCAAGTCATGCTCTCTGCTACTTTAGTTATGCTTTGCAGTACTTAACAATTAACCTTGTTACTGTGGGGAGCCAAATCCAGTGCAGCTCAGCAAAGGCAATTAAAAATGCAGGGTAGCAGGAGGCTGATGTCCACACTGATGAACACAAATCGATAGGTCTGTTGCAAACATTGATTTCCTACTAAGAAATTTTAAAAATTATTAAATAGTCAGTTGTGAATGTTAGTTATAAATTTTGCATTGATTTTGATATGAACTAATCACCTGCAGAAGAGGCAAAGGTAGTTAATAGGTGTGTGCTGAACAGATTACAACAGGTCAGCAGAATGACTTTGATTGGGCCTGAGAAGCTGGAGTCAAATCAGTGACCCACCTGAGGGCAGCAATAATGCATCACCTTCATGTGATGGCTCACGCTGAGGGTGGTGATGTTTAACTTAAAGTCTGCGATGCTACAGAAATACAAATCTGCTCTTGTCCTCTGTATTTGTTTGCAGTGGTTTCAATATAAATGATGGATGCTTTTGACCCTGCATGTCAGAAGGGATGAATTATCTGCTCATCTGAGGCAAGCCAAAGTCTCCCTAACAGGTACACAGGTGTAATCTGGGGCAATTCTAATACACTAAATGATACTGCTTTGGAATAGCATAACTGGTATAACCAAGAGAAAGGATTTACTCAAGCAGCAGGTGTTTGCTAACAAATTATGGTGGGCTTTGGAAACAAATGAGAAGATGTGATATTAAAGGAAAACACCAAAGCAACACTTTACAATGAACATTCCCTAAATTCTGATTAAGAGCCCTTGAAAATACAGTTTCTGCTTTCTGAAATATATTTTATTTCTCACTGCAAGAGTCATTGGGGAAGAGAGGTTGCACTTCTTTTATTCCATTCTTAGCAGGAAGCAACAGGCTGCCATGGTTTGAGGGAGCCAGTGGGATACATGAGAGGCAGTACAATACTTACACTTAGGTTTAGTGCAAGTAGAGCTGTGTAGTACTGAGTGACTGCAGTAGAGGATACAGATATTCAGCAAGGCTTTAGATGTGTTTGGCCAGCTATGGCAGCAAGAAGCTCAGCACTGTCTGTTTCAGTCTGCTCTTAGTGTGGTAATTCATCTTTTGACCATTCCAAACTGAAAATCCCAGTGAGAACCTGAGAAGATAAAGTAGCAATGGGGGAGACCTGACAATGCATGGAATGTGTGAGATGGGGGAACAGAAGGCAAGAGAGATGTCATCCTACTAGAAGCAATGGAGCCACAAAACCCTATTCTTGGCACTGCAAAAGCTTTCAGGTGGATTATCCTGCACTCTGTGTGTACAGACACGCTGTCACAACCATGACAGTGCTGTGCAGACAGAATGTCTTATTTTTTGCAGACTACTCAATGCTGAATTGACTGGTGTGCTGAAGGAGGAGGTGCCAGTGCATCACAGGGGCTTATAGACGAAGTACTAAAACTGAGAGCTTACTAATTCAGAGGGGGACTGCCCAGGAATTTGGATATAAATGAAAAAATCTCCACCCCATTTTTTTTTTCTTCTTTGTGGATGTGGAAGGGCAATTAAAAGGCTATAAAGT
Organism: Origma solitaria; assembly: GCA_013397895.1. NCBI lineage: Eukaryota > Metazoa > Chordata > Aves > Passeriformes > Acanthizidae > Origma > Origma solitaria. The sequence continues at coordinate 396,892 of VZRL01006828.1, read as the reverse complement.
GAAAGAAAGATACAAATTTGTATTAAGACCGGAGTGTCTGAGATGATGGAGTATTGGGAAATTTCTGTGTGCTGAGTACTGTGGTCTGATAAAACAAGCCATTTAAATGTTACATGGAACATAACTGTTCCAGTCGTAGGTGCCCACAGGACTGACCCATGAAAATAAAACCCAGGTGATTGCTGAGAAATTGCCCAGAAATGCAGAGGGGAAGTGAATCAGTGGAACCATGAACTCTATCTCTTTGTCCAGAGGCTGTGCAGTGACACTGAGCAAATGAATGTCAGGGAAGCTCTCTTCCTACCTTGAAAGTGTAAACTGCCCTTGATCACACAGCAGAACTTCCTTCTTCTTGATGGGAAGTGCCTGGCAAGGACAAATTCTGTCTTCAAGCTAGACTCCAGTCATCCTGCTAGTTGTTTGGGCTCTAGAAAGAAAGGGAATCTTGAAGGTCTTCTGTGAAACTTGGCAGCACTCTTGGCAGTGACCCTTTTTACCCTTATAAAATGTCCTCTTGGGCAATTGTAAATATCTTTTCCCACAGGGTCCTAATAGCCATTGCTGAAATCTTCCTGGGCTGCTTTCTACCTGCTCACTCAGTTGAACCCTTGGGTTACCTGTGGACCACTAACAACTTGGACCAAGTAGCTGCACTGATGAAACTATATTGCAGGAAATTACTAACCCTAAAAGAAAGGCAGTTGCAGAATAAACCTTGCAAATATAGATAGCTGTGATCCAAATCCCGGAAATGTATGTTTGGATACACATTTTAATATGTGTATAAATTATAGGAAGGATTGACCTACTCTATTGAAAGTATGTGAGTTTATTATCAGGCCAAGAATCACTTTAAACCAAGCAAAACCAAATAAATCACAATACCAGGACTCACATCTATCTTTAAATGCTTTCTCACATGCAATTCAAGTGTTTGATCCTAACACTGAATGCCATTACTTGGCACATAAAACTTGTTAAATGTGTGAATTACTAGTTTTTTTAACTGATGTAGTGGAAGGAAAGGCTGGTCTCATCCTCTGCAATCTCAGTCAGAATCGTACTTTCAGAATAACTGTGAAGGACTGCCGTGGTTTCAAGCTTTAAGGACTTTTTTAGAAGAGCAGTAGGTAAATACACAATGATACATAAACAGATAGTACTCCATCTCTATCTGGAGAGATGAGGGAGACTTCCTGAGAGATATAACAAGGCATACATGATATACAAGAGTATAAGAAGGCATTTTATTTTTTCCTATTTGACTGTAGTAACCACAGCATTTCTTCTGTGTAACTATTCTTACTAAGAAGCTAAGGTTATCTGTGGCAGCCACAATAACATAAACTGTATTATCAGTGAGGCGGTTCATCTGAATATTGATACAACACAAAGGAAACCCTCACAGCCTGTAATGCACATTAGGGAGTCAATTTAGGTAGTAAATGGGAGGGTTTATATTTGCACCTCATAAACAGAGATGAGAGTAATCATATTATACTTTTTATGCTGACATTTTTCAAGGGTGCAACTTAGTTGTGCAGGCTCTGTGCAAAATTGCAAGGCTGCGGTGGCGCCTCCTCTTTGGGCCATTGTGATCCCAGGAATTCTTGTGAGAATTGGCCTTGATGAATGGCTCCTGGGCAGTTACACTTCTTGAGCTTGTTAGAAACACTGTCCTGTACAAAGAGCTTCTGCTGCCTAACCAAGGAAGGAATGATAACTTTGGCAGAGATGCTTTAAGCAGCCCAGGCCATTCATTCCCAACAAAGAATCAGAGTGACTCACAAAGTCACTTTGCTCACTGAGCAGTTTGTTCCTTTGCTCTGGCTCCTTTTCTCACTGGAGCTGCTCAGGTGTCCAGTTTAGAATGTGAGTTTCAGGCGAAAGCAAGGGTCTTACCGTAGGCTCTGTGCCTCTTCCTCCTTGGATCGGTGCTTACACACCTGTGCTTGGAGTGTTTTGTTGGTCCTTTACATCAGTGCTGTGTAAATATAGAATATTAAGTTTATCTGGAGCTACTGCAGTCTATAAATATTCAAGTGTCTGCTGCCAGTTTTGTGGATGTAAGGCTCACGTTGCACTAATGGAAATTATAAATTCAATCACAAATGAGGAGGACTTTCAAGAGACACTTAAGTGCACTGAAGTATTACATGTCGAACAAGCAAAAAATCTTAATAAGTAAAGGCAAGTAACTGTGGCTTCTCAGTGGAACTTCACAGATAACTAGATCTGCAAATATTCTTTCTCTGCACCAAAATCTTAGTAAGTCTGAGAGTTCTCAAAAAAAAGGCAAAAATATTCAATTTTATATGTTTTGTGAAATGTGATTATTTTGTTCTGCCACCATGTACATGCTGCTGTGTGTTCAGAGAAAGAGGTGTTGCTTACATGATTCCTTCAGTCTCTCTGGAAAGCAAGGCAGTTGTCCTCTGTGCCCTTCTACTTGGAAAAAAAAATGGGGTGGAGCCCAGTGTAAGAGAATTTGCCATGTAAGGACTGATCCATGCCTCAGTATTCTCTGATGAGAAATCCGATGCCTTTTCAACCTCTTACCCCGTTTTTTATTGTCTAAACACCTTGTTCTCAACTTTCCTAGGCCTCCTTGTGCCTTCCAGTGATTAGGAGAGATGGGATTCAGCCATAATCCTGCCTTATCACCTGTGCCAAAGAGGTTTTCAGCATCAGTTCAAATGCTTTTGTAAAGCGATTTCATTCTGCTAGCTGTCAAGAGTGTTGCAATAGGTGCTTGTAATGCAGTGTGTTGCATAAAAGTATGATTTGTTAAGAAAGGTGAAGAAATCACATTGTAATGCACGTTTTTAATCTGGATACCAGTGTCAGTGAAGGAGAACAACAATTTCCATAGTGTGTCTCTTCCTCGGGCTACAACACAGGTTCCTTTCAACATAGATCATGTGCCAATAAAGTTCACAGCTGTTAATTGCAAACTTAGAGAACGTTCATATCAGTGCATGTGAGCACATCTGATAAGGACTACATCTAATCCTGACTCGGTGGGTGCTGATTGCAGGCACTTCGTGATTGCCATGCTGGCATAGGCGTTTAGGAAGCATTTGCTGTTTAGAAATAATTCCAGTATATCCTGAGGAGCATCAGGGATCTGCTGGGTAGCCAGAGGAGGATTACTGTTCTTACATTTTGAAGATTCTTGGTTTAATCTGTTGGGATTTTTTGATGAGGGACAGGAAAAAGCAAAACTCTGTTTTTCAAGTACATGTAACCCCTTTGTTATTTTAAAAAGTGAGCAATAACTTCTGATTATCCTCAAATCCATGAAGTGTTTCACTCACATGATGTGTCAGGGTGTAATGGGCAACAATCATCTCATTTATCAAATTCACTGGAAATCATCAAGTGCATGTCAGCCTTTGTCATTCAAAAAGCATGTCACATTGAAAAATTCCAGGTTTCCACCATCTGAGGAAAGTGAAGTCATGAGTTAAGTTTGAAATTACAAGAGGTAACACCCCAAGTGAGCTTTTTTATTGACCACTTTTTTTATGCCTGCTAACTGTGTATCTCTACTTTTTCCAGTTGTTCCAACACTTGGCAATCTGATATGCTTTTCCTATGCAAAAACTTACTGGATTGTAACAATATCAAGACACCCCTCTTTGCAGATTCTTCTACTTAATTTTGCAGAATGTTTTCATTAAATCATGTTACAGCTCCTCTCATCCAAAGCATTTTGAGAGCTCTGTACTGGTGCCACCAGTTTTCATAAAGTGTAAATAACAGAAAGAACAGTCCAATACAAAATGCTGTGCGGAACACCTTCCCTGAGCTGCTGAAAAAGTCTTTCTAGGGAAGTTGTTTACTGCTGAGCTCAGTGATTCACCCACTGGACTACGAGGAGGAAATGCTGCTTTTTGTTTGCTTATTTGTTCAGAAGAAAGGAAATTGTGTTTGCTATTACAAAATCTGGCAATGACTGCTATCTGAACTAAAATTTGAAGCTTCTCAAATGGAAATGAGAATTGCAATCCCAAACTGAGCCCCCCGGCTATATCTTTTTGATGTGTTCATTAATTAATTACCCATAGCTGAAGAAGATTAGAGCAGAGTTCAAAGTTGAGAAATATGCAAAGGAAAATACTGTATTAGACAACAAAATTAACTGTAATAAGTCTAGGCCAGTTTATTAGGGTCTTGTTCTTAGGAAAGTTTCACAGCTATTCTAGTGAAGATTTAGTTTCTCTAGAATTCTAGTTCTTAAACGTGTTGGGGTCTCAGATGAATGTGTATTAAGCCTTTCAAAATATGTCACTGCCACAGTTAATTGTGGAATTTTTTTATAGCCTATCATACTTTTGGAGGGTTGGGGTAGACTGAAGCTTTAGGGGGCCTAAGAAGCCCTGGAGCTTGTCTTTCCTTCTGGAGATTCTGGATGTGTAAAGCTGTTATGATGCATCTAACCTAAGTCTGAGAGATAATAACAAAATGTTAGTTAAATTCAATTTTCTTTGTGACCCATAAAACCAGGCGCAGACCCCAAGTTTCTAAAAGAAGTTTACAGATTAATTAAGATATTAGTCTTTTCATCTGGGATAAAGTAATTTCTGGTATCTGCAGGTGAAGCAGAAATACACAAAGAAAAGATGGATTACAGTAAAAAGCCCAGAACTCCAGAACTCAGCCTTTTCTTTAAAGAAAGAAGATTGAGCAAGGAAAACTAGAGGGGAAGCTGCAGACAGTAATGTAATGGTTTGCAAAGATAATGTAATGGTTTTACTGAATAATCACATTGGGCTGAAACCAGCCAGCCAAACAACCAAAACATACAAAAATGAGATTTCCTCACTGTGGCACGGGCAGCCAGTTCGTTCATTAAGGTATATGATTTATTAAGGATAGTTTTACAATATATGCATAGGATACAAATGACACTTACTCCAGCCTCTCTTTTAAATGAAGAGTATTGGCCTCTGCTTTCCATTATTGAATTCGCCTGAAGTACTTTAACTTCAGCTGTGGCCTTTCCCAGTCTCCTCCTCCCCAAGCCAAGAAAGGGCATTAGAGGTGTGGTACAACAGGTGAGTATCATTTCTCTGATACAGACTTTTCTCCCTTCTTTGTCTCCTGCAACACTGTGTTTCCCTAAGTCCTAAAATTAATTCAGTAGTGAAAGTAGGAGTATGTTGGCTTGAAAGTCAGGACAAAAGGCCATCTTACATCCTTGGAAGTGTGTTTCCTGCAAGATTAAAGATGCTATGACTTATGAATATTCCAGAGATGAATCCTGTAAGGTAGGATTAAACAGAAAGATGTTCTAGAGTGTTCCCTGCTATCATGTAAAAATGTAGTAATATTTGACTAGAATTGTGAGACTACTGAAGTTAGAATTTGGGGTGTTGGAGTTTTTTTAAGGGAGAGTTAATTTCTCACTTAGTCAAGGCTTCATCAGCTAGAAAAGACTAATGGACACTAAATGCTAAAGAAGATTGTGTCAGCCAGGATTGAGAGGAGGAAATGCTGAGTGGGAATTCATGCCTTTCTAGTTGTGGAAAGGCAAGTGTAAAGTGGAATATGTCCCTGGGTCTTGGTGGGGAAGAGCAGATTAATGTTCCAACAGCACCACATACCTAGGCAGGTGCTGGTTGGTGCTGCTGCACAGCTCCTGGTCAGCGCACTTTTAAAGGTGGTTGGTGCTTCAAGGAATGCTGGAGGAGAGAATTATGGTTAGTTCTTAAAAGCTTTGACAGTACAGTTTGAAAAATAGCCTGGGAGTGGGGCATAAGGATAGAGAAATAGTACTGAGAACCACTTCTCCAGTGAAATAATACTACCTGGCAGCAGAGAGTAAATTGAAGAGCCAGTTCAGGTAGAAGAAATCGAGGCCAGGGCCATGGATGAGCTGCTTTATCCTTGCAGATAATGGAGTGTGGATGTCAAAAAGCTGAACCAACTGCCGGGGACCTAAATAAAGTTTTAAAGGGTATTTTATATATATATATTTATTTTTTATATATATATATACACACATACACACATATATGTATGTATGTATACACACATATATAACACATGGCTTATATAACTTCTTAAGATATGAGTCTTGCTCAGGTAGCTGAGATGTATTCAAGGAACCAAAATTTAAGCTTTGCATGCGTATCTAAGAGCTGTGTGTTACTTCTTTATCACTTCTATACTAATAGGGGAAATATTGGTTAATTACCCATTTTTTCTTAGTCTTTTTAACAATGGTTCTCTGAAGAGTGGAAGTGTAGTTTTTTTCCCCTGTGATTATTTGCTATGGAATTTAATTTTACAGTAGTTGCAAGCTCATCTTAATTTAGGATTTGTAGGGGGGAAAATACAAATGACTAGTTTCTAACTCATATGCACCGCTTACTGACAATGTGCTAATGATTCTGCAAACAAATTAGTTTTCCCTGTCTGTTCTGTAAATAATTTGTGTGTGTGTGTGTTCATTCAATAGCTGCAATTGATTGCTGAATGAGGCAGCAGTACCATAGAATATTTTCAGGTTAAGAAAGTTATGTAAAGTGTTTAGTCTGTCTGGGACGTGTTTTTCAGTCCAGAATGTAGAAACCATTAACTCAGGGCTCCTACAGCATCCCTAAAGTGCCACAGGATGGCAGCCTTTCAGAGTAGTGCATTGTTGTCCTGTGGAAAATCGTGTAATTCATTTTCTGCCTGAAAATTGATGCACGTTCTGGTGTACTTCTTTGTTATAGTAACAAAGATGGACAAAGATGTCCAGCTACATCGTATTGTGTTTTGTCTGGATGGTCACAGAGCTTAAAAGGTTTTTCTCTGTGGTGCAGTCTGCATTTTAAGCTTGAAACTGAGATTAAAAAACAAGGACAGTTATTAAATATGGTTGTGGAATTCTAGTTCTGGGGTTTTTCTTTAACCTACGCTGTGCTTGATGGAGTCTGGAGGGTTAAACTCTTTTTCCTCTTGCATGTGATGTATTGGTTTGGTTTCTCACTCAGATCCTTCAAGTATTTTCTATGAGATTTTGTTTAAGTAGGGATTACAGCTTTTAAAAGTATTTTGAATAAGGAAAGCCATTTTTGTGGGTGGTGTATGAAAAGCGATTATTGCTGTTGGTTGTTGCAAAAGAGATTCCTGCATGTGTGCAGGTCTCTAAGATCACCACAGACACGGAAGGAATTGTGTTCAGATGGAGCTGACTGTCTCAATAAACTCTGCAGGACTGTGTGACCTCAAAATTTATACAACTTTAATACCCATATAAAGAATTAATCAGTTCCACACAAGTTTGCAACTGTGTTCATAGGATAAAAATTGCAAACATTTTTTTTTTAATCTTTATCTTGATCTAACTAAGGTTTCTTAGTACATGATTGTGATGTCAAACAACAGCTTTGAGGTTACATTGGAGTTGATGATTGCATTATTTGTGAAAACTCAGTCCTTAGGAAATGAAAACAATAAATACTTCCCCATAAATCAACAGAATTAACAGGAATTGAATTCTCTTCTGAAGCAGCTGCCTGGGTCCCATGAAAAAACGCATGAGCAGCAGGCTGAGGGAGGTAATTCTGCCCCTCTACCTCACTCTTGTGAGACCCCACCTGGAGTGCATCCAGCTCTGGTCTAGATTAGCTATTAGGAAGAAATTCTTTACTGTGAGGGTGGTGAGGCACTGGCACAGGCTGCCCAGAGAAGCTGTGGATTCCCCACACCTGGAAGTGTTCAGGGACAGGTTGGATGGGGCTCTGAGCAACCTGGTCTAGTGGAAGGTGTCCCTGCCTATGGAACTGGATGATCTTTAAGGTCCCTTCCAGCCCAAGCCATTCTGTGATTTTATATTGGACCCAAGCCTCTCTTCAGGGCATCCAGGCACATTGATCTTGTCGTTCCCAAAGTCATGTTAGACATATTTTATCTACTAAATACACACCAATCTTAAACCCAGAATCTTTTTCCCTGTTATAGGGAATGCAAGACTATTCTAGGGCATGGCATCTGCTTACATTTGTTCCAGCAGGGCTTCATCCTGTTGAGTCTAGCTTTCTTCAGAGGCCCATCTTGAGCACCTCAACATGAGCGTGCAGAACACTGTAATGAATCCGTGTGTATTCAGCAGGAACTTGTTGCCCACAGCCAACTCCTCTGTGGTGGAACCTGCTTGCCATGGATTCTAAAATAAGGCAATTATTTATGTTAATGGGGATCAAAGGAGAAATGGGGCCAAATGCACAACTGTAATATATAAAGTTTTCATGGGCTTCATGGGGTTATTTTGATTGAGCTGCTCTAACCACAATTCATAAGCCAAAGTCTCATTTTGCTTTGGTTCACCAAAGGGTGCAAATCATACTTATAGCAAGCACACTCTGCAAGTGTAGACTTGGAGTCATAAAATCACTGTCTAGGTTCACAGCAACCAACCTGTGCTTTATTAAAATAAGGGCATCAAAAATTAAACAATCTCGATTTTTCCCATTATTAACATTTTCTGTGAAGAAACTCTCTCAGAACAAGATGACTGCTTTTATTCTTTGCCAATTCAGTTATGCTAATTTTAGATGTAATTTCTTATTGTTATGACTACTATCTGTATTAGGATGTATTTCTTTCTGTACTTTTCTTTGTGCTTTGTTTTCAAGAGGTCTGCAGTTTGAGGAAAAAAATGCAGTGAAACATTCATAAGCTGCATTGGAAATGGGGTAGCACACAGTGCCATGCTATACCAGCATTTGTTTTTTTGTTTTGTAGTTCTTGCTTGAGGTTTGAGGAGAGTTTGTAACCAAAGCTGGGCAGATGGTGCTCCCAGACTCAGAAAACTCTTAAGACGTCTCAATATTTAGCCCAAATATGGTGAAGCCTGTGCTTCAGCACAGTTCTGTGACCCTACAGCTTTTACCACACAGAAAAGCAGGACCTTTTAAAAGTGAGACAGCTGCTCTGCCTTCTCCATCCTGCTGATTTTCCAGATCCTCAGCTCACCTACCACCCACGTGGGAAGGTGGTTCGCAATTCGTGTTGCACCTCAATTACCAGCAAACCACAAGCCTTTCTCAGCTTCCAAGGCTTTCTGAAGGCACTCATGGGTCAGCTGAGAGTAACCATAAAGGCAGGATTTTCTACCTTTTAGTTTTCTGCCTTCTTAAGAAAAAAAGATTCCTCTCAGATGAGGAATATTCTGAGGGATGGATGTTTCTCGTCCAAACATCCCCTGAGTACTGCCCCATAAAGCCAGGTGCTGCATTCCCTAGAAGCACTGGTTATATCCCAGGAATAGCATAATTTTTAACAAAACTGAATTGGTTCTTTCCAAGTAGCTCAGATACATTTTGAATGACTAGCTCTGCCCTTCCCTTACATGATCAAGAGAAGGAAAAAATGAGTCATCTTGTTTTGAGAGTTTCTTCACAGAAGGAAGAATTCTTCTGTTCTAATGGTACATACATTAGAACAGCAGAATACATTATGCTCTGTGGACAGGCAAAAGAAAAAGGCGAGTGATAGAAGGATTCAGTGGTCAGGATTGTTTCATAATGTGAGGGAGTTTGAAGAGGGTATATGAGAAAAGCCAGAAAGGTGCTGTCAGAATCACTGTTTTTCTTTTCCTATTTCTAAAGAATTTAATGTAATGAGGGGTGACAGCCTATCCTAGAAGGAAATACCAAGTTACAGTCTATCCTACAAGTTAATATCAAGTTGGTTTCCCCACCCCCCACACTGACTGATTATGTAATACCTTAGTACAGTACTCTCCAGTCTCTCAAGAAATGCAGAGTGAGTGGATATTTGATTACCTAGAGGAATATCCTGTCACATATATTGTGAGAAACCTAAATAAGGTAGAGATTGAGTGCTCCAAAGGGTCAGATAAACAGATATTGGTATTCATCTAATTTAGGTTTAAATAAAAAGGTAATCACATATTTCTCATTTACTTTGAGAAAATAGCTTATATAAGTAAATTGATAAATAGCTCTGTATGTCTTTATAAGTGGAATTTTTGCCTTTGTTTTTGGAGCATTCTCTTCAAATCTTAAACAAATTCCTCACAGGGCAGTAGTTCCCTGTTTCTCTTCTGAGAGCTTGGAGTTGCAAGGAGATCCACTGCCTGATTTAGGCTTGAGTTGTAGGTATCAGCCTGCTGTAATTCCTAAGTAATGTGGTGATACCTTGTAGGAAGAAACTGGGGAACGTAACTTATTTCTTGTCACTGTGTGGGGAAAAAAAGGAACCCCAAATGCAGCCTTTTAGTTCTGGAGAGATTATCCACAGCATTATAAGGTATTCTGCCTGGAATACAATTAGTCTATTAAAATGATTTTGAAGGACAAATGCATGTACATATAGATCAATGCATTTAAGTGAAGTTTAAATTAATCTCTGCACAAGAGTATCACCTTCGAAAACTCTTAATAGTCACGCAGATATTTCACTTTTTCTGTGTTGGATTTTAGCCAGAAGTGTAAACAAATGAGTGCCAGCTCTGCTCTCAGACAGGACTTTGTGGTTAATAGCTGCACTGCCATTTAGTTTCAAGCAATGGAACTAGCAGACACTGTGTGATTTTTTTTTTTTTCCCCCCATTCAGATTTGTACTTAAGAGAAAATCCCCACCATGCTTCCATTCACAGTGTAGAGTTTGTCTACATCTGTCTCTGTCTACTAATATGCTGCCAATTTTTTTAATATTAACTTCATTTGAGGCATTTCCAATGTCAATATACAACTGTAGACAATTCAAGAAAAGCAATTGGTGTAAACTATCATTCTCTCTGAGCTTAATTTGCACCTGAATTAGCTGTGTGTCTGTCCATAGCTCAGTGCAGTCCTGCTCTTTCACAGACCGTGAAGTGCTACAGTGTTAGAAATAAATGATGCAGTCTTCTGCAGGCTAATATAAAAAGTCAGCTAATGCTTATGAGACTCCAGAAATAACATGACTATCATTTTAAAAATAGTTCTTTCTGTTCTTAGTTGTTGGAGGTAATATAAATGATAGTTTAAGTGGAAACCAAAGTAAATCCCCAGATTCAGAGTTATGATTTTGCAGTATACTTATTTCAAGAGGTTTAGTTAAGATATGTCATTTAGGGGGGAATTCAGGTGCCAGAGATGGATTTCCTATTCAGAACTTTAAGGGACTACCTGGTTTACTGAGAAGCAAATGTTCACATAACAGTATTTTCTGTAAAAGGCTTCTGTGTGTGTGCAGTGGCTTTTTAAATGTAATTGTTGTCTCATTTCAGAGGCAGTGCAGCAGTTAATTTAGGCAGGCTCTAACAACAGTGTTTTGTTATACCAGTGTAATTCTGCAACGTCGACATGCAATAGCATTAGTCTTATTCTGAGATGTGTTTATGTTTAATCCCTGCTATAATCCACAAATTTTCAGGTTTCTAGCTTGCTTATCAGTTTTCTTAGAATGGTCTTGGGAGTCTCCAGGTTTTGAAAGAAGTCTGTCTTATAAATCTGCCTTTTTATCCTGCTCTGTTAGCGATTTAAATGCAGAAATTTAAACTGCTTACACTGAGCCACCACAAATACAATACATTTAAAAAAACCTCACAGATAATCATGTAGAGGTAAAATTCACCTATTTGGGTAGGTTTGTAACCACGACTCTCTTTTTGATTGTTATTATTTTCAGGATAAAGTTGGATCAAAAAGATTTTTCTTTCAACAATGTGTACTTGCCTTTTGTGTGCATTAGAAAATAAGTGTGAATACTTACCATCACGTCAGTAGTTACTTCTCAAACAAAAGGGCCTTCTACAGTGTCTATAACACCAAACACTTTGTCCTTGAGGCTGTCCTCTCTGGAGCAGGGTGGTTATCGTGAAGGTGGGGTTGGATACAGCAAGGGTTAATCAATCAGAGCTTCCCCTGCCTAGTCCTACAGATAAGCAGTAGGGCTGAATGCAGTGACTCCTATGTCATCCATATGTGCTGAGATTTCTGAGTCCTGTGCCGCCACCCACCACAGACTACAGTGTGAGGGATTCTGCCGCTCCTATGAGAATTTGTATATAGGTGGCTGTGAATCCCTCTGGCAAAATCAGTTTGAGCAGAATTGAAGATAAATGAGAGCCTCTTGATGATAATGCATTTATTAAAAGCTTATTCTAACAGTTTGTTCAAATAAATATGTAGTGTTGAACATGAAGACTAATCAAAAACCCAAACATTTGCTGTTCACCCATGAAGCAATGAATTTTAGTTCAAAGTTCTAAGTAGACCTGGTTCTGTTGGCTGTACTCCCTGTTCCCTGTACAAGGCTTTTGCACTCAAAAAATGGAAATGGCAATGTGCCATATACCACATATTAAAATTGCACTGTTATAAAAGCAAGGAAAAAGCACTTTGCAGCGCTTTCACTTATCATTTAGTGCCAGCTGGCAGTGTGGGATTGCAAAGGCTATTGGTTAGTCTTTTATATTTGGTCTTGCTTGCTGTGTGATAAATAATAGGTCTATCTTCCCTGCCACCTTTTATCCAGGATCTTGAACTGTTTCAACTTTGTCTGTGGAAGGCAAGGGTTTAATTAATCTTTGCAGGTGTTGTATTACACAGGCTTGTATTATACAGTTTCTTTGCATGACTCTGCTGATATGCACACAGGTGTTGGTGCCAGTGAAGCTGTGGAATGCTGCTTGCAGTGTGCACCCATTCTGCTGGCCATAATCAAAACTAAATGAAAAGATGAAGCCCCATGTGCTCTAGAAGCACAGCCCCCAGCCTATGCAAGGGGAGGAATTTTTTTTAAATGGCTAAAATCTTTAAAATAGGTGTGTTGATGTATTCATCATGCTGAAGAACTGCTGGTTGTTGAGGAATACGTGTTGTGCCAGTAGCCCACAGAGAGCAGTGGGATGTGAAGGTGCGCATGGACTCAGAGGTCTCACGTATAGCAAGAAGCAAGAGGTAGATGGGACTGGAAGGGTGATGACAGCAGTGGTTCAATGTTCTCTAATTTATCTCTATGCACACTTACTTGTATAGTGTGTGTGTATGTATGGAAAGCTAGTGGAGAAGTTGGAGTCTGTGGTGTAACTGCACTATATTCCTTGCTGTGCTGGGATAAAAGGAGAAGGGCAGTGATGGAGGCCAGCTTAGACCCAAGAGAGAGCTCCTTTTAATACCAGTGGGGGTGATGTGTGTAATGTACTATGCAGGAACATCAGGGAATATCTTGGAGATCTCTCCGTGCTACCAGGTGGCTGTTGGCATCCAGCCCAAAGCTGATGTGCAGTCACAGCCATTCTGCAATACTTGGGGGAAAAAAGAAACCTGAAGTTTTTCTTTCTGCAACTGGAAGCCAAATTATGCCATACTCAGCTGTAAAGAAACTTCTTTTTGACTTGTATAGGTATCATGAAAGCTGTAAGGCATGTATATAATAAAATCACTGGAATATGAGCATGGCTTGAAAATGATGATTGATTCTTTGAAATCCTACTTGATGCCCCTGCCCATGGCAGGGTGCTTGGAAGTAGATTACTTTTGAGGTCCCTTCCAACCAAAACCATTTCATGGTTCTATGATATCAATAATTTGGAACCTGAAATAGAAATTATCATATCCCCAATCTACTTCACTGTAATCTTTACTGACTTGAGCACTTGCTTCCCATGTTGAGACTTGTGCAATGTGGGGAAAAAGACTTGCTCATGATGGGCTAAAATAGATTTTGTAATGTATGGTTACATTGCTTCTGTGTTTACCTGTCTGCAAAACATATGCCTGCAAAGAATTCAAAACTAGAAAAATTACATTCTGAACATGAATTTCTATAGTTTTGTGGAAATTGATCATAAAACTTGTATGACATGATTAAATAAATGTATGGGGGTTTTTGGGGGGTTTTTTGCTAGCTTTTGTGTATTATTGGTGTCTGTGTAGAAAGGGCTCCTATGTATGGATCTATATGTGAAAAGATAGATTATATTGGAAAAATTAGCTATGTTTCTCCATGCATTTTTGGGAAAATGAAAAAAAAAAGATAATTTCTTCTTGTTTAGATCTGACTTTTCACAAAGACATGCAATTACACAGAGAATGTGTGGTGGCTACACATAACTATGGTGTTTACTTTCCTGTGAAGATGAAAATGGACCAATTGCTCTTGTGGTAAGTTATTACAGGCAAAAAGAAAATATGAATAGTAAACATTGCTAAATAAAAATGGCCTGTTTGGCTAGAGGAATGTTAAGTGTCACAGAAGGTGACTTCTGGAATCCATATTTCCAGCATTTTCTTTTAGGCAGCAAGGTTTCAGTCTTGCTAAGTTTTGCTTTCCTGTGTTCTGGAAAGGATGTGAGAGTTATGCAAGATTTTGTTGACAAGAAATCTCTCAGGTCCCTAGGATAACTACTGTAAAATGACATTCACTCAGCTGATCATGTCAGAACAGCCCCGTTCTGATGAACTTTCAAACTACTTTCAAGGATTGTAACCCAGGATATTTGCAGTTTAAATAACATAGAGTCACAAGGTAGATGTAAAAATACCCAAACAAATGTAGTATTTTATTAATGCTAAATCAAGCCCATCATTGGAGTGAAAGTTTGCCTTTATTTATTTGCTGGTTCTGTTAGCCAAGGGTCTGACTTACTCTCATCCAGAAACACCTGAATCATCCTCTTAGCTTGTCCAAGGCAAACTGCATCAAGGTTGTGGTCAGTGGGCTGATGGAGGCAGTCTTGTAGCTGTTGTTGGTTTATTCTGTATTGACAATAAGCATTTACTTGAAGATCTTTCTTTAGTAATGTTGAAAAAACCCCTCGATCTGCAGGAGTAATTGAATTCAAAATGTTTGCTTCTTTCTTGAGACTGGTCTGTGGCTTATCCCTCATTCCACTTTGCTGTTTCAAGCAGCTATGAGAAGGACAAAGTGTTCACAATCTGTGGGTTTTTAAATACACAAAGCTGTAAAGTCCTATCACTTCCTTATCTTGGCACCTGCAATTCTATGCTCTTCTGTATGTATCTGATGAGATAATCACCTATGTCTCTATTAAATGTAGGGATTGAGAAATAGGGTAGAGCTGAAAACATTCATATCAGTTAAACTGGGCTCTTTGTGACTGCAGCTGTGAATACTTTATTTAGAAAAAGCAGCCAGAGAGAGAGAGGGATGTGAAAGGCAGTGCCTGCCATCTTAGTGGCTTTGCAGATTCAGCACAGGTCTGAGTTATTTTTGATGCTCCAAAAACTGCTTCTGTCTGCTTAAACAGTTGTAGAAATAAACCCAAGGATCCTCTTTTACCCCTTTTGCAGAACTACATGACTGAGTTATTTTTCCCATAGCTTCTGTTTCTGACTTTGGGTTTTGCTTCTGTGCAGTGAATCCAGATCTGTCACTGCCTGAAAAAATGGTTATGCCACCGAGCTATTAGCTAAAAGTGCTGCAACTTCTTCCAGCTGTGCTTCAAAAAGAAACAGGAGTCCTCTGGCCATTCAAAGAACAGGCACCCAGGATTGTGAGAGGAGACCTGGGCTGTCCATGTTCTGGCTGGAGAAAGGAATTTGGATCAAGCACAGTGGGAAATGTTCCCTCTAAGATAACTAGCTGGTTGTCATCCTTCACGCCTGCAGCTTTAGATAAGCTTGACTTGAACGCCTGTTCCTCCCCAGACATTGTACGGGAAGTGTTGGATCACAACTCTGAGATTTGGATTCCATCCAGGGAACCACAGGCCTGAAAGACTGATGTGTCAATGGGCCACTCTGAGGTATCCAGGTTTCTTACTGAGCCCAGTGATTTTAAAAGAAGATCTGTAGTAAATGTTAGGTTTGGTGAAGTGATCTGGGGCAGTTTTGAGGTGGCTATTTATGGCAGATATTGAGTACAGTCCCCAGCTCTTGAAGGTTTCGTTCTATAGCATTTTGTCCATCTGTTCTGTGATTTTCTTTTCTTTTTTTATTTTATTTTTTTTTTCCTTTTCTCCTTGGTGTTGGGAAAGAAGCTAAAATTACTTTGGAATTTGTTTGTCTTCCTTGCTGCTTGTCTAAGGGAGAAAGCAAAGTGAAATGTCATGACTTTAATAGAAATTTCATGGATTGGCAATGCTTTCTTTTCCAGTTAACATTTGAAGAATTGGGGTTTTTGTTGTTTTTGTCTTTTTTTTTTCACATCTTCTTTCCTAATCCTTTCAATACCAACTTAAAAAAAATAAAAAGGATTATTATAAATCTTTGCTGGGTAACCACTAAAAATTAAGATTTACTTATTTTTGGCATCTATTTCCATGTTACCATTACTGCTGGCAGTAATGGTAACTCTTGGTAATGGTTGCTTATTTTTTATTTTTCGTGCTTTTTTGGCATAAAAACTTTGAACTCCTCATCTCATTTCCAAGAATTTTCTGTGTTAATGAGAGTACCTCTTCGGAAAGCAATGCAACAATTCAGGTTATGAGATTCTTTGAGATATGTTGGTTTGAAGATACAGGCAAAAGATATTTCTATTGTAAAGGAAATTAAAAAAAACACTGACCAGATGCAAAAGTGGAGCAGCTTTGAACTTTTTATAACAAATGTTAAGATTATACTTACGGAAGCACTCAAAAGACAGCACAACTTTTTCTGTGGTTAGGTTAATAAATATGCTTGCAATTGGAAATTATTAAAACTTTTAAAAAAGCCATTTGAAAAAAGATATGCAAGCACTCTATAATTACTGTTCGTGTAAATGTGATTTATTGAATCTGTGCAGTGATCACTGAGGTCCAGGGTAAATATCTTTTTGCTGCTGTCATCTATGTTTTTGTTTCCTTCAAGAGGGTTTCTCACTAAGTTCTGATTAATTCTATTATTTCATAGGAATTTCAAGTACTTTGCTTGTTTTAAGGAATTAATTAAAAAAAATAGAATGTTGCTTTCCTGGGAATCTTGCAATTTGAGAAGAAGGTGAATGTGACATTCTTCATGTGAAGGTGCTACCAGTTCAGAAGAGAGTTATTAACAATTGTTATATTACAGTATTAAAATTAATTTTTTAATACGTATGATGTCTTTCATTCCAAAGCCACTTTACAGAAAGCGTGTCAGCTGTCACCTACTGGATGGTTTAATGCCTTGGTGATAACTCTAAATGTCACTGCATGCAAATGAAAAAGCTTCATTGGCTGACAAGGATTCATTGGGGCACCTGGTGCTTTGTTTCGGGAGGAAAAGTGCTCTGCTTGAAAGGAATCCATGTCAAGATTACACCTAGAATCTGGGATCAGAAGAAGAAACAAAAGATGTTTCGTGGGCATCTTCCAAGCCATAGTTTCATGTTGTAATCTTGCTGCTTCTGTCCATGGTAACAGTGGGAGATGAGTTGGAGCATGTCATAAATGGCAGCTTGACTTGGAGCTGACAGCAGGCAGCTGGCTGGTGTAGAGTTGATATCCAAGGACATGAGGAGCCCAAATCAGGAGCACAATACAGTTACCAGTGTGATGTGAAATGCCACAGGGAATTTTGTTTGTTATCTGGTTGCTAGTTTAGGAGGGTTGTAGTTCTCCTTAGTGCCCAAGCCTGTGTGGATTGTTTTGGACTTCAAATCAAATCTCTCAATTATCATCAAGTGCTTGTGATTATAGGAGAATTGTGCTCCATAAGATGCAAGAAGTCAAGCTCACCCATGAGGGTTATTTGGATTCCAAGTGTATGATTCCCTTAATGTGGTTTTTTTTTTTTTTTTGCTGGAGTCCCGAGCAAATAAGACAAATCACTGAGGGGAGAATGCAGGAGAGGGGCCTGCCAGGCAGGTGTCAATCAGGAGTGTTCTCTGGTTTTTGTCCTCGATTTTGGCTGACTTTGGTTTTGTATTTTAATTTTCAGCAATTGCCTATCTATTTCAGTTAGATATCAGTCTTCAGATTTTGACCTTTCTTAGTTTTCTTTGATTTAATAAACAGGAATAATATTTTCTTTTCTCTGAAATATTTTCCCCCTTTCCCACCATGAAAACATACTAGGATGTTGCAGTCCTTCTTCAGTGATGTAATTAGCTAAGTTATAAGAATAATCCTTGGAAACTGGCCTCTGCAAACTATTGTCAGTCAAAAGAAGTGGTTGTCTAAGCCTTTGAACCTTGAGGCAGATTATGGTCTTGACTTTCCTGTCAGCAGCAATAATGCAATATTAGATTAAGGCCTCCCAGGTACTTTTGGCATAACTTTCAGAAATGGTTTGGGTTTTTGTTTGGTTTTTTTTTTAATTTTCCAGCTTTGCCTAGATTGGTATTCCAATTGCTGGCTGTAGATTTATCCTAATTTACAAGATTACATGGCTGTCTAGATCAGATACCTTATTCCAGTATAGGAAAACAGACATCACACCATCTCTCTGTTTTTTCCAGTGAGGTAAACAAATTAGGATCCTTATGTTTCTCTGGCCTTTGCAGGATTTTCATGAGTGTGTAAATTTTTGGGAGTTTGGGGTTTTGTTTTTGGTTTGGTTTTTTGTAACTCTTGCTGTTTCTGAGACATTCTTTGCAATGTGGGAATATGAAATGAAGAATGCTGAGGTGCAGTGAAGAGGGGGAAGGGCTAGAAGCATAAACAGGGCCTAAGTGGAATGAGAATGCCTGGAAAACATGAATAGCTGTGTTATAGCTAAGCTATTCAGTTCTAAAAATGAAATATGCTGTTTTGGAATTGCAGTCTTCTCACATCACTATCCTGCACCTTTGGGCAATTATAGAGCTGTCGAGCACAGCCAGTTTGTACATTGTCCTCGGCTGCTGTTTTGTTCCAGAATCAGTATTGAAATACGGTGTTTAAAAGTGTTGCTTTGACAGACCTGCATAATGCTCTATGATAGCAGCATCTGAGCTTGCCATGGAAGCAACAACCCCAAGAGTCTTATTCTCTTTATCTTCAAATATGTCTGCTGCTTTGTCTTGGCAAACAACAGCTGAGTGTGACATTAAATGACGTTTGTGCCCATTCTGCCTTGCAGTGCTCACTAATAGGGACCTTGGATTACATTAGGAGTTGTGGGAGGAAGAGGAAATGTGGTTTTTCAGGAGGTGCAAGACACACTCTTCTGCCTTTGGCCAGCATTTGAGAGCATCACAAGCATTCCTGAGCCATCGAGTGTGGAACGCAGGTGTGGTGAAGAGAATTTTTACACACTTGGAAAATGTGCATGGCTTGTACATGGCACTGCGTGTTTGCCCTACCTTATCTTGTTGAGTTTTGCTATGAAGGAATTTTCTACAAATCAAATGAAAGTTTAGCTGTTCTACTTCTTTTTAACTCACAGGCAGTGCTGGAGTCCTCAGGGCTAGTTTCTGTCTTTATGAGCTGCAGGCTTTACAACTCCCTAGTTTAAGTGAAACCTTTTTGACCTATTTCTTTGGTCAGGGCTGAGATAAAATACAACCTCCAAAAAGGCATTTTACATTATGTGATCATTCAGCTCCCAAAGGGGAACAAGAACACCTTTGAAATCACGTATTTGGAGGAAATACTTGGGGGAACCAAATGCATGGAGGCAGTCAACCCAATTGTTTTTAAAAAAATGATCATGTACTGCTAATTGTGAACATTCTATAAGCCTAGTCTTAATTAGAACTGCTTGGTTTCCTTGTGGGAGCAGAGACTTGCTTTTGTGCAAGAGATGTGGAATCAGGACTTGGTAAGTGAAAGCATCACCTGGTGAACTTGAGAAAAAAATCAATGAGTTGTCCAAGCTCTTATGTGAGAATTAAATTTAAGAAATGAAAAATCCCAAGCAAGTAATGTACCAAGAAAGATTTTCTAAGAAAAGGTAATATATTAAAAGCTTTTGAAGCAACCCAGGAACCAGAATTTTCAGTAGCAGAGGAGGCTGAGCCATCTCTCAGCAGGGTGCTGAAATCCATGTAGTTCACTAAATCTACTAATGCATTCTTTTCCCATTTCAGTAAGTCCATGCAACTTTGAATACAACAGGGTTTAGCCAAGAGAATTATTTGGCCCAGCTCTTCTAAATCCTACCTTAGGGAACATATCATTGTCATGGTAACATAGCCAAAGCTTTTACTGTTAGCTCAGGATAGGAATCTGTATTGTTTCAAAATGTATATTTGGAGCACAACTTACTAAAATCATCAATATTTATACAGCAGATAGTATCTCCAGACAGGCTGGACACCATCTGTCACAGTCTGATTTAATTTTATGGTCATAGCAAAGTGAACTGACAGTGTGGAATTTTTCACAGAAGTCAGCTGGAAGTGCGTCACGGTTTTCAGGTAAACCTGTGAAATGTTGGAAATGATGGTTGTGCGTTCATGTTATGTAAATGGGGAAAGTGCTCATTTGGGGGAGGGATTGATTTCTGTTTGTTTGCATCCTGAAACAAGTTTAAATTCTGTTTAGTGCTCTACTGTACTGGAATAATTTATAATTGAATCCTTCATACAAGCCTTATGTATCTCTGCAGGGAAAATTGAGCATGAAATCACTTGCTCTGGAAGAATTACTGAATGCAGGAAGTGGCAATTTTTAAAATTAAATAAGACTTGAGCAGTTCATGGCATTACCTTCAGATGGCAGTTGAAAATTAGGGTTGTTTTCTTTTTCACAGTAAGCATTTGGTTTATCGCACTTTTAGCATTTTATATAATGTTTTATATCATTAGGACAATGAAACACTCATGATAAATTTATTCAAAATTATATTAGTGCATTTTAGGGTATATTTATTTGCTAGTGTTTTACAGGACATGCAGCCCCTGACAGTAGACAAAGCAGTTTCAAGAATGGCAGCAGTATTTGTGCTGAAATTGTTCTCTTCATATGTGTGTCATCAAATAAATAGTAAAATATTTTTCAGTAACGATGTAGTAATTGTAGGTACAGATGAAATAGTTTCATGTACAGTGAGACAGTCCTGTTTCTCCAACACTTGGATGCTTGAAGTTATTCATCAAGTTCATTCCCTTTACTGAAGTAAGTACTTAACAGTCCAGTTTTGTACATCTAATTTACTGCCTAGTGAGATATATGTGCATCTTGCTGTTTCATGTTTATGGGCTTTCTATCAGGACATGCTTTTTCTAATTATGATGAGTGTAAAGGCTTGAACCCTTCAAATTTGTGTATTCATGTGCCTGCATGCATTTGTGTGCACATTTCTCCTGTGTTAGTTTCTGTCTTGTTGCTGCTTAATGCATATCTGCTAAGATTTGTTTTATCCTGTATTAAACCTTGTTTTAGAAATGTATGGGTAATGAAAAGCACTCTTGACTTGAAGAACCATTTTTTCTGAATCTGCTCTTGTTCTCTACCACATATAAGCCAGGATTTCAATGTCTAAAGTAATACGTTTTGGTCAGAAAGCTGCTGGATTTTGTCCTTGTTTGCACAATGTACAAGCAAGTGATCAGTGCAGCTCCTTAGGTCGCTTACTGTTAATCAGGCTGTCTTTTAAGAATTCTTCTGATGCATCTGTTGTGCTGATTCACTGTCTCTTTCACTTAAAACCTCCCTCGTGACAAAATGAATCAAGTGGACTTGTCCAACAGCCATGCCCTGCCCTGTGATATCACTGCCTGTTCTCAATTACCAGACTTTGTCTCCAATTATATCTTGTAATTGCAGCATCTCTGTATTGGTCAGGTGAAGGTAAAAGGAATCTTTAAATTGTGCTTTTCCACCTAAGAGTTATATAGAAAGATGGCATGCTGGTCATTGTTATTTCTCCATCTCAGTTTAGTGCTGTTGTATAACAAAAGTTAAAGAAATCCTGAGACTAAAATGTACACTTCTTCATGGTATGACAGTGAAGAGGTAGTGGAAGGAAAGGGGGTGAAAGAAGGGTTATAGGAGTATGTGTAGCTTCCTTAGCTTTTTTAAAAGCCTCTCTCAACCATTAACATAATAATAATGTGGAAAATGTAATAGCCTTAAAGGCCTCTTGATGGAGATGATCACAAAATCCAAGATTATTATTTCTTTTGCCTGGGATAAAGTCCAGGTCAACCTTCATCAGTATTTTTTCCTTGAGAATGAGGCTGAATAAGAGCAATGAAGGCATTTCAAATTTTTGGATTTTGTTAAAACTAGCTGAGAAGTTCAGTACAATGGAGGGTTTTATAGCCCACAAATGAGAGTTGCAAAAAACCCCATTTTTATACTGCATCCTCAAGCTTGAAAAATAACTTTGGAATGAAGACACTTTTGGATTTCATGTTCAGTGGGCTGTTCTCTCCATGTACCTGGGGAGAACAGCAGTGGCTGCTTCCGTGGATAGCCTGGCACACACCTTCACTGTTCCACTTGAGACTGCAACATTACATCAGACTGGAATCATACAACACTGCGGCTGAAAGTGATGCTGAGAAATCCCCTAGTTCTGACTTTAGCACTGACTTGAGTGGAAGAATTTGTTCAGAGATTGGTTTGTTACTTTATGCCTTAAAACACGAAGTTGCTTGCTTGCTAGGAGTTTATTTTAGTGGCTTTAATTTAATGTGATTCAGAAGAATATGACCCCTGTAAGTCAGAGAGAGCTGAACGGTGTGTAGCAGCTCTTAAACCGTCACTGTTTGCAACCCAGTGCATTGAGCCATCCCAAATTTCAGGTTGCTTTAATGTGCTGGATTGCAAACTGTGGCAGTTCAGGAGTTGATACATTCAGCCATCCCTTCTCTGGGACAAATGTGCTTCCAGTGTCTCTCATGAAAATCAATGACACAGGTACAGTCTAGCTTTCATCTCCTGGGCTACAAATTGTATGAACAGTTTCTGGAATTTGCATTTGAAATGAAACAAGGTATTTTGTACTAAAGAGGAGCAACACTGAATGCTTCAGACGTGCAAAGAGGAGGTCCAAGACCTTAGCTGAAATTAATTTAGTTGGCTCATTATGACCTTTGTAGCTGATTTTGTGCTGTAAACATCTGCTTCCACCCAGTCAACCTTAAATTCAGACCATATCCACTTCTGGCCTTACCTGTCACGGGGAGCATATCCACCAATTAAGACTGGGGCAGCTATTCTGGGAAGCCAGTGCCAAAAATGATTTATTTAAATTGCTTGATGCAAATCTGATGCACTGTGTCAGGCCATTACAGTGTTTAGCTGAGGCCTGATGCCAGTGTGGAATGCATTTTACAGCATCTTGGTGTATCTTGGCCCAGCCAGTAGAACATCTCTGGAGGACACTGTAATCACACAAGGTGAATGTAGAGAAGAATGCTGTTGAGCTCGAGGAAGCAGCATCTCTTGACTGTGTTTGGGAAATGAAGCATTTGCCACACCACTATTTTCCAGTAGATACCTTGTTTCAAGGGCAAGTATCCTAATTATACTCCAAAGCTTCTGTCACTTCTGCAGAAGCTTAGGTTTTTTGTTTCTTCCCTGCTTCTCCAGCCCCAGTCTTGTAATTATGTCAAAAGCAGCCTCTCTTTCTCCCTTCTGCACCAGTGAGTGGTCACCTAATAGTATTTTCAAAGGTATTTTCCTGACTCATACAATAGTGTGGGTTTTGGGTTTTTTTGCTAGAAACCATAGATTTATTGTATACTGAATTTTTTTTGTAATACAGGCAAGATATGTGTAGGGATATGTTTTTAATGAAAGAAAAATCCCCTTTGCTTCAGATTAGTGAAAAACTCATACATATATGTGAGATAGATATATATATAGATATAGATAGAGATATATAGATATATAGATATTTGTGTGTGGTTGTTATAGGTGGAGTCTTTCACCAGCAGAGCAAAAACCTTGAATGGCTTTTTTTGCAATAAACAGACACCCCCTAAAAAGAGAAAAAGTATTTAGACTTTCTTCAAAGAGGCAATGTCAATCTGGTCATTTTCCTAAAAACAGTGAGTTGTTGAAGAAGATTGTAAGTACAAGAAAAGTAGTATTTCAGGGTGTTCTCTTGTAGGATCTGGGAGTGGAAGGAGGCTCCTTTGCTTGGAGCCCTTCTCTGCTGGAAGTAGTGATAGTAATGTCCTTAGACACTGAGAGAGTAGATGTGATATGGTGCAAGAGAAAAATGAAAACAAAATAAAGGGGTTTGTGGTTTTAATGACAATGTGAATACTGCCTGTTTAAACTTTTGTTTTTGTCAATGCTGTGATGAGAGTTCTGGGTTTTTTTGTTTCAATATTTGTAGTTACTGCTAATTGTATCTTCTACTATGCATCTTGCAGCATCTTTATTGCCCCTCCTCCCTTCATCACTCAAAAAAAGAAATTTAGCAAACCGTAGATGTCTGAAGCTTACCCAGTCAAATGCGCTATGAGTATTGAGACCAGTAGCTTGACACATTAAAAGTATCTGGCTTATTTCTTATTTCTGCTGTGCAGGTATTTGCAAACTATGGTGGAAGTTGTGCCCTCTGCCCTTTGTGCCTCCTCAGGGCACTGGTGACAGTGGCAGGACATCTTCTCTTTGTGTAATGTAGAGTGTGGGGACGACTTTCTGTGGTGATTGTTAGCCTGTGATAGAGCGGTTAAGTAAATGGTGGGGGGGGAAGACAACAGTGTGAAAGTTGAAATTACAAAATTTTTTCTCACTGCAGCTAAATGTGTTTAGGCTTTCATGCATGTATTTATGTATGCCGGAATGATACATGAATCAAGACAAAAAACTTCAAAAAAATAAGAACATGCAGGAGAAACATGAGGAGGGAAAGTGGTATATGTAGACAAGAATGGGAAACTCAATCCCAGCTCAGGGGCCAGTCGCAGCCATTGACTTCCCTTTGTCTCTAGTTAGGTTAAACGATTTAAATGTTTATGTGCCACGTCATATGTCAATGTTTGGGCTGCCAAAGGCACTTGGATGGCCCTCAGAAAGGCAAGAGTTTCCCAACCTGAATTAGATAACTCCTGTGTTAGAGTTCCAGGTTACACAGGACTGTGTTAGGCTCTGGGCATGGCAAAACCTATGGAATATTCAGACCATTGACAGGAAAGCTGCAGTGAGTTCCTTGGTGTTCGTTTTGACCAGCAAAATTAATATTCTGAAGGAAATGGTCTGTTTTTTTTCAAAGATGGGTATTTTGGCAAGATAGAATGCCACCATAATAGGAGGAAAGGCAAAATGGATTGGGACTGTTCAGCCTAGAAAAGTCTTTGGGGTAACTTAACTGTGTCCTTCCATTGCCTGAAGGGAGCCTACAGGAAAGATGGAGAGGGACTTTTTACGAGGGCATATAGTGACAGGACAAGGGGGAATGGCTTCAGACTGAAAGAGAGCAGGTTTTGGTTAGCTACTGGGAAGAAATTCTTCACTGTGTGAGTGCTGAAGCACTGAAAAGATTGCCCAGAGAAGCTGTGGATGCCCCATCCCTGGCAATGTGCAAGGCCAGGTTGGATGGGGCTCTGAGCAACCTGGTCTAAAGAATGACATCCCTGCCCAGGGATACTGGAAGTAGATGATCTTTAAGTTTGCTCCTATCCCAAACCATTCTATAATAATATTTCTGACTAGCTCTTGTCCCAGCCTAAATCTTATGTTAGTGTAGTAGTCTTCCAGTTTACTTTCATTGCTGTTTAATGTCAGAAGAGGGGAGACATCCTGCAGTTTGATATGTGCAGAAGAAATGTTATCTGCTTAATTTTTAAACTTGAGGACATCAGAAGTCATCACCAGCTCTGCTTGGTTCCATGAGCAAAAAATGCAATAGTTCCTCTGTGCAGTGGTGCTTTTTAGAAGTGGGATTTGTGGCAATCTAGAACTGGGCACAACATACTGCTAGTGGGGAGATCTCTAGCAGGTCCTTGGGCTTCTGATGGATTCCAAGAGTTGCATTGCTTGCTCATTCGAGCAGTAGCTGTGTTCAATAGCTGTGAAGATATGTCGTGTTTTTTTTTTTTAAATCCATCTCCCAAACATGAAACTTAATTGAATTTTAAAGATTGTACTTTTTTTTAGGGTGATGGGCATTTATGCCTTTGCCTAGCAGCTGATGTAAACAAAAGAGCAGATCTACACTGCAATTACTACCTTCTCTGTGTACTGCAGATGTCTGAGCTGCTGCTGCTGGTAAGTGCTACAGGAGGCTGCTCGGCTTCCCTTTGCAGGCTGCTCTATCCCCTGATTCTCCAGGAGATACCGTAGCTGTGGCTGCAGATTAGATTTTTCTCTCCCTCCCCCTGCAAGACCTCTGTGGGCTTTGACGTCATGTGTGCTCCTTTCAGTTGCCATAGCAGCCCCATTCCCCAAGCTCTCTGCCTGTCTCCTCTGGTAGGTTCCACAATGGTACAGCCAGCATCACGCTGCACAATGGTTTCCAGGCAGTGAAAGAGCGTGATTCAGCAAGCCACTCTTCCCCCCCCCTCCCCTTTTATTTCATTATTATCAGACATTTTGCCTCCCCTTTTTCTGTTCTCTTCTACCCTCTCCCCCAGGCTTTTATTCAGTTCTTTAAAGGAAAACGGTGATTTACCTTGAAACCAACTGCCTGTCTTTTTTCTTTTTTTTTTCTCTTTTCTTTTTTTCCCCCCCTATTATTATAAATAGCCCATTTTTTTTTCCTCGGCACTGTTTGGAATGTGATTTAAAAATACCACCTAAAGTCGCAGTTTGGGGAAAAGGTTTCTGGACGAGGAGAATAGCTCGCAAGCAAGGAATGGTAGGTGGTTGATGCTAATATTCTTTGACTAACTGCTTTCGCAGGGTGGGGTGATGAATATTGATTGCTGTTTGAGGGGAAAAAAAAAATAAAGCAGGGGAGAGGGAGAGACAGGTTAATGGAGTAAACTGCTAAGCGAAGCAAGAAGGCTGCACCTGTCCATTTTGTGGCCAGAGAACCATCATTTTGCTGTGTTCGGGTGTGTATGAGCTTTAATGTTTGGGCGCTGTAGGTGACCGGCGGCCGTGAGAGCAGGGCAGGGGCATACCATGGATGGGAGTGTGATAGTGCTTTACCAGCTGGCTCATGTAAACAGTGGTGTTTTACTCAGCCTCATCACCTCTAATGCTGCCTGGGGGCTTTGGGGGGAAGGAGGTGTCTTGGCTGGCAGTTCGGTAGAAAAATGAGTGTATTATGTGGGTTATATGGTCCATACACAGCCATATGAAATTTGAATGGTGAAAAATAAAAAGGAAGAGAGGATAAGGAATTGGAAGATCCGGAGGACAGAAGTCTTGGCCTTTTGCAGAGTGGTTGAATGCCAGAAAAAAAAAAAGTGTGTGTGGAAGTGTTTGACAAACCTTGTCGGATGTGGGGGTGGGGGTTGTTTTTAAGAAAGTGGCCTTTAATCATCACTCTTCCACATTACTTGGATGCAAGTGAACAGCTCAGCCCACTGGGTTTTACAGAACCACAAGAGCTTTCAGAAGTGTTTACAGCAAGCTGCAGGCCAGTTATTTTGCAAAAGAGAATTAACAGTCTGTAGATGCTGCAGTGAAATCAATGTTGCTTTGCAGGGAAATCCTCTGTCAGAAAAGCTACTTGCTACAGGAGGGAATTTTGGTTTTGTTTTTTACAGCAGAGAGACATTATTGGAAATAATAGAAATTTGCCTTGGATAATTAAGTGTTACAGCATTGTTTAATAAGCAGGCAGTGCTCCCAGTGAACCATGATGGGCATGTTTCACACCATTCGTGTGCTGGGGGATTGTAAGCTTGTTTACATGGGCTCTTTTTGCTGCATAGCTTCATGATATCCCCAGTGCAACCTTCACCTCCTCTGATATGTGCACTTTAAGTTTTGCCAGAGACTTCTACAGACAAACTGACACAATATGGAAATACAAATTTTGAGGGAAATAATGGCGTAGAGTAGAAATTCATTAGGAGGAAAACGCAAGTGAGTGTATTGTAAATCGTCAGAGGAATCTGAAGTCAGCTTGGTGGAGGACACAGAGGTTGTCCTGCAAGCCCAGCTTCAGAAAAAGAGAAGGGTTAAGATAGAACAGACTGGGGTAGGTACTGCACAGGGCTATTTGTCTTTGCTCACGTGTAACCTATCTTTGGTTCCCATGCCTTGGGGAAAGTGAGGTGCACCAAACCTCTGCTATTTTAACCTTCTTTCAGTACATTGCTGTGTAATCACTGGTCAGGAATACTGGAGTAATATTTTCTTCTGTGGTCCTCTGGCTGTGTGCTCCCTTCCTGCACTGAAAGGTGGTATAGAAATACCTTTTCAGTTAGCTCAGCTAATGACTTTGTCTTACAGGGATGCAGATATGAATGACAAAGGTGATTTGACCTCAGCTATTAAACAATATTCTTTTTCCCTGACTCTCAATAAACTGCACTCTTGCTCATTGCTCTCTCTCTCCTGCTGTTTCAGGGTGTGCATAATTTGTCAGGGTCCTGTTGTAATTATGGTTTTGTTGAGGAGTATTAGGATTACAAGGATGTTCCTAAATAGGATAAGGACAGAAATCACTTACCATGAAAAATAAGTTGCGTTCAGCTGCCTGTCTGCCTGCTTGGAAAATGTCCTTCTCATTGTTAAAAAGCCTCTTCAGTACACAGACACATTGCTATGAGCAGACCACAGGGATGAGTGTTTTCTTGTAGGTTTGGGGTTTTTTTCCCCCTACTGTCAGTGGCTGGCAGCTGTTTTTTAGAGATTTAACAGTACTGGATCAATATACTTCCAAACAATGTTACAGTATGAGATCTAGCTTGTGAAAGCAAAGAGGGAGTTATCAAAATTTCACTGCCATGGTGTTGCAGAAGGTCATAAAGTTCACTTGTGCTTTGCAGTTCATTGCAAAACTGATCCAATTTAAGGGAGGGCTGAAGCAGGCCCAAATGAGGATGGTTTTAGCATTGCTTTGGCGGACGACATCATAATTTTCTTAAGACTTGGAAGAGACAAAAGCTGCATTTAGGTCTCCAGCATTTAAATTGGTAATCTCTTAAAGTGTTTTTCAGTAAATACTACCCAGTTCCTTGGACAATTCCAAACTACAGAAAATATCACCAGCTTGTTGATAATTTTTCAAATCAAAGTAAAGTTTTGTTTTATGGCAAGCATTTTATACCCATAGCCCCTCCCATTCCACTGACTACATTTTGAGTTTAGAACTACTAGTTTAGCACTACTAGAAATTATGTCCTAAAAGCCTAGTGATTGCAGAATCACCACAGTTTCTGCTCTGTTATGTCACCAGGAATAAAGGAGAGATACTTCACTGGGCCACACTACTGAATATATGTGTAACCTGGCTTTCAGCACTCATATTCTGCTACCCTTTTCTGTGATTCTTGCACACTTACTGTTTTGAAGGCTACTTGCAAGAAAAATGAACCCTCATGAAAGGGCCACAAGTGATTAGAGATCAACAGCAGTACAGGGGATGGGATGGAATTTCCTGGTCCCCTGTCCACTGTTTATGAAAGTTACACAGCTGTCCTTGAGCTGCTCTATTGTGTTTTAGCTTGATAGTGTATTAGCTTTGTTAGCAAGCTCTGGAATCAGTCTTGGCTGGTTCTTAGAAAAGGAGGACAGGAAATACAAGTCCAAGTACTTTCCAGTCGTATTTGTTTTTTATACAGTGATATTTTTTTGTGGAAGATTTGGTGTATGAACTCACTAGTGGTGGTGGTGGTATATTCTCAGTTTCGTCTCTACAGAAGGGATGTGAATTCATGAACCCTAGGATGTTCCTGACTAGGCCTGGAGCATGGGGCAGTGTCTTGTCACAGCAAGAAAAAGGAAAAGCAACTGCTGTGTTTTTAGGCAGATTCTGGGTTTTTCTCCTGTCTAGGAACAAGATGATGTTCATGAGGCCATGAGTGCAGCCCCCTGCTCACATCACGGCAGCCATGGGGGAAATTTGGAGTGTATTAGGACCCGATCTAACATGAATCTTTGCATGTGTTAGAATCTCTCAGGACTTTTGTGAGCTTTTAACATTGTCATAAACAGTAAAAGTTGGAAGTCTAGAAGAGCTTTCCAGTCAACTCAATAGCTGCTTCACCAGGATTCTACAGTAAGAGGTCAATAACCCAGCAAATTTGGAACTGTAATTTGAGGGTGGGATTTCAGGACCCTGAGTTCACTGAACACAGTTCAGTGAAGCATAATGGGCCCTCTTTTGTTAAGTAGTTGTTTTCTCATGAGGATTTTTCATTTTCTATTCTTAGTACAAAGTTTGAGTTCTCTTCTGAGATACTTGACAGCATGTTGTGATACATGGGTAGGAACATGTTGTTCAAACCTTACACTTAATAGTAATCACTGAATTTTGTTCAGTGCTGAGATACCAGAACACCATGTTTGATTGTTCCTTCCCTTATTCGCTGTCTTATATACCACAGCATTTACTTTTTACTACGGTTCTTGAGGTTGTCTGGAAGTTTCTTGACTGTGTCTCCTTCATCAGTTGAACCTCTTTTGTCAAATGCTTTGTTGTTTGTTTTTAAGAGGGTGCTAATTTGATAAACAGCAGTAATTCACAGGCCTTTCCTTATGCCTATATGTATCCATATCATACAGTTTGTAAAGCTGCTAATAATGTCATGAGTCAAATTTAATTTCCATCTCCAGGCATCAGTGACAGGTGACTGCGTACATTTCTCAACTTGTTATCGGTAAAGTTTCTGCCCTCCCTTATTCCAAAGAAAAATTTGAAGATCTGGCCTCAGATAGATAGTATAGAAACAAAAATAATTATTTTAGAACAGTTTTTTTTTTTTTTTTTAGTGCCATCTGTTTCAGTTTGAACAGTCTTGAACATGTGCTCTTGAGCACTAAGGCCTTGATTTTTTTGTTTTTCGTTTTTCTTTTTTTTTTTTTTTTGCTGGTGGGGGAATAACTGTGACACATTTCTCCCATTTAAACAGCACTTCATTCTGCATTATTTTCTGTCTCCAGCCTTTCTTCTTTGCATGAAAGAAAGGCAATTTATGGTACAGACACTGCCTGAACTGGTTGCATTATGGTATTATCAGAGAAAAATCTTAAGTCTTTGTTATATGATGTGCAGATACTGATATTCCAGTTTAGTTTAGTTTTCTGAAATTTTCTGTGTCAATCAGATTTGAAAAATAAACCCCAAATATTTCTTTCTCTTTTTTTGTGCTTAGGGCTAGTATTAGAAACCTGTACCAACTGCAGGCCAGACTCAAATATCAGCTATGGCAACCCATGCATGAAGTTGATGCCTTTGAACTATTTCCTATAGATGAGACATAGCACATGCTGTGGTGAGTCAACAATGTATTGTTTTATTAAATCATACTTCTTGGCAAAAAAAAGCCAAATGCCAAAAGATGCTTAATGCCGAAGTGCATGCTGATTTTTTTCTTTTTTCCTTTTCTCCTTTTTTTTTTTTTTGAGGGGGGAGGCAGGGAACATTAATACTACAACTTGTAGTAATTTTTAGTACACATTAACATAATGCTGTCATCTTATAATGAGTTTTCCAAGTGTATAATTTCTGCATTGCACAGGTATCAGATGGAGCACATTTGGAATGTGGTTTCAGAGGAAGTGTTAATATAGAAAAAAAATTTTTAAAAAGATCCTACAACATGCAGTGTTCTGAGCACTATTTAAAATGGCAAAATCTGTTTCACCACTGCAAAATCCACAGTTTTGGACCGATTTTTGTAACTAATGTTTTCCATCTCTTTGATTTGGTGGGAGAGGAAATGTTGTTTTGTTTCTCTTTGAGATGTCTGAAGAACATTATGAGGAGTCCTCACAGATTTTCTTTTACATATATCCTCTTTATCCTTGGAAAGGAAAATTGTGAGAATAGTGATAAAAAGCAAGTAGTCTTTTAAAAAATACTTTGTAGCTTTAACTATCTTAAGTCTGCTAATAATTTCAGTGCATATTTCTTACACAATAAGTTATTTTGATTCCAGTAATTTCTTTAAGATGGTTTCGGTGTACCTTTGGGAGATGAGGAATTGTTTTCAGATTTCTCATGTAATCTCAATAGAATTGTTGTCAAAACTTGTAACTGTTCCACCAATAAGGTGTTGCTCCAAGTCACTGAAATGTTTTTGTAAAAAGATAGAACTCTTACTTGTAGAGAAGCATGGAAACATGTGGTAGTCACCACCTGCTGGGCAGAAGTGGCACGTGGGTAACGTGATTGTGATGAAATGAATGCTCTGGTGGCACTTTCATCCTTGCTGAAAAAAAATTAAACAGGTGTCAGTTAAATCTATTTGATTGCTTTGAAGTGAGATGAGTAGCAGAAAGCAGTGCCTGCTTGTCCGCTGAGAGAATTTGTATTCTGTTGGAATCTAAAGGGTTTCCCAAGGGGAGAAGGCATACACTGGACATGAAAAGTGATTTATGGCATGAGGAGTCACAGTCTGGATGCTCACATCCTTAACTTGTGAACGTCCAGTGAAAGTAATGTAGAACTTAATAACCTCTCTGCACTACTACTATGATATTTTTAACTTCTCATGGCTTTTAAGGCCTGCTGTCCTAATATAATTCTAGTTAGCAGGACAGCCTTCATCTTGGCTTACTGTGTGGGCTTTAGAGACTGTGACACTGACCTTTTTGTATATGAATGGGTCTGGATGACTTTTGAATTTATAATGAAGCCTGAAACACATATGACTTTTTTAAAATTAATATTACTTTGCTTTAATTTAGGAACACATGGATAACCTGCTAGTTGTAGATAATGGAAGTTTTAAATGGGCTGGCAACTGCAAAGTATATATGATTTATGGTAGTTGATAGAGTGGTGCAAATGAAGGATTTTGTTAACATGTCCTTGATGAGCAGTAGCTAAACAGACGGTGCGTGAAATTTTTATGGTGTTTCGTACATGTTAATGCAATTAACTGATAGCCATGGCAGCTCAGTTCCTCTCACCATTAACGTTATTGAAATTGCTGTATAAGTAGAAAAACCGTCCTGAAGAAGCCGGGTGATGATAATCCCCTCTCCCAGTGATTTTGCATTTAATAGTATATGTAGTGCTAATTTTGGAACACAGTGGTCATGCTGTCTACAAGCAGTGTGACTTGATCATTTGTCCCTCAGGTCACCAAGATGTCTTTGTCTTAATGTTGCAGCTATTGATCTTGCTGTGTGGCACTTCAAGCATGCACCAATGGCTCTGTTCAGGGTACTTTCTGAGTTCGGTGCACATCTAAATCACCTCCTCCAGCTTTGTTCTTCCCAATTTAGATTTTAGGGTAGGTAATCAGTGAAAATACCAGGTTTTCAGAAACAGTATATGAAATGTGTCAAAAGAACTCAGAGGTGTCATAGGGACAGAGTTGCTTGAGAAGTTTCCTCCCAGCTGACATTAATAGGCAAAATTAGTTAAATATATTTAACAGAAAATCAAGGACTGTAAGGTCTTTTTCTGAGGCTACAGTGCCACAAAAAATATCTGTAGGTGTCTTCAGGCATATAATACAACCCTTTACGACATATTTAAAGCCTTGTATGTGCAGGAATTAGGCATGCAGTCCTGAAAACATGTGTGTAGCAAATGCAGTTTGAAATCTGGGGCTTATACTCTCTGTGTGGGCTCTCTCCGGTTAATATTGCTCATTAAGGCAGTTGCTTTGATCATATAGCTTTATTTTGCATTTAGCAATTTCTGTTGAAAATGAAAACACAAGCTTTGTAACTGTAGAACTTGTATGTGAAATCAGAAACCACATCTAAAAATCAGCATATAACCAGAGAAGTTAAATTAACTGTCAAAAAACTTTTAAAAATGGTCATGAAAAGTGGTATTTGGAGAACGATAGTACCTATCAGTGTTCATCACAGAAAAGAACATGTAAGAAAAAAACTTGGGATATTTTGTTTAATGTAAAAGGAAGATTAGTGCTGTGGGTGATGGGCGTTTTGTAAAGCTGAGTTAATAATTTTATTAGACATCATGTGAGAGAAAGGCTTTGATACATCTATGCAGAGAAGCAAAGTACCTGCGATAAAGGGGAGCTTTTTTAAGCACTTGAAAGAAACATTTGAGGATCTTTCTGTTTTGTAGTGTCTTGGCTTGGTATCTTGCTACTACAGTCGCATGGTTTTTTGGAACATTGTGTTGGTTTCTCTTGTGTTCATCACTGTGTAAGTGCTCATGGAGAAATCAGAGGAACTCAGAGCACAATTTTCTCTGAGAAACTTGTGTTCTGCTCCTCTGCCTAATACGAAACTCCTGTTTATATTAAATTTGCTGCATGTGATAAATGTGAAAACTTATTACCTGCTACTGATGATGGTGATGTAATGTGCAACATATTTCTCCTTGGCGGACTGTTGCCTGAGCCTATTTCCAAAACCTATTTGTCATGTGATCAGCTACGTGCAAACAAAGGTTTTCCAGAAGTGACCTCTAATACTCAACACTTAGCTACTTCTCAAGGGGGCTGGAGTTTTTCCAGAAAGTGCTGAGATCTTCACTTTGAATTACAGACTTGGCAATGGAACCCCTTGATCACCTTTTACTTTAATAAACTTCCATGGAAATGCCCATAAAAGGGAATTTTCTTGCCTTTGGATTTGTTATTGTTATTGATGTATTTTTTTTCCTTTATATGGATTTTCTTTTTTGTCTCCTCAGGATATTGTTTCGCACAATGTTTTCAATCCCCCTTGAACTCAGATAACATTATGAGCGTTTATTCTATTAGTTCTTATTCTGATTCATATCCCTTCTCCCTCCATCCTTGGTTTGTCTTTAGTTATTCCTAGAGCCCCTAAGATTAGTATTTTAATTAAATTATATTGAAATATAGCATTGCCAACTCTTGCAGTATTTGGGTTTTTTTAATGCCCTGGGCTAAGTATCACTTACATGTGAGAAACTACAAGCTTTCTTTTAATAAAATGTAGGCTTTTTGTTTATGTTACTGAAAAAAAAATGAAGCTTGAGTATGTGAAAGAGTGAGGCTTCAAAAAGGCACAGCCTTCCCACTAAGACTATTCTCTAATGGTATATTGGAATTTTGAGATCATATAACGTGGGTCTTAGACATTTGGGACAGATAAGTCTTAAAATTTTTTTTTTAGTTTACTTGAAAACTGCATATTTGTTGTCTTTCTAATGCTTGTAAAGATACAGACATACCTTGTGCTGTATCTATGTCTGTATTTCCCCAGTAGCCTGAATTGGCCCAGCAAAGTCAAACTATTTGCATATTTTAAAAGCCAAGATGGAATTTATCTAAAAAATTGAAGTTCAGCTGTCTGTCTTTGGGCGATCTGCAGTTGTTTAGTTTTGCTTTGGAATAGTGCTGGACCCAATGCTTTTATTCTGCCACATGTCAGTCTGAGCTTACTGAAAAGGAGTGAGCTTAATTTATGAGCTTAATGCTTTCCTGTGTCAGGCGTGACCTGTGAATATATCCCGTGAAATATTTGTGTCTGCTGTATTTTTTGAGTTCCTGATGGAAAAATAGCTCCGAACCACCTGCCAGGCTAGTTCAGTATTTGGCAGGCTCCTCTTCCAACCTTATGGAGAATATCCAGGACTATTGCTGTGGAATATGGGAGTAGAATTTCAGACAAATATCTTCTGAAACTTTGAGTAGTTTTCCAGTGTGATTCTTATGAGCTGTATTAAAATAATTTGAATAGCCTGCAGAAGAATATATGGAAACGCCAAATCAATAACAAAAAACACACGGAATGGTGCCAGCGGAAAGGTGGAAAAGAGACTGAGACAGCAGTAAATTCAGCTATTTAATGGGCATGGCATGCAAACCCATATTATATAAAGTGGTGGGAAGTATTTTGTGACCACAGAGCAAAAGGTTTTGCCTGCTTCCACTTCTAGGCTTGTCAGTGTTGTGTGTCTCTGTGCCTATTTCTTTGTGACTGTCCTTATCAAAAGTACCTTTCCTTCTCACAATTTGTCAACAGGAGCAAAAACCTGAATTTACCATGTGATCCTTCCAGCTTTTCCTCTGCTGTTGTGTGTATTGGAAAGAACAGGGAGCACTGACTGCGGGTAAGGAGTGCTGCTCCTGTAGAGAGGAGCACCCACAGTGCTGGCAGCATCAGCTACTGCATTCCTGCTCCCTGCATGAGGATTTAGGTGGAGCTGGCTCCAGGCAGGAGTGTGCTCACTGCTGCATAGGCATTAGGTTAGCAGATTTAAGGACTTGGGCAGTCATTTCCCAACTATAAAAGGGAGTGAAGCAAGCCAAGGATGTGCACAGAGTTATCACTGCAACACAGCAAGAATGACGTTAATGTCGTGTTCCTTCTGTCTGAGCTATCGTGTGTTGGGATGGAGAGTGGCAGACAAGTGAAAGCACAAAGGCAAAAATACATGGTGGAAGACTGTCCAGAAGAGTGAGGTTATCCAGAGGTCATTCAACCTCATTGTACATCCACAGCCTCATGTACAGCACCTGGTATCCTTCTTGCATTGGATGCAGACTGCAAGTTGGCAAGAAGAGAGGGAACGCTGCAGGCATGGTGCAGCACTTGTGCATTCTTAATATGTTCAAATTCCTGGCAGAATTAATAAGAGCAATTCACCAGTGAGGAGTTTGAGATGTAATTATTAAATAGGCGTTCTTGAGCTGTTGGATGTTGAATAGGTCTGGATTAGTTTTATAAAGATCAGAGTTCCTGAGGCTTACAGTTTTTAATCACTTTAAAGAAGAGTAAGAATATAAGAACAGCCAGTAGTCTCACAGGAAAAATCCATCTAGAAAAGGCTTATGTCGTCAGTGGCCATTAGCTAAATATTTGGAGAAGAAAAGTGAGAACAAGATAAGCAATCATTACTGTTTCTCTTGTTGTGTCCTCCCATACTCTGGAAGTCTGACTTTTTTGGGGGATAGAAATTGTTACTTTGTCTTAAAAATACTCTTTCCTAATTCACCCTTTTCTGCCCTGTATGTGTTTTATGAGCTCTTTTCTAGATGTTCAATATGATGATCACGTTCTGGTTGCATCGAAAATGCCGGGATTTTATTTGTTTTAAAAAGTGATCTTGGGTGTACATATAACTCCTATTCGGGGAAAAAAAACCCCAACCATTTCTTGTGTGAACCCACTGCAAAACTGCAGGGGCTCTGAAAATACTATAAATATGTAAGAGCATCCTGAAAATTTTCTGTTCCTAGCAGATATGAAGTCATTGCTAAAGGTAATATTTATACAGGAGGCTCTGGAGTAATTTATTGTGTAACTTTGTGTTAGCATGGCTGCTGTCACGAGCTGGTTCATCTAGACCAAAGCAGCAGGTAGAGTAATACAATGGTTTGGGTTGAAGGGACCTTTGAAGGTGTCCCAAATGAGTGTACCTGAGATTGCCCAAAAATCACCAACGAGGGTATGAGCAAAAGTCAGATTTAATATTGAATTACAAAGCACAATAGATTTGTTGACAAGACTCACTCTACTTACAAAGGACAACAAAGGCACAACAAGGGAAAGAAAGCAACAACAAAACCAAACAAAATTCAGGCAACCAAAACAGGAATTAATTGAAAACTACCTAGGGATGTGTGTGTAAACACAGTGAAGACAAGGATGAAAAGGAATGTGGCCTAAAGCTTAACAACACTTAAACTTAATAGTACTTTAACTTAATTTATACCTTAATTTATAGCTTAACCTTGAGAACAGAGAAATAACATTTAACAGCATTAGCCTAAATTATAACTCTAACTTAACTTCCAGATTTGCTGTAGCATATGCGCAAAAGGGTACTCAGGCAGGCAGAAAGAGTCAGTGCAAGATAAGGTACCTGCGGAAAAACCTCCTTCAAAAGTCAGTGAAAATACTCACTTTGGATGCTTTTGCGTCTCCCAACAGGCCAAGGACCAGGCCTCAAGTAGTGAGGGTATTGGCCCAGGACACATCGTGTTTCGGCCATCCTCCAGGTACAGCAAAGCTGAGGGTTTGCTGGCTCCGCAAGGCGTTCCCCTCAGAGGGACATTGCTGGGCACAGCCTGCTGCGGCCCCGGAGAGCTCACAGGGCCCATCTTGGAACGCTGTTTGTAGGGCTGCGAGACAGTGGGCTTCAGCCAGAACCGTGTTTCATCCTGGCCACAGTTTGGGTCGACACTTTCTTTGAAAGTCTGAGAACAAGAATGTTGCGCCATTCAGGCCAGAGAAATATTTTCCAGGGCTGATCATGAGAAAAACAGAAGCTTGTTAGGGGTTCCTGGGAGCAGACAGTGTTTTTGATAAGCTCAGAAAGAGGTGAGCCCATGTGGCCTTGTCAAGGACAAGGCCTAAGGAGCATTTCTCAGCTCACACTGCGGCCTGGAAAGGAATGGGGCTGGGGGGAGTGCACCACCACAGAAGGCAGGGCCTTCTTTCTCTAGGGTTACAGAGAGTTTCTGATGTGCATCCTTACTGCCTTTGTTTAAAAACATCTAACTCCAGTTAGGTATCCAGCTAGTGGCGCTACTTTCCTTGGGGCAGTTGTCAGTGCTCTCCGTTCTGGCCTGCCAACACTGCACCAAAGGAGTGACGAATGGGAGGATTTTGTTGATTTACAGGCTGTTAGGATTGAAATAGAGCACACAGGAGAAGGCATGATGGAATTAATTACCCTGTGCTTCATAGAGTGGATGTGATGGTTTTTCTTGGTTGTGCATCAGAACCAGGTGACATAATGACCTAAAATGGTATCCAAATGTTCCTGTCCCTGTATTCTCAAAACAATTTTTCACATAAGTGGTTATTGTTTGTGTGTTTTCATAATTAACTTCACTACTTCATGCCTTGTTCAAGTACTGTATATGTGATTAGCCACCAAAAATTCAGAAATAGTGTTTAAAAATTGACTCCAATTCTTAAACAGGAAAAGGGCAAGTCAAAAAGAAAATTACATTCTAATGCTGACTTTCTTGAAACAAAAAATTCAATGAGATGTTCATGAAAAAGATCTGCATAGCTTAATTTTAAGTCACAATGCTACTTAAATGGCTGCATTAATTTTATGTTAGATTTCAGCCATCAGCATGTAGATAAGTCTTTTTGTGGCATTATGAATGCTTGATTTGCTGTTGTATTTTAAATTTGTTTTTTAATCTGTCAAGCTTTGTGAAGAGAATCTGGTGTCTTCCATGACACAACACTGTCAAAAATACCCACGTGGTTGTACAAACAGCAATGATCTATAAAATGATCTATAAGCTTTCATAGTGTTTTGAAGGTGATATATAGAGTCCTCAATTTAATTAACCTGTAGTGCCATTCTCTGCTTTTCTTTTGAGGATTTGTAAAAATAAAGACAAGGATATCTGCTTGGTTTTGGCTTCTTCAGGTAGCTGTGGCAGTTGTTAGTCGAGGTTATATGTGTGGCTGTCAACAGAACATATAGGTCAGACTGTCACATGGGAAGCAGTATTGTCAAAATGTAGTATTCAAAAACCTTCAGTGAAATCTTCAGACTTTGAACTGATTTGTTTTCATTTTGGGGGCTTGTAGGCTGCCTTTGGGTTTCATTGTTTAAGGTTTTCTCTGAAAACTAAAAAGTTGTAAAAAAAGCAATTAAAGTAGGTTTCAGGAAACAGCTCTGCTAATAGGAAAATTACAGTAAAGGTTTTGGTGTCACCAGTGGTGGGATAAATTTTACAGCAAATTTTGTTGGAAATGCTGTTTTGCATGGATCAACTGCCCAGCTGGTGGAACCTGACCTGGAAGGTACTTTTAAAGTTTTTTTGAAAAAAAGGTCTCCCCCTTGACAAATGCTTGTTAAAATTATGCAATAAGATATAGCTCTTTAAGCGTTAATTGCAGACAACGTCAGTGAAGCAGTAGTGTTTATCTAGAACAGCAAGAAATGGAATAGGTGGTGAAGCAGCTTTATGACATCTTACTGTATTTTTTTAACTATATATAAGGTGAGCTGTTGGAAGGAGAACTTGCCCCGGCTTGCATTGCCCACAGTCAGTTTAGGGGTTTTAGTCAGTTTTTCCACCTGATGCTTAGTAGACTTGACTAGTTGGCTCAAGAGTTTGTTCATCTGAATGGTCTGGACACCAGAGGGTCCACAGCAATTTCCCAACCAGGCAGAACTTGGTGGGTCCATGGAAAAAGTATGAAGGTAGATGCTTCCTTAACTAACAAGGTAAAGGCAATAGGGGCAGTTTTTAAAACAACAGAAAATATGCATGAAATTACTTCCTAGAGACCCTAGAGCACACAAATCAAACAGTAGCCTGTCGTATGTTGCAATGATTATTATTGGGTTTTAAGTATATAAGAAAGAACATTTAATATGTTCTAAATCTTCTGTCAGGATTTGACTGCCAGCAACAAAATGCAATGTAATGGTGGTTACTAAAGTGAGTTTGACTTCTGACCTCACACCTGGAAATACTGCAAAGAAACTTTGTACTGCTCAGTGATCTAATTTTGATCATCTGCAAGTGCACATCTTTAATTAGCAGATCAGACCTCACCTGGAGTACTGCTTCCAGCTCCGGAGTCCTCAATATGTGATAGACATGGACCTGTCAAAGCAGGCCCAGAGAAGGGCCATAAAGATGATCAGACGGATGGAGCATCCCCCCCTACAAGGCAAGGCTGAGATACTGGTTCTTCGGCCTGGAGCAAGAAGGCTCCAAGGGAAGAGCCTTGCAGTACTTAAAAGGAGCTTCTAAGAAAGATGGGGTCTCTTCATAGTAGGGGCTGTAGCAACAGCATTAGGGGTAATGGTTTTAAGCTGAAGGAGGGTCTCTTTAGAGCAAATATAAGGAAGACGTTTTGGGGTTTTTATTTTTTTATAAGGAGGGTAGTGAGATACTGAAACGGATTGCCTATAGGTGATAGATGCCCTATCCCTGGCAACATTCAGGATCAGTGTGGATAGGGGTCTGAGCACCTGATCTTGTTGAAGGCGTCCTTGCTCATTGCAGGGGGATTGGACTAGATGACCTTTAAAAGGTCCCTTCCAGTCAAAAAGAAGGCGGCAAAAGCTTGGCTCAGTAGATAAGCCAGTAGCCCTGCAGTGGCCTCATGCTATTTCACAGTGTCTGTGTTCATCAGGCAGCCTGA
Organism: Origma solitaria; assembly: GCA_013397895.1. NCBI lineage: Eukaryota > Metazoa > Chordata > Aves > Passeriformes > Acanthizidae > Origma > Origma solitaria. Next base: position 356,030 of record VZRL01006828.1, on the reverse strand, counting down.
CCTAGCATTGCACAGGTCTTTCCTTGGCCAGTGATGCCTCAGACAGACTTTGGGGTCATCAAGCCTCAGGTTTTTCTTACCCATCCTGCTGGGTTCCAAAGCCCAATTGAAGCTGCTCCTGATCTTGTGATGTGAGCTACTTCTGTTCCACCACCTACTCCATTTCTTGCTGCTCTAGATAAACACTGCTTCTTTTTTAACTTTGCAATTTAAGCACTGTGTTAAAATGCATGTCATTTTCACAACTAACACGGTTCTCTGCATGCAGGATCTTTCTGCAGAGGTCAGCAAAACTCTGGTTTGGATTCCATTCAGAACTTTTGGAGGCATGTAGAGAAGGAAGCTTGCTCTTTTAATTTCAGCCATCAGGATCCCCAGTATTTTGCCTTAGAACCCACTTGTAATAAAAACAGATTCCAGAATCAAGTTATTCTTATTTCTGTGCCTTACTGACAAAACTCTTGTACATCCTCTGCATCCACCACCTCTTTCTTTTCAGCATCCAGTCTTCTTCAAATAGGTTGCTTTATAGTTTTATCTTTTACTGGCTCTGTGTTAGAACCTGTCCTTATCTCTGCACAGGGAAGAGGGAGAACAGACAGCAAAAAGTAGTGTATCTTTGTTCTGCAGGATTTACTTTGCTGGGTTTTTTTTTTTTTTGCATGTGAGGCACTTGCTTTTGACACCTCAAATTTATGTTATTTATTTTGGATCCTTATGTTCTAGTGAAGAGCTTCCACTTGGAGCTGAGAGTCATCTGAGGGAGAGAGTGCTATGACTGCCTTCTGTTTGTCTATGAGAAGAATGTTTCTGTCCTCCAGCAATTCTGTGTTGGAGCAGTGAGCTGCAGTTTGGAAAGACTGTGTATCACTGCTCTGAAGGACAAGCATACTTAAAGATAACTAGCTCAGCAGCCACATACAGGCAGATTGAGTTTTAAACAAAAGAAGACTTATGTTTAACTGTGTTATTATGTTGGATTTATATCTGTTACATCATTGCGCTTAATGGTACACGAGAAGCTTTGTGATGTCGAATATACCTAAACCCATGGAGAGCTTTTTCATGTTTATTTCACCTCCATCTGATATTGTTTACAGTAACTTTAATGAATATATAACTAGCCATAAACCCTAAAATGTTAATCTATATTCATGGTGAGTAGTATTAGAGTATCTCTTGGTACATTCCATGGTTCTACATTAATAAAACTTTCTGCTTTTTATTACCATGTAGGAAAATAAAAAATGGTGTCAAGAGAGATTTAAGCCAGTATTCCATCTCCAATACTGTGTAATACTACAGATGGATACTGTGAAATTCATGCAGCGAATCACTTTGTTCCTATAGTAAAAAGAAATATTTGAGCTCAAAGCTTCTGCTAGGCTAGTAAGTCATCAGAATGAATAAGATTTTCATTGTGGGTTTGGTATTATGAGTTTATGTAAAATATTGCTCTTTAGTGAGTGATGTAAGCATTTTTATTCACTTAGGGTGAGGCCCAAAATACATCTGCCTCTTTATAAAAAAGAGCAGATGCTGCCATTAAATTGTTCAAATTTGCCATCAGAAAATGGTATTGCGCTTCTGTTTTGGTGCTTAGTCCTTAGACTCAGTTATTTTTTCATGCTAGATATCAGCCTTTTTGTGATGGCTTCCATATAACTCAAATTGGAGATGGGGGGGAAACTGCAACGCTGAGCTTTACTGTAATTTTTTTTTTTTTTTAATATAAAATGCTGTAAATTTATGGAATACCAAGCTGTTTCTCAGGATACAGAACTTGGCCTCTTTGTGCGTGTGGTATTTTGTGCTATTTTCAGTGCTATAGAATTTTATGGCTTAATTGTCTAGCAAAGTGCATCATCAGCATTGCATATTTGCATTGGCTTGTCAGTCTTGTTTTTTAAAATAAATAGAATATGTAGTAAATCATAACAGGCTTTTCAGAATTCAGATTAAGCCTGTGAATGAATTTATTTGCCCTTGCATATGGTAAGTAAGTGTGTTTGTTTGCAGAGTACCATGGTGGCTACTGAAATGTATTGTAACTGAAGGATTAAATAGCAAGGGGAAGAGAAGGGAAAGATGGTGTGGGGCAAAGACAAAGGACAACAACTTTGACACAGCTGTTCTTGGAGTCCAGGTTTGGATGCTGTACGTGACATCCTGCAATTTTTTTGCAGGAGGCTTTCCCATAGTCAGTGAGGGTTTGTTAAATATTCGATAAGTCTAGTTGACAAGTGTGCTATGCTTGCAGAACCTGCAGCCTAGAATCACGGAGGACAATGCAAAGGGTGTTTGCATAAGAGGGCAGAAAAAGCCTGCTGCTAATATGATGTTAAGCCTTTGTCATTGAAGTTGTTTGGAAGGACAAGTGAGTGCCATGGGAAAAATCTGCAGAGGGAGCAAGTGCAATTAGTTACCAGCATTTGAATTATTCATCCAAGTTAGGACTTCAATCTGTTAATAAAGTTAGGAGTAGGAAAATGTAAGTAAGTATCTGACATTGGTGGTAGTTCAAAATTGGCAAAACCTTTGCCTTCAGCTAAGTTGTCTGGAAGACGGGAAGTTGCATAAGGACATCACAGCTTCCTGCAGGAGGGAGGAACCAGCAACCCAGTGGATAGCCTTGTGGCTTTCTGAATTAAGTGTTGCTGGAATATCATCAAGGGGAGGAGACAAGCTGCAGGTACAGAGAGAACCAGGCACATGCTGGTCCTTAACTGAGTGTTTTCCTGGTCACTTCAGTAGCAGCAGTCTGATGCTGTTCTCTGCTCTCTGAGAGGCCTGTCAGTACTGAGGCTTTGCTGTTGCAGCTCTTCTTATATTCCTGTTGTCTAAAAGGCATCAAGGCTGCTCTATCAAATAATTCTGGTGTATTTACTCTCCCAGTTTTCCATTTTCCCTCTGTCATCTTGTGCTTGGGGAGGGCTGTTGGGAGTGGCATGCGAAGTGATGCTCCAAGAGTACTGCAGTGGGGAGGGAATAGCAGTGACACGCCACTGTCTGTTCCCTTTTTCCAGGGCAAGGTCCAACCACACGTGATGGCCACAGCTGACTGAAATCGTTTGATTTTACTGATAGTTTTCTAACTCCTGTTGAAAATTTAGAGAGCTGTGTTTCCTTTAAGCCTTGTTCTTTAACCTTACAAAATTTAATTTAGTTGAAATATCCTGTTGGCATTCAGTGAAAAAAGTCTCCTTCAGTTCTGCTCAAATCCTGTTTGCTGACACAGACATTTGGTTTGGGTTAACATTGAACAACATCTGTTTATTCCTCTCTTCATCACAGGTCTTAGGTTTTGCTGGATATCAGTTTTGGATTTGGTTGGTTTTGGTTTTTTCCTTGTTTCACACACCATCTACCCACACCTCCCCCAGCACAAGCTGTCTTT